>WOVY01003531.1:90000-339688 GCA_013436015.1 Rhipicephalus annulatus | reverse complement strand
GACGTTTATTGGGTAACAGCCTTTACGACCCCCTTTAGCGCTAGCTATCGTCACATTTTTACATATACCCCAGGAAGCTCCCGGCCCTGTCTGAAAGCCATCATAAAGCCCCACGCGACATTTTGCAATCGAGCCCCGTCCTATCCACCTGCCATTTATCGAAGCAGCAGCAAGAGAGCCAGGCCGCACTGTCCTTTACACTGGACCACCTCTGCGCGGTCACCGCTTGTGCACGCGGGTGGTCCCTTTGTGGCTCCATTAGCGATCGGAGCGACCCTCAAGCAGCCGCCTGCAAATCGGGTCACGGCGGCGCCATCGATTGTTCCGCGCCTGCTTTTCTTTGGCTCCCGCAAGTACTTTTTTTCTGCCTAACAGCGGCCCGCTGCGCCTTTAGATTTGCACCTCAAGAGTTTCGCATCAATCCTAACTGTGAGGTGCCACTGCCATCACATAAAAAAAAACCGTGCCTGGTAGAGCATGCCTTGATTACAAGTGAGAAAAATAATAAGGACGGTGAAAATACAGAATCAGCCGTTTATGAGGCAGACATGTACTCCGAGCACGCCGTTTATGAAAGGTCTGGTCGTTTCAGCCGCGCTCACACGCGTGGTCCGATAAATGGGGCTTTCGGAAATCGGTTGTGCCATTAAACTTTAAACGCTTTGGCCTGGGTGAAAGAGTGCACCTGGCGGTCACGACGAATGCTCTTCGACTTTGATCGTCGTGCAGTATTCACGTTTGTACCAAGTGAGCAGCTGTATGATTTCTCGAACGAGTTCGCAAATTGCTTTCGTGTCAATGAAGAATACGAGAATCAAGCTTGGATCATGGTTATAATGCCGAACGAAATCGGAAACCTCGGATACGACATGAACTGTCCAATCGCCGAGAAAAGGTTTAGTTATGTTTATTGGTCCACCATTGCTTTTCTGGGTATAAATATTCAAAACATGAACAAATGAACATATATAATTTCATTTTGAGAGAAATAATGGGTTCACTCCAAAGAGAAATTAATTGCGACGTGACGGTCACAGTCGGGGTTTGTGTTCCGTGCAAGTTCCATTATATGCACTCACTTCCCACGTGTAACGCGGTGTGTGATCGACAGAATGTACGCGAGGGGGCCCACTGAAGCTTCCGCGCATGGCGAGAGACGGTCGGTGTGACCACAGACGAAGCTGGCTGGGTGCAGGCGAATGTGAGCGCGTTAAGAGGATCCCAAGCGAAGCGTCTGTTCCACCGAGTATCAACATTTAACCTGCGCTTGCAATCGTCATCATCTGCTGCCAAATAATGGACAAGCGTCCTCATGTCTTATTTTTTGTCTATTTAGCTTCCCTATTCCCTGTCTCGATCCACCACCGTGGCGCAGTGGTTATGATGATGGCCTGCTGACCCTAAGGTTGCCGGGTTCAATCTTGGCAGCTGCGGTCACACATCGGTGGAGGTGAAAGGATTGAGGCCCGTGCCTCACACTTGGCAGGACGCCAGTGCAATGTTACGAATACACTGAAGCCCTCACCTATGGCATCCTTCGCCATCACATTGTGGCCTTGGGTTGTGAAACTCTATGTAAAACCCCATGTATTTATTTGGGCCTGCGCCTACGACGCTGTGCCACGTTGCCTAATGGGTGGCAGACAGAAGTGCCTTATCTCTCTTCATTCCCCACCTAGTGAGCCAAAACTGGAGGGACCAAGTTGTTGCCTCGTGCAGCAGTTGTCGTAAAAGCTGGCGCCAGCACCCTATCTTGCAAGTAATTTGCAGCGTCTCCAAAGAGTTAGAAAGTTGAAATAAGCTGGTCGCTTCATGTGCGGTGTTTTTCTTTGACTCGGCCAGACTTTCGTGCGCTATAGTGTTGCTGTTCGTTGCAGAGGTGAGAAGCAAGCATCGCGTTTTTTTTTTTCATTTGTGCACACATTTTTTATCAATGCTGGTATTGTGGCAGCTTCTGTTAGCCCGACAATGCTCGTATGCCAGCATGTTAAAACTACTGGGTAAGGTGGGGGGGGTCACATTAGCTCGCGTTTTTTTTTTGTGTGTGTTCTCACTAAGTGAAGTTACGTTCAATATTTTGAACTAATTCTTCTATCTGTTATGCGTTGTTGCAGCTGTCATTACAGCACCTTTCGCGCGGAACTGTTCATTTAGAGCAGCATTTGTACAACGTAATATTTAGTGTAGGTAAATCTAATATTCTAAAGAGATCATTCGTAGTTTCTGTCGTATTGATACTTTTCACGTGAAGGGCGTTGCCTCGAAACCTTTCTCAGCAACTTATTCTTCGTCTTTTCTGAGCAACTAATACTGCACACAAGTTACATGATTCACTTATACGACAACACCATGGGACTTCAAATCGTCAGGTGTTTGGAAAATACCTTTCGGTTAAACTTCGCGCAAAAGAACTCAAATATTTATGAGGAGAAAGATATGTTTTAAGAAGCACTTTTCTCCCCCAAAACCCCCCGATCGCATGAGCACAACGTTGTAAAAACACGCACTACTGTGTTTTTTACGAATATGCCTGTGTCAAGAAAGCAAAAAAGGACGAAACTTTCTCAAATGTTAACGAATTTTACTTACAGGCCAAGTGTCTGAGTGTACAATTTCAATAATAATACTAGCTTACCCTAACGAAATCTTCCAAGTTACGAAGTGGCAATCAATAGTGAACGTTGTGTTCATTCGAGATATAGTAACCACCAAAATGGCAAAGAATTAAAATTCTGAAGAAAAACAACAACGCAAACGCAAGTCGATAAAGCCTTCAAGCACGCCCATGCATATGCTACATAAAACACGTACTACGCTTCTAAATGTGCATGAATAATTTTATGAAAGCCTGAGTACATTATCTCCTTCGCTCGAACTGTTTTTTACGGCCTTACAGCACGAAGCGAAAACCGCTAAGATAATTGTGTTCTCATTTATTGTTATCGTTTAGTATACGGCTGCGACTTGTTTACTTCTTCATTCATTCAATTTTCTTACTTGCCCTTTTCTTGGACGTATGTCTGCTGGGTCATGTATTTATTTTTCACGCCGTATACAAGCTTCTCATGCTATGGTGCTCTAAAATTTCACCCAGAGCTCACCATAAAAGGGGCTTTCGCCTTCGCGACAAGGACTGACAACTTTTTCTGGCAGCCTGCCAGTTTTGAGAATAATGGGGCCATGAATGACGAAATAGCAGCTTCGTTTTCAAATGCAAAATGTTGACGGGGGCAGCCAGGGACTTCAATCTACGTGCTGCAACTTAACAACGCAGCTCTGTCATACTATATTGCTCTACTACTTCCTTAACTACTAATAATAAGTACTCACGTATTGTTACGAGAGTGGACCAAGTGAACATGCTTTAGCTGCCAGGAAATTTGGCTATATGGCACATAGCGGGCAACCCAGCGCGTAAGCAGGAGTAACAGCTGGCAATTAAGGGTAAACTGGATGGATTCAAGAGAAGGCAACGCGTGATTAGAAGAGAGGAATTGGGCGGCAGATGAAACTATCATGTTTGTAGGTATAACGCGGCAGCAGAAAGCACAGGGACCGGTTTAATTGGCGGGACCCGGAAAGATGCCTTGGCCCAGCGGTTTGGCGGATTCAGGCTGATGACGAGGTTGATGAATGGACATAGTATGAACAGTCCGATCACGTTGGGCTGACGCGCATGTGCCTTCTACTGTGTATGCGGGCAGCTGCTAATTATGCACTCTCCTATAATATTGTGCGATAACTTGATTCCAGTTATCAAAAATAGGTTATCTGTATTATCATGGAATGAACTTGGAAGAGGTGAGCTTTGTAGCCGGCAACTTTAGCACTTTATAAACCGATCTACTTGACAACGCCACTGGCCAGTTAGCCGATTATTTACTGTGTTAATCCAAATGAAACACTTCCTCCATGCGCTGCCTTTTTTTTTACAAAGAGAGGTAAAGTTTGTTGCGTGACTACGTAAACTGTATTTAAGCGCGGGAACAAACGAAAGAATAGAGACTATTTCTATGAGCGAAAGTACTTGGCTTTAGTGCACGTTAAAGAACGAATGATGGTCGTGGTAGATCCAGACACACGTTAATGAATGACCCAGTATCGAATTTCGTGTAGGAAGCTTCGATGCTCCCAAGTGAATTGGCTTTCGCGCTTTTCCTGAAAAACACCAGCATTGTAAGAGAGAGAGAGAGAGAGAAAATTTAATGCGGAAAGGCAGGGAGGTTTACCAGAAAACATATCCGGTTTGCTACCCTGCACTGGGGAAGGGGTAAGGGGAGACAGAAAGTAAGAAAAAGAAATGGGAAGGGAGGAAGAGAAGCACAAACACACACACACACACGCGCACACAGTAGTGTCACATCGTTCAACGAGGCGGGTCCCTCGCAGAAACTTCATCAGCGCCTTCGTTGCTTCTGGCGTGAAGCTCGATCTTTCCGACATTCCAAGATTGACATGCTCAGAAAGTGGCTGGTCGTCGAGGCGAGGCAAACACTGCTGAGAGGACTGTCGCTGAGAGCTGTACTGGGGGCACTGACATAAAATATGTTCAATTGTTTCGTCATTGTCGCAATGGTCGCATGCAGCGCTGTTCTCTCATTCCGATGCGGCAGGCAAAGGCGTTTCGTGAAAGACACCCCAAGCCACATGCGGCAGAGAAGGGTCGTCTCGGATCGGGGTAGGCCAGATGGAATAGTAAGGTCGTAGGCATGGGTCCAGGCGGATGAAGACGGGTGTGGAGAAAACCCGGGCGTATTCCGCATAGACCTTGCGACATCCTGGCGCAAGCGTATTAATCTTTGCTGCTGGCGTCGCTTCTTGATAGTGGATAGGTTCCATCACTCCATTTCGTGAGCATTCTTAGCTCATCGGTCGGCATTCTCGTTACCGATGATGCCGCAATGGCCCTGGTAACCACTGAAAAGATATGTCATGTCCTTCGTCTATTAGGTGATGGTACAGTTGCCGTATTTCGAGCGCCAATTGGTCTTGAGGCCTACGACGTAGAGCATTGTGTAGACATTGGAGAGCTGGTTTCGAAGTCAGTAAAAATGCTCCATTTTTGTGGTGTCTCTCGATCAATCCTGCGGAGTGCGCTGCGGAGTGCCGCGAGCTCCGCGGCTGTCGATGTCGTCTTTGTGTGACGTTCTGAACTGGATGGTTTCGGCTCTTGCTGGGAAGATCACAGCTCCTGCAGATCCTCCAACAGTTGTCGAGCCATCCGTGTAAAGTTTGACATGATCTTGTATTCTTCGTGTAGCATGAGTAGAATCATCTGCTTTAAAGCTGGCGCCGAGAGCTCCGCCTTCTTGCGAATCCCCGGCACTGTCAAGCGCAGTTTGGTCGGTCCAAGCACCAAGGAGGTGTTAGTATCCGTTCCGGAGGCGTGTAGACTGTTGGAAGGCACTCACGGAAAGTCAATACTCTCTTACAGAAGGAGGCACTCGGTCGATCTTCTGGAAGCGAAGCTAGGTGGTGGGCAGGGGCGCGAGCAAGGTGTCTAATATGAGCTCTAAGCAACTCCAAAGTAATGTGCACTGTGGCCGGATGATCTTTGGCGATTGCGATGGTTTCCGCTGTTGATGTACAGCGTGGTAATCCAAGACAAACTCTGAGTGCCTGGCCCTGGGCGTTTTCTATTGTGCGTATACTGCTTTTGCAAGCGTTCGTCAGAACCGGCAAGCTATACCGCAGGTACCCCAGAAACAGCGTTTTGTACAAATGCAACATCGCGTGCACTGATGTGCCCCACGTTTTGCCTCCGAGGAACTTGAAAAGTTGTGCGATGGCCGTTAGGCGCTTCCTTAGAGTGGGCCACATGGGGACTCCAGCAGAGATTTCGATCGATCGTGACCCCCAAAAACCTGTGGGTCCTGGCGTAGCAGACACTGTGTCCATCGATGGCAATGGGATATGACGTCATTGCCTTCCGCGTGAACGCGACCAGCGCCGATTTCTCAGGAGAAATCTCGAGGCCCTTGTTCTCTAAGGTACGCCGATATTGAATTCGCTGCTTTCTGGAGTCTCGCACGTACCTGAGGACGTGTTACACCTGACGTCCAGCACAAATATCATCTGCATAGAGAGATATCTGCACGGAATCTGGTATGCGTTCCACGAGACCGATCAGAACCAGGTTGAACAGTGTGGGGCTCAATACACCACTTTGAGGAACACCACGGTGTGTATAATGTTCAGAAGTCGGCCCATCATCAGTTTGCATAAACAATGATCTCATATGTAGGTAGCATTGGATCCAGCGGTACACTCGCCCACCCAAACCAACTGACTCGAGGGCGTCAAGTATGGCTTCGTGAGAAACATTGTCATATGCTCCTTTGACAATCTAAAAATAGTGCGACAGATAACCGTCTGCTCATTTTCTGGTGTTGTACGTAGGTCACCAGGTCAATGACATTGTCAATGGAGCTCCGAAGACGACGAAAACCGGCCATGGCGTCTGGATATATTCTATGGCGTTCAAGGAACCACTCGAGTCTGGCAAGGATCATTCGCTCCATCAGCTTCCCTACGCAACTAGCCAGCGCTATTGGGCGGTATGATGTCAGCTCTAGAGGCGATTTTCCAGGTTTGAGAAGTGCAACCAACCGGCTTGTTTTCCACTCTCTGGGGACCGTTCCATCTCTCCAAGACTCATTGAATACTTCCAGCAAAGCACTTCGTGCTCGATCACCGAGATTGCATAATAGGCGGTATGATATGCCATCCGGCCCAGGCGATGACGATCGATTGCATGAAGCAAGAGCCACATTCAGTTCTTCATTGAAAAAGGCAGGTCCAGGTGCGGGTCAAGTGAATGTGGCGTGTATCAGCAGTAAGGGCTTCTGTGCAATTTGACGGGCCCGCAATTTTCCTACAAAAATCTTCCGCTACCCTCGATATCCCTTCTATTTTGGAAAAGGGCCAAGGCTTTAAACGGAAAACGTTGTTGGGGAAATATGCGTAGGCCTCGCACGGTTCGCCATATTTGAGAAAGCGGTTTGCGAGGGTCTAGACTCGCGCAAAACTTCGCCCACCGTTGAAACTCAGTTTGTCTATACGACGCTGGATCTTCTTTTGCATGCGCCTGGCCATCCGTAGATCTTGAATGGAGTTTGTGCGTCGATATCTACGCTCCGCACGCCGACGAGTCGCACGGAGTCGCTCTAACTCCACGTCCGTTTCTGAGGGCCTTGAAGAATATGCCAGCGTGCGCATCGCACTCTGCGCTGCTTGTTTGATCGCTTGCTCAATGCCAGAGGTAAGCCTTTTTCACAAGCGTGTTCAATGTTGGTTGTGAATGCTGAAAAATCGATCCTCCGTACGGTTTTCGGCGGGTGGTCGCTAGCAAAGCCTTCGATGGTGAGATAACTGGGGATGTGATCGCTACCATGTGTCTCGATGTCTAAAAACCACTTAACGCTTGTGGCGAAGCGACGTGACACAAACGTCAAGTCCAAACAGCTGCTGTACGTGATCCTCGCAGAAATGTAGGGCTCCCATCATTAAGTAGAGACAGTTCATGAGTCGATACAAATGAAGCCAGCCTCCGGCCCGTGGCATTGACTTTTGAACGTCCCCAGATTGGGTGGTGGGCGTTGAAGTCCCCTATAATTATCCACGGATCCGGGACGCTCGAAAGAATGTCATCCAGTCTTTGGCAATCAAAACGGGCTGAGGGAGATAAGTAGACACCTATTAATGTGAAGGTGAGGGTTTCTGCTTCACAGTCAGGCAAACATATTGGTTTCTCATCATGAGGCGACACAGGTTGAATGATGTAGGTAAGCTCCCGACGAATATACACAATGACCTTGCTGCTTTCGTTTCGGGTTTTGGACGGGATTGATTCGTAGCCGGATAACCTGATCGGGTTTGATAATTTCGGTTCACATATTACGATGATTGGGAAACGGTTAGAAAACACGTACTGACGAAAATCGGAAATCCGTGATCTAAGTCCTCTTGCGTTCCACTGGATGACTGATGCTTCTCTGACGTCTTTGCGGAACGATTGTTGATCTCCTGCCATGACTCTACGCGAGGGAGGCGAGGACTGGGCTCAGCGCGTCCAACACCTGTAACCCGCTTCGAGCGGTTGGAGTTCCCAGGCTTCTTAGTATGTCTGCCATGACAGCGACGAGGGATCGTAACATCGGGATGATCTGTCGATCGACCCTTGACACATCCTCAACGGAAGTAGACTCGGTGGAAGGTGTAGGGCGGCGAGGCCTCGCAGGAGGCTCCTTTGCAGGCTGCGTACGCGGAAGCGTAGGCCACTCATCCGCAGCTGTGAGCTTCTCCACTTCATTTCGCTTCGTGCTTACTACTTCACTCGTGCTCGGAGGAAATGGGTTATGCGCAACACTCTGTCCTGCACGCCTCCGTCGGCGACTACGTCGCCGCCGTACCCTTTCAGCAGCCTCTCTGTGGGTTGAATTGTCCCTAACCATTTGTTTGATAATGGCGATTTCCTTCTTAATCCGAGGGCATTCCTTGGATGCAGCATCATGCGGACCATCACAGTTTCTGCACTTCAGACTTGTTGCCCGACATGCGTCTGCAGTGTGCGGCTCAGCGCATCGGGGGCATACTGTGGTGTTTGTACATACACTCTTGATGTGCCCAATTTTCATGCAGTTATGGCACTGGAGTGGTTTAGGGACAAATGGTCGAACAGGATGTCGGAAGTGTCCCACTTTGACATGCGACGGAATGGAATCTCCTTTGAACATTATCTTTACACAACGGGTGTTTCCGAGGCGAAGTACATTCGCGATGAGAACTCCTTCGTTCGCTGGTTTTATGAGAGTTGGGAGGTCCGAGTTTGCTATGGCCAAATCAATGTCGTAGATTACTCCCGCCATGCAGGCACCGTCCATTGGAATAACCGGTCGAACTTTGATGCCTCCCAAATCTGATACTCTGCGAAGCTTGTCTATGGCGCTGGCAGTCATTGTGTCCACAGCTAGAATATTCTTCCGCGTGTTCACCCGGATATCCTTAATGTCGTTTGGTGCTACCCCCTCAAAGTACATAGAGAGAGCTTGCCTGTTTACTGCTCGAAGGCTGATGGTGGAGTCCTCGGGCATGAATAGGATGGTGTGCGGCCAGCGTTCTCCTTTTGACTGAGATGTTAATGTCCCTGCTGGTGAAGACGGCTTGATACTTCTTCTTTTGGCCTTCCTGTTTCTCACGGTCTCGAAGTCTTCATCCGACGAGTCGTCGCCAGTGGCCGAGTACAGTTCCGTGTCCTCGCTGGTGCTCGAACAGGTGCTTCGTTTCCGCGACGAGCTTGCCAAAGGTGGTCTATGGCCGGACAGAGCCGCAGAAGGCTCCGCGTCCACAGCCATGAGGCAGTGACTATCACCGTTGGCCTCACTGGTTCTGGGCCAGGCGCGCTGATTTACCGAGGAGCTCGCCATAGCAGACCTCTGGTTGGGCGGACCAGTGGATGACTCCGCGTCCGTCGCCTTGGGGCAGGGAGCAGCGTCTCCCGTAAAAAGCGAAAAACTTGATAACTATGCTCGGAGCCGAAAGCAGAAGCGTTCTATGAAGAGACACTTCGTCGTCGTCTCTCTTGTAAGGATTCATATATAAAGAATGGGAACAAACTTCAATTTGAACTCGGACAATCGACGAATTGAATCCCGGTCGTGGCCTTATTTTGAAGAAGGCGAAGTGCTCGATTCCCGACCGCTTTGAATTAGGTGGGCGCGAAAAACCCGGGAGGTCGAAACTTCTATAGAGTCCTGCATCGCGGCGTCTCTCCTATTATTTCTGTGATTTTGCGGTGCGAAACCCCAAGAATGAGTGATCATTGCTATAGGGACGAAATGACAAATTAATGGCTAACAACGAGTTATGAAATCGGGGACTTATCGATGGACACTGGGAGATAAAAAAAGGTGGGATAATGTGAAAAAAGATAGTCTACATCAGAGAAGGTCAAATCACATGCGAAACCATGGGAATCATTTGAAGCAGCGTAGACCTTTTTGATTTTTTTCGGAACAATATAGAAAGACCGCTGGTGGGGGGCCGGGGTAACCGTGTAATGAAGGACATAGATGATATATTCACTAACAATGCGTCGGCATCTCCTCGAAACAATTTTTTTAAATCCGAAAAATTTCTTAGCAAACCTCCGTCCCTTTTGTCGCTTCTGCCTTCGTATCTATCAATCTAGGGACCTAGACCTGGGCGCTCTCGCAGACCTCTCCATAGCTTGTGATAAAACAAGGTTATCAAAGCAAGGCATGAGTATATGATGAACATGATACAGTGTTTGTGACGTGAATAACACAAAATGCTTTTTATGTACCTCAAGAAACCCTTTCCCCCGACACGTTTGGCACATACGTATATATACTTATGACAGCTCATGTTGTGTGGGTATGCGCCACAGCTGATAAGTCTCGACCGCCAAACTAACAACATACACATTCAAAGTTTCAGCTGATCTCATGCATTGTGAGAATAAATATTATGACGAGTCATCGAATAGAACAACTGTGGTGGAACTTACTCGTGGTATGCTTATGTAGGGAGAATGTATCGCCAGAGTTGGTAATAAAAAGTTTATTTTGCATGATTAACTTCGGAGCTTGGCAGATTGGAAAATTTATTGGGACCAGCTCAATATAGCTCAAAACAATACTGCGGGATTTCCAGGTGTCAAACGTCTGTGTTTGATTGTTTTTAAAATACTTGATGCAAGTTAGCTGAATGACCACGCGTTGACTTAGATTACATTTTCAGGCACGTAGCACATCTACGTGATGCATCAGATACGAAAGCTTTGCCGTCTTTGGTACATGAACAAAACCATTTTGTGAGAATAGAAGTGCAAACTTAGTGTAAGAAAGTTTGTGGCCATTTTATTTCATTGTGCAGCTTTTATCAAAACATTTATTAAAAGCTTGGGCGTGCCCTTTCTTTGGTTGTAATATGCTTCGACGTGCGCACTACATCTTCACAAGGTCTGCTAATGTACCTACTCTTTCATCAGCGAAGAAGTTCACAAAAAAAATGCCTTGTGCAGTGAACCTAAACACCATCATTGTCATAGAAGAGTATGTGCCACAGAATTCGGGTAAATCACTCTACTCTAAACTTAAGAAAACAGCGCGAAGACAGGATGAAGGAAGGTCACGTGTATGCAGATGATGTGTACGGTTGGACATCTTGAAATATTATTAAAATGATTCAGACGACATTACAAGAGGGCTTAAATATAATCAAGGACTTATCAATAGAGAGAGGGACTGCTCTGTCACATGCCAATACACCTGTGTTGCCCTTCACCCGTAAAGAGTTGAAGAATTTCAATTTTAGCCTGCAAGAAGCAGCTTTAGAGATTGGGACACAGCATCAAATTCTTGAAATAATTCTTGATAGACAGCTATTCTGGACACCACACATAAAAAAAAACTTGAAAGCGATGCTAATTCAATAGTGAACGTACTTCGCAGAATCACTGGCTCAGTGGATCAGTATTATCTCTACTGACCGTTAATAATGCTCTAATAAGACGAAAAAATCCATACTCTGTTGCATTCTTACAGGCTATTTTACCCACGTCGGAACAAAGACTTCAAAAACATTGAATCATAGGATTACTCATATGATTAGGTGCTCTGCAAAAAAATAGCAGAGGCTCGCCACTCCCCGTTTACAGTCATGAGAAGTATAAAAACATGTAGGCATATTTTTTTCCTTCAAACATCTCATAGAAATCGCTCATTGGCTCTGGATATATTACAGAGACATGGAATCTGTGATCATAAAAAATTAACAAAACTGCCAGTACATTGCCAAGAAATGACTTTATGAACTCCGACGTCTGATTATCTTCCATGGCTGCCCACGCTACCAAACATGGAAGTGTCGGTGGATGGGATAATCAGGAAAAATGACACGCTCATTGAAGCCGCCAAACACCTATCACTCTACCAGATACATACGCGATATCAGTTACGTGCATATATATATATATATATATATATATATATATATATATATATATATATATATATATATATATATATATATATATATATCTATATATATATACTCTCTCTATATCTCTATCTCTCTATCTATATATCTATATATCATCTAGATCTATCTCTCTCTCTCTATATATCTAGATGGCTCCAATATACCGACATCTTCGAATTCAGCATTCATTCTACCAACAATTTTATGTACAACATTCATTTAGGTTATCTTCAATGACTACGTATGCAACAGCTGAACTATTCGCTATTCTAAGTGCTTTTAAAATTTATAAATTCTGTAAGGGATGCCCAAAATGGGTAATTTTCAGTTATTCATAAGTGGCACTAAAATCACTCTGTGGCACAAAAATAAAAACTGTAAATGATAGCCTGATTTGTGACGCATCTAAAGAGCTCAAAAACGCAAACCAAACGCACCATGGAATGATATTTCAGTGCATATTGTGATATGTCTGTAAGTCCGTTTTCCGACCGTTCCTTCTGTATTATTCGTGTATATGATGGATCTTGCACTGAGTTACAGCCACATTTCTGTTAATGCAATGCCGCCCCTGTGTACATGCCTTTTCTATTGTTTATTTATGTGTGCTAGTACTTTTTGTTAAATATTTACCACACGACAGTGATTTTTCTGTGCAGTGAGTATATGTATGTTGCTAGAGGCCCAGTCACGTGACGTTTCTTTCAAGGTCACCTTTTGCCACCAGCACCATGACAATCGCAGTATTGTGGCACAAATGAAGAAATAAAAGAAAATAAATAAATAAAATGCAACATACCAGTTATCACATCAGCTGATGAAGAAGCACGACGACCACATTACAAGCATGCTTTGGTTTCTATTCCAATAACGAAAAATGAATGGCGGAGCATTTCGAAGACAAAATCTTTCAGCATGTGTCAAAATACGCGATTAGACCAAAACTCCAAAAGCTCTTATCCATATAATAGCTCCCCTAAGTAAATTTGAAGTTTTTTATCTTTAAACCAAACCGTGGAAACCTATTTTCCGATTATAGCCCTAAACTGCTTACAGAAGCATTTTTCGCATCAAATTGGGTGCGCTGAAACTTTTGAACGGGATTTCGGTTATGTAGATGAAGACATTAGTCACCTTATAGAATGCCAAGAACGCGAAACACCAAAACACCGACTTAGATCATGCTTCATGGATTCAGATCGAAGACCATTCAGGTTATGGAAACGCTCTGGCCCATGGCTAACAAGAGGTTAAAGAAGGCGAAGTAAAAGAATTGAAAGCTTTTCTGGAAGACGGTGGCATCCCTGACTGTTATTAGTGCATTTTTTCCCATTTCGTGACAACCATTTTTATGCAAGTGTAGACTTATATTGACAATTATGTGACTGCTGACTGTATGCATTAGTTGCTCTTTATTTTGTTAACATCGCCGTATGTTTACATACTTTACCATATGTTAAATACGTTGTTTAGAAATCTCATGTGCTGTTATATATTGTGTATTGTGCTGTTATGATTGTATATTGTATGTGAAATGAACTTCTTACGCTTAGAGACTTCAAACATACGGGCTATTTTATAGATACCCCTGAACCAAAAGAAATAGCCTGCGCTTGCACCTAATTTGTGTGGCAGCATCTCCGTAAAGCCCAGTAATAAAAAAAATAATAGGTGGGACAGACTAGATAGTGCACCGGTGATAAGCTTCGTGAACATGCGATTTCAATAAAGACTGCTGTTGAACGTAAGCTATCCACCAATTGTGGCAGGCAGGGGCGCACACCGACTCTGTTTGACGTCACCGTCCTGGAACGTCATTGTCAAACTTTAGACTGACGGGAATGCTGTACCATGTATTTTCTTTCCCGTCCCCGTTATTGTCGCACTAACACTCGTTCAAGCTGTTGTCGTCAAAGGCGCACATGGTTCATATATCGCATGCAGGCTTTCGCTATCCACCATAGGAGTAACGGATGTGTGATAGCTGTGTCGGTTGGTCTGTTTGAAAAATAAATCATCCATTTGACGTCACCCACTTGACTAACAGCCCCGCCATAGTGGTCTAGTGGCTAAGGTACTCGGCTGCTGACCCGCACGTCGCGGGTTCGATTCACGGCTGCGGCGGCTGCATTTCCGATGGAGGCGGAAATGTTGTAGGCCCGTGTGCTCAGATTTGGGCGCACGTTAAAGAACCCCAGGTGGTCGAAATTTCCGGAGCCCTCCACTACGGCGTCTCTCATAATCAAATGGTTGTTTTGGGACGTTAAACCCCACAAATCAATCAATCAATCAATCAATCAATCAATCACTTGACTAACAGTTAGTAATCTAGTCGTCTTTAACTCTTTCATGCGTCGACGTATTTTTGGTTAAAAAAAAAACTTGAGTTGGTGGTCAGCTTCCGTTCTCGTGTCATCTTCCTTTTTTCCTTCCTTATACTGCTTACACAAGTTTCAGGTTATGTAGCAATAGTCCGCCTTTTGTCGCATCCGGCTGTGCATTACTGGTCCGTTAAACATGAACAAGGAAGTACTTAGTCCAACAAAATGGCAGCGAAGCGATGGCGGGAATTGCGACGGCGGCTACAAGAGGACCCCGAAGCTACGGAACGAGTACGCCAATGGCTACTTGCCCGTGCCATGTCTTTGTTATTTAACTCGCACCACTCTGCGCCGAGAATAAACGCAGGAACAACCTAACATTCACCCAGCTAAAGCGTGAACTTACCTACAAGCAGCCAAAAAACAACCTGCATCGCCTAGCTAAGACCTATAGATAGGAACTAGAAGCAGCCAGATTAGTTTACTGAACCATCTAGTTTTGCTATTTCGAGCCTTGCACGGCCTAATGCCAGCTTGGCCCGCTTTCTTTTTGTTTGTTTGCAAAGTCCGAGTTACATGTGTTCATATCAGACTCCTTCATGGTAATGGTGTTTTTTGGCGGGCGATTTTTTTTTCGGTGCACAAAGTACGATATTGATTTACCTCTCAGAAAATGATCGCGACGTGAAAAAGGCCGCCCACTGACATCGAAATTTAGTCGATCAATAGTCGGCGCACTTTACGAAGGACATTCTAATGTAGTTGGTATTTCCTTGACACATTTTTCGGCAGACTTTGGAAACTAGCTGTGACCTGAACTAAGCTGATTTGACGCAGCCTTCCTTGTACTTTAGATGGATGTTCGTCTTATTGCCAGTTCTATCGTATTCGTTTATCTTGTGTCACTGCTGGTATCGAGGTAATGCCTCCAAGCTTTAGCTCCATTCCTGTTTTGTTTCGAAATACCTTGAATTGCAATTGAAAGAGCGCACAGGTATCCTTCATAAAAATGTCAGCAGCGGTGTGATTAGCGGAGAAGAATTTCAGGAATATTTGTTATTAACTTACGTCTTCCTGTTCCCTGATCACAATTCTCCTTCCTCATCTATTCTTGGATAGAATTGAGCTTTTGCTAATTGAAAAGATAAGTTAAAAATATTTTCCAGCCCCACTTTAGGTAAAGTCTAACGTTCTCTTTCTGCCTTCCCAAAAGATCCTACTTTAGATAAATCAGAATACCTTAGTACTGAGTGTTTGTACTCCAGCGTGGTAAGGAACGCATAGACGTTTTTACCACGCGGCAACAGGCAGATTGGCGTCTCGTTGCAAAACAGTTAGCAGACATGTTAATGATGAACACAAAGGCAGCACAACAATACTCAGAAATCTGCGTATGTAGGTAGTTGGGCTGAAGTCTGACTCCCCTTGTATATATAGAGCTGTGGCAGTCTACTGTAACAGCAATAGTAGAGATGCTCCGAGGAAAAAACAAGAAGAATTGCGAAAAACTAAGCATGAAGGGAAGGGTGTTTCGGCTGCACTGGCGTAAAAACAAAAGAGGAGTAAGGCATGCAGTCTTTCTTCCTCTTCATCTTGCTCCACCTTTTCTTCTATTCTTCTGTTTCATCTGTCCTATTTGCTTGGTTTTTAGTTTTCCAAATCCTGTACGCCCACTGGACCTCTGTTGATCACTCTAACTATAGCTGCCATTAAATACTACACGACGTGACGCATTAATGCTGTGTCGGTAGTGGGTCGGCATAGCTTTTACAAATTCATTCACTCATCGCATTGGTGTGGCTGATTACCACCACTCTGATAAGTTGAACTGCGTAGAAACTCTTGCTCAAGTCCTGTGCCGTTCCGACTTTGAACATCGCCAGACTCTGCAGTGCGCTTTAGGAAGACTGAACGATCGGCCCTTGGGTGCGGTCCTTGGAGGTCTTGGATGCGTGGCCTTCAAGTACATCAGCACAGAAAGCCACACGAGCCCTTAAACAACTCTTGACGGTAACATCACTGAGCGACCGCCTGTGTGTGTGGTATGTGTGTGGTGTACACTATAACCCTTCACCCTGTAACCCTTCACTGTGTGTGTGGTATGTGTGGGGTGTACAATGTCCGTATTCTCTTCTCTCTTTCTCTTTTTTACTCCCTTCTTTCCCTCTCTTCACGTGTAGGGTAGCAACCTGAAGGTAGAGTAGTTACCACTAACCTTTCTTTTATACCTTTTCTCTCTAGATGCCTTACAAAGCACGAAAATGAACCACCGGTGTCGCCATCAACGCGTGTGGGGTGAAAAATCGCCGTAATGTGATGACGTCAACCTACAACGTCACAGTGGTGTCACACAGTGTCTAAATTTACGACTCAATAGATGTGACGTCACATGACACCGTTGCTTCGTCATGGGTGGGCTGTTTTCCCGGAAGTGCATGAGGTGCAGAATGCTCGCATTGCTTCTGATCTCTGTCGCTGTGCGAAACCACCCACTTTCGGAGGGCCGAGTCATCAATAGGTTTCATTCTGAAGAAAGTTATGCCACTCGTATTCAAGCCGTCTTAACGAGCAAAAAAAACAAAGTGAGGTTAGTTAGAGGCCAGTGGAATATGGCATTGGCTCTACGCTCGCCTTCTGCTCTGCTCGTTTGCTTTGTCATTTATGGCGCCAACGGTGACGCCTCTCAACGCTTCAAGAACGAAGCTTGTTAACCATGACCAAAATGAAAAATGATGCCGTGACGGGTTGCACACAGGAGCCTGCCTTTTGTTGCAGCTTTGCAGGGGTAAAAGCTGGAAGTAAAGTCTCATTGAAGCTGATGAATATGGGCCCTTTGTCGCGATGGTGCCCGAAAACGTGCATAGCCATGACCTGGCACTTCAAGGAAGGACAGTATGGGCCCAACCAAGTGAAGGTATTGGTATGGCTGAACGCCTAGCTCCAATGTTTACGGCGTGCAGCCACACCCCTGCACGACATGTACGCCCGCCTATACTTATCATAGGCGTCACTGTGCTATGGTAGTTGCTCTCATCGACATCTTTTTTCAGGGCAGAAGCGCAGCATGACAGCAAACGTCGGCGTAAATCACTGCAAAGTGAAAAATGAACAACTATATGAATTGCAAGAGGCGTCATGGCGTTGCAGTCTTGAACGAGGAAGACACAACGGGACGCTGTGTTCCTGCTTCGTGCCCACAAGCTGCACGACAGATTTTTGTTGTGTTTGACGAACTAACCAAAAAAGTCAGCCCAAAAAATTGAACTCTACTTCAACGTCTGATCTGTTGTTCTCAATGGCCGAAACAACCACACAAAGCAATGCTAAATAGTGTCGTTAATAGATAGTTGTCAGATGAGTTAGGCGGTTGTGACTTTGAAATGTCCACCCATGCCAACTTAAGACGGTTTTTCAAAACAAGCTGCTTCCATACACTCGACTATGAAGCAATCAGAGTCGAAGCGTGAACAGGAGTTCATGGAGGACATGTACTTTAAATTCTAATTTATTCTAGGCCTATTTCTCGCAATTCACTGGCAGGAACTCAGAACAGACTATGTGCGCACTGCTAATTGATTGGTTGGTTGTTCTGTGGTAGCCTGACGCAACCCACAGTGGAGGATCGGCTATATAACGTGTGATACCTTGTTTAGGAAGGGAAGTACATTTATATTCTCAATATGTATGCAATTATAATGTTTCTAAGATAAGTTATTTGTTTAATCAAGCAAAAAAGTTACAACACTCTCGTTGAAAAATAGGCTGATTTCTGACAGCCTTAGCGTTCGATTCGATTCACCTGACTCAAAAAATGGCACGCGGCATCGGAAGCATTCCTGTCTAAAAACCACAACAGATGCGCCAAAAAGAAAGAGCACCACCGGATGTGGTAAATTGAAGCCCATTCTTCAGAGGGGTGAGTCTACATTTCTTTCTCGTTGATTTTTGTTTTGTTAACAATCGGCTGCCTGCTATAAAAAGTAGTGCAGACATTACTCTCACCGCGATGGAAGTATTAAGGTCACCGCAGAAAAGCAGAGCTGTGTAGGTTAAAGTTCAGGGGAGGGACTCGCCACTGTATTCTTGTATTTGATATGTCTGCCATTTTAAGGGCACTATGGTTTTTCCCACGGATAGTTTAGATGAAAAAAATCACATGCTGATGAGATTAAAGAAGTAGGAGGGAAATAATTAATTTATTACATCAATGCTGTATATTGTAGCCCAAGATCGAAATTAGCCGGCCCGATGTGCGTACAAACTTAGTTCCACAGAAATTGGCCAAGTCATAATACTCACCATTGGAAAACAAAGAAATTAAAACAGAAAAATGTGACGGCAAGCACTAATCGGGCTTTTAAGACCGACTTAAGGAATAATTATGAGGGACTGTAATGAACTATGGGGATTAAGGCCGTGAAGCACACCATAACGCATACTTCTGATTTGAGGTTAAGCAACTACACAGAATGCTTATGCTGTTATTTTTTTTCTTGCATTGGCACTATGTACGGCTAGACAATAGAAATCGCTTGCTCAACATCAGGCACTCCCAGACAAAAAGCATCATTGGAAAGCTAACGTTTTATACGTTTGAATACCTGCATGATTCATGTAATAAAACAGTGAGTGCTTTTAATGGTCACTGTTGTTTGAAGTTTTTAATTGCCTTACTGCGCCGCCATATCAATGCCGACACACACTGCAGGAAGAAGTGCCCTTTTTGTAGCTCTCTAAATAATTTAACAAATATCTAATGCTGCGTCGCCTACTTAAAGTGGTCTATATTTCACCGTGGTTCACATAGTACGAAGCGTATTTTTTTAGCTAAGTATGTTTTATTTCTTGCCCTTTCCCTCTGACGTCTCGCTAAATGGACTCTCTGCTACGAAAAATACGGGGATTAAAATTCTTCAGATTAGTTTCACGAACTGTGCTCCAGTTAACTCAGTGCAAATTAGCTCTATTCCTCATTTATTCAACGCTTCGCGCCACCTGGATTATAGTTAGGCGAGTAATCTCCTAATTACTCTTAGAACCTTGACTAAAATCCTTAGTCCTTCAATCATCATCAGCTTACCTTGGTTCAAAGCAGCTTGCGTCTTCAATCGGAATGCACCGTGTCGCATTATTATTTCCGTTTTTGTTTCGCTTTGTTTGAAAGAGCAATGGCAAGTGAGATTTTAGCTTTCGTTCTACGAGCTCAGCCTTCATTTACTTGTTCCCTACCATGAACCTTAACAAGGACTACCTCAAGAGCTGAATTGATAGCTGGCACATCTCACGTTTCTTCTGAGACTGTTCCGGTCATCACCCTTGTGATGCATTATAGTGAATCATATAGTGAGTGAGTGAAGTGTCAACGCTATCACCCTGATGAACACTCACTTGAGAGAAAGCTGTCAAGTTCTTTGCTTTCCGATGGCGTGACCACCATAATTTGTCAATTTCTAATCAGGAAGATTGTTTCGAGGAATGCATTCTCTACTTTATGGTTTCAGTAGCGAATGGTATTTCGCTAAAAAGTGTCCAAAACATGATACAGACACATGAGCTGTCATGCACGAATTGATGCCTTTCGCGATGTCTTGAGGTTTAACTTCTCACGACACATTTTACCGAGGTACAGTAGACGTAGAAAAAAATTTAAAAAAAAAGCTATAAAGTGGTGGTTGTGTCATGGTCTACCGGTTTGCTCATGTGTTTCGTATTCCTAGGAGTAATATATATATATATATATATATATATATATATATATATGTCTACAACAAACGCTCAAAAATGCTTCACAGAAAAGCTTCGTACTCTCCTAAAGCGCTCGACGCATCATCTAAGATTACAATTGCGACGTTGCTACTCTCAAAGAGCGGCTTTCAGAAGGCCACACTTCTATGGATTGAATATATATTTTAGCTTGACAGAAGTTAAACTGTATAAAGCAAGCGAAAGGAAGATTTCCTCCTCTGTTCCTCAAACAGTTACCTGAATTCTCTCCCTCTCTTCTTTTTTTTAGCAACCTTTCAGCAACTTGGAATCAATATATTTGTTCAAGTACTTCAGCATTGAAGACAAGCAACCACTCGACGAACACGCAACCTTCTAACCTTCATTACAGCGATACCAAGAACTGTTTAAACACGTGACAGGGGTCCCTACAGAATTTTCATTTCCAGTGAGCAGACGTTTTCACCAAAAGCAGCGCCTACGCTATGCTATAGTCCTCAATGTGCCGCGAGCAAACTGGATGATCCTTTTTTTTCACTCGGGAAGAGATCTTTAATGTATGGTCTTACCATACATTGGCCCAAAAAGCCACAGTCTGTTTTACAGTTTTTCAAGGCAACGTCAGTGAGTGACAGCTTGTGGATCCTGCACTGTGTGTGTGATGTGCAATGTTCATTTCGTCCTCTCTCTCTTTAACTCCCTTATTCCCCTCTCTCCACATGCAGGGTAGCAATCTGGAGGTAGTTTAGTTAAACTCCCTATTTTTTATATTACATCTCTCTCTCTCTTTTTCTCAAATCGTTTATCGTGTCGGACGATAAACTTGATTGACGCCCTAAGTCCCCGCTTCACTACGTAATTTTTGTGGCTAGCCCGCGTCTTTGAGAGAACAGTTTAACCTCGTAACGCAAACAAGACTAATTACCACGGCTACTAGGAACACATGGTCACTGTCTCCGATAAGCAACGTTCGGGAAGTGAAATTAAGGAAACACGAAAAGAAATTCGTTGGCCGAGGTAGGGCTGATACAAGGATGGTGTCTGGAAGTGGTATAAATGCTGGGCCTAGAAACGGCCTCAACTTAGCAGCCGCCGTAGATAAAACAGGAGCAGGGCGAAGTTTTCATAGAAACAAGGAAGTAATATAGGTTTCTGCCCACGCTAGCTAGCATGTCCAACCTGTGAGGAAAGGGGAAGGTCGAATGGCTCTGGAGGCACCCCCTTGACGTCACTCTGCTCGAAGGCTTTATTCCTGTATCCTTTCCAGCTTTTCATAACGCGAGCGCCCTCTGTTCTTACAAGGAAAGGCAGGGAGGTTAACCCGACACACATCCTGTTTGTGCAGGGTAGCAAACCGGATGTGTGTCTGCTTAACCTCCCTGTTTTTCCTTGCATCTTTATCTCGCTCTTCAGATTTATCTCGTCGTGGTCTTCGTCAGGGGTCAAGACATGACACTTGAAACGCAATACGTAACCAACGAGAACGTTCATTCACGCAATAGGGGGATTTCTCTAAATGTCATTGAGGGCCAATTTTCATTAAAAAAACAATGTTGACCTGAGCAGTCTTCATAGTTTTATATATAAACAAATTACCCGTTATGGTGGTCTAGTGGCTAAGGCACTATGACCAAGTCGCAGAACCAGGTCACAGGTTGCGGCGGCCACATTTTCGACGGAGGCCAAAATGCTTTTGAACCATGTGCTTAGATTAACGTGTAAGTTAGAAAAAAAAAACAACCCGGGTGGTCGAAATAGCCGAAGTCCTCCACTATGGCGTCTCCTACAATAACATAGCGGTTTCAGAACGGCAAACCCTAATAATAATTAATAATATTATACACATGAACAAGCAGCAACCACGCGTTTGCAACTCAGCGTTTGCAACTTTTTTTTTCTCGTAAGATAGATGTAAAGTGTTACGACTTCATATCAGTGAAAGTTGTTGGAATAGTTGGTACACTTGGTACTCAGGGATACTTGGTAATACTTGGTAATACTTGGTACACAGGGAGCCGAATTACCTATCGTCAAGTAAAAAAAAATACTTATTCGACACTGACGTAGCTACAAGGGCACGGTTGTTGAAGTCGCTGAATTTTATAGCGAACACTTTTAAAAAATCACAAGGGCCAACTCCAGCGCCGTATATGTTCGCCACCACCGGTGTCCGTGATCACTGTTGCATAAAATAAAAAAAAGAAATGCGAAAAAAGTACATGCGTGTCTTACTTGGGGATCGATCCCATATCTTTTGCGTGGCAGCAAAGTACCGCAAAACTACGCCAAAAGTGCAAGTCGCACTCTAAACTGACTTTATGTAGGCTGAAAATTGGGTAAAAAGAGGCGTTTGCGTGTGCAACAAATTGTTTTAGAACAGTGAAGTAACAGCCGTTCGTCACGCAAAGCGAACTGTGCAAAGAGTGCTTTTACGCACTTCAAATGCCTAACGCATAACTCTTAATTGGGTTATGTTCACCAAGACTAATAGGCGATTTCATGCACCGTCAAGGTCAGCGAATGTCGCATATTTCAGCAGCGTAACGTGAATACTGAATGTTCTTGCTGGTGTTCACTCTGCACTTTTGGCCACACGCTGAGCAAGAACGTCACTTTTTTTTTACCGCGCTATTTAGTCAGCTCTTACGCTGCACTTGGTTGGCAATCGGGCAAAAAAGCGGCCTTCACGCACTGCAAACAGAAATTTTGGATTGCTTCTACAAGTGAATTAGTTTTCACCACGTGACGACACGGTGTGATTAGCTCATCCCGGAGGTTAAGTCAATTGACGTCATTTTGACGCCATGAAGCGTTGCTAATTCGCGCGTTCATACTGAGCGGCACATTGTGAGGTAATTGCTAGATCATATTTTTCTGTTAATACCTTACGGCACAATCTCCTACAGAAAGAGCTTCAGTGGGGAGGTGAAAACACATGCGTCATCAAAGCCCCTTATTTTAAGGCATCAATACACTGCATGGCAAAGAATCGCGATAGTTCTACAAAAAAATAAAACATAACGAATCACCCACGGACCCTGTAATTTCTGAAAAGATGTAGGCGGCGCTATTAGAAAGCGCTGACACCCCCTCTGGCCCACGCAATAACAATGAAAACGAGATCATTCCTCTTTCAAACACTACTGACCAAAAAAAAAAAGAAAAGCTCTGGTTGTGTGAGTTTTGAGCGCAAAGATTTCATACAAAACTTTATCATTTTAACAAATTCACCCTTATTCTAACGATTACCATTTAATAAGGTCAATATATTCATGGTATTTTGAAACGTAGAGCTCCACATACTACAAAATTCTTCGTCAATCCACCATAGTGGGCGTAAGCCAATATTGAAGGTGAGTATGAACAATAATACGGCTGATGCCGAGGCAAGTAAGCTGAGGCGGGCAAACGCCACTTTAGGGACAAAGTCTGTAAGTTGTTCCCACTGCTTCCACACGGCCAAACTGACGCCGGCTGAAATTTTCTACTCTATCGTGAGTAGCGGGAAAATACAAGCCACTTTTCTCATTTCACAGTCACTGAGGCCTGAAGAACTAATTTCCGGCCATGCGTGAAAGTTCATAAATAATAGCTCCACTGACTCAATTTTTCGTTCGGACTCATCTGACGGTATGATCACTATGCGAAAATTGACACAAAAATATTCGTTGCCCAACATTAAAAAAGAAAATGGGGGCTCATACAATGAAGCCCAAGCTTTACTTGAAAAAAAAAACAGACTTACAGTCTCTTTCTTTCTTGCCTTTTTCGAAATGTGGTGAAGTCAATTTTCATGATGGACTTACCATCAATATTTTTTTTTCTTCACCTTGAGATGATCGGAATTCTTAATAAAACATTCAGCTTCGTAATTTTTTCTAATTTTCACTAGCTTTTGGTTTACCTTCTATTTAACGTGAACATCCACGTATTCATAGCAATAATGGCAGAGCTGCGCATATAATTAAGATATTTTGTAACTTGTATCAGATATAGTTTGCTCGGTTGTTCTCACATCATTAGGTCTTCGGTGTACGCACAATAACTTTGAACATTTTTATTTTTATCTTTCAAAACAGACTTTCATGAATACATAAGTGCCCACTCTAAAAGCACTGTCTTGATAGTGCACGAAACAAACAAAAAAGTTTTCATGCCACACGTACATAAAATTTACTCTTGGTTACTTCGCGTTATCATGTACCACTCTCTCTTGCTAACTACTCGTTTCGCGCTTGAGAAATTCTCAGAGTTATCTGCAGATGTTGCAAACAACACAGCAAGTTTTGTTTGTTTCGTAACTGAACTTTGTTGGACGCAATAACATTTTTGCTGTGTCGCGATGCCTAACAATCGCGTGTGAAAAATCATTGACGGAGCTATCTGTAGTGGCACTGAAACATGAAACAGGAACCCTTCTACCTTACTTAAATATTGATGCGCTATCTCTGTGCTGCGTAGGATACACTTAATATGTTATATGTATGGCGCTATGTAAAAGCACAAATGCAATCACAATTTTCGTGGGGATTTCAGCCTACACGACGGCTGCAACTCAATTCGCTCGTATTTCAACGGCTGAACGTACCATAGTATGTGACGTTTCCTCGAGCTTCATTGCATTGCATATACAATCGTTCCATAATTCAAGGCGTTTGTGAGACGCTTCCTTACTTCTCCCTGCGGTACCTCTCACTCCGGTTCTTCTTTCGAAATATCACTGCGCAAGCATTAGGGAAAATTCTTAAGCATAGGAAATATCGCAAAGGTGATAAATCTGAGGAAGCAGAGTTCGCATTGTTATTATCAACCATTCTTATTGGCTGCATGCCGTATAAGTCTTGGGGAAACACATGCTGCTTGAAACATAACCCCCGCAATTAGATTACGGCCCTCAAGAGACAACTCATCAGTGATAATGGTCTACTTTGACATTTTGGAGAGCGTTTGTGGTATGCATGATGGCTTCGTTTTTGTGAATATCTCTGTTCATTTGAAATTTCTGATTGAGTGGGTACCAATTTCTATTCTAATACTGGAACTGAGTGCGTGAACATCCATTCACGTATCTATTCATGCAATTTGGTGTTTGTACTCTACTATGTACCATGGCCACAGTAAACGCTTGGTAATTCGAGTCGCATGATTGTAAAATGATCCCTGAACACGGCGAGCGTATGCACTGTTTATTGACATAAAACAATCGGTAAGTTCGGTCCTATTAGGAGTACACCAAGCGCGAAGCTTCGCCATGGAGTGCAAGCCTTATTCGCAGACAACCGCATTGTTATATTTTCCAATGGGTGACCATGGTGCATTCATCCAAATTTGAATCCGTCCCTAATCAGCGGCGTTTCAACCCGATGCAATGTGTGCACCGTGTTGCAATACACGCCGTAAGCTGTCAAAGATGAAGGGCTCTCCACCGCGGTGGGCAAATGTATAGTCACAACCTTGTGGTAATGGGGGCACGTAATATAGGAGGGACGCAGATGACGCTTCACGCTAATCAATCACGCGTGCCTAGAGCCATTGGCGCAATGATAACGAAGTCGCAGGATGACGGAAGTAGTGGCTTTTACACTGATTTTATACAACAAACACAGTTTTATATCTACCATGAAGCTGAAAGTGCATCAATTTTACTGACGTTTAATCATTGCCTTGCGGATACTTTTTTATCATTTGCCATTCGCTTACTAAAACATTGTTTACGGTCTCGTGAAATCAAAATTTACGAGATTTTTTGTCAGTATTATCTGAAGAAAAAAAAAATGGCCGGTGCCACACATTGGCTTCAACCAGCTCATTACACACATCCGTGGCCTAGCCAAGGGGTGGCACATCGAACACATGTTTCCCCACCCCGAAATCAAGAACATGCCCACACCTGAAAAGTTCTTTTGCCTACGTCCTCGACATAGTTATAATTTTTTCGAATCGCAGTCTAACCATAACTGTGAGATATTCCACGTAAGTTCACATCTGCGGGTACTTTAATAAAATAGGAATCAACGTCACATCAGATCTGTTCGAATGAATAGCTCGACTGTCTCTCGAAGACCCAAGCCCTTCCGCCTTATGGCTCGGCGAGCGATTCCCCGTTCTTCCATCCGTGGTCAACCGCTTTCTGACCTTTTCCATCGGGTAATGGTCTCTGTGTGTCTGCATTTTTTTTTCGCGAAATCGTCCATGGTTCTTTTTTTTTCGTATTGTCTCTCCATCTTTTCGCTTCTTTCATTTCTACTTTTCTGTGTCTTTCTCCTTGAATAACCAGCAGGCGTTGGGTGCCTTGTGCTGCTTGGTTTCAGCTTGATCTTTATGGCGCCTAAATCATTTTTGTAGACATCTTCCCATAAAGAAGAATTATAGTAACAGTGCACTGACAGCGAGATACCAGCTCCTTTTTACCAGCCAGCGACGTAGGCACCCAGAGAACAACGGCACGTATGTTTGCGAAAATTTTAAAATATTCTTTCTCATGCGTCGATCACATTCTCCAATAATATTTCGCAGTACGAGGCTTGAAGAAAGCTTGCTCTTACGAGCAAGTATGAAATAGTACAATAATGATGAAGGCGGTTCCTAAATTAGTAATTCGGTGCATTACATGTGTTCTGTAGCACAAAAAACTGGAAAGCGAAAGCTATATCTTTTAATGAGATCCAGGAGCCTCTAGTTATGTATAAATTTTGTATTTAAAGTGATAACAACACGCTATGCGAGGCTACCTTCATCAATATGTCACAGTTCGCACTAAATCTTGCTTGATGTCCTCAAAAACCAATGAAGCTTGAGGAGACAGTAACACCCAATACAAGGTCACAGTAATAGATCATTTTTACTCATGTGCTTCAAGAAAATAATGACCCGCAATTAAGGCGTGGGCATTGCTTCATCTTGAGTATACCTGAAATGAAGGCTAGATATTTCACAATGACATATCAAATGACATTAACATAAAACCACCAGAAGTTAAAGAAACTATGCGGTGTAGCTATTATTTAAACCTTCTAAAACATCAACAATATTGTCACAGAGCTTTCGTAATTGAAAAATAGAGATAACTTCAATACACGGATTTCGACTCAAGATGGATGCTTTAATAACATTTCAGTGACGTAGCAACCTTCCACTAGTATGCTGTAAATATATCACGCAATCATTCGTACTAAAGTCATCGTGTTCGATCCTGCAAAAGGCTTACTGACATAACGCTTCAGGATAACGTTGATGGTATTAGAAAAAATAGCGTTTTTCATTGGGCTCTTCACCTTCTCCGCACTACAGTTTCTGCTGTTGCGTGATCGTGAAGTAGCTCCGCTCGCTCACCAATATTGTATCACCGACATAACTATCCACTGAAAAGGGCAAGCATGGTTTGCAGTGATCACCATTTGGGTCCTTGTCTGAGGGACCTACCAACTCGGTCATTACGGGGAATGGGTGTTTAACGCCACTTCTACTGCAGGACATGTGTCATGTTCATTAGTGAGTCTATTTGAAGATGCCTCAGTCGTGTGTTGTCCTGAGCACATTTTAAGGTGACGTTTTTGTGTATGTGTTGCGTCTAGATCTGTGTCTGGCAGTAAAAGGTCGAGTTGACGAATGAAACCTTACAGCTGCTTGGTCGGGTTGGGGGGGGGGGTATCTGGATTATCCGTGGTATATGCGCATGTCGATGGTCCGCCACAATGATTTCGTCGTAATATGACCACTTTATATGCGTGAAGAAAGCACAGCGAGGTGTCTTTAACGGTGTTTCAAGGAGTGCAAGCCTATGCATACACTCGCTTTTAGCATACCAATAACGTCGACCATTTCCACCATTATGAGAACATGCCTGTCCACAGAAACACGCGAGGCATTGTTCTGTCACCGCGTGCCCCTTTGCCATTGCTAGATTTGTCATCATCTGCCGGATCAGTATCGCTTTGCACAGTTCTTGGTACTTTAAACTTTGAATTGCGCTTGCCTGTGCTGTGCAAATCTATATATGCCGTCTCGCTCGGCCCAGTAGTTCTGAGCGAATACAGTATGTGGTTATGATAACCAAAAACAGGGCAGGAAGAACAACAACTTTGGTTTCAAAATTTTACAAGGCCTTTTCCCGACTTTTGGGTCAACACGTTGATAAGAATGAAGTATATCAGAAGCAATCATTTGAAGGCGATCTACAAGTTTCCACACCAAGCACGTGTAATTTATGGACTTTCTCGTAAACAAGCGACGCTGTTGTACTACATAAGAAACGGCTCCGCATACACCCCGGCTTGGTAATTCAAGACTGGGAGATACGCTTCCCCGTTCTGTGCCTTCTGTGGTGACATCGGGGATATTGAACATTTAATTTGGCTTTGCCCACAGTTTGATGTTCAAAGAGCAGCGATGATCCGCACCTTGCGCAAAGGCTGTCATAGGCACCGGACAGTTGATGACTTCATCTTTCCTGAAGGACCCGCGGCAACTAGGAGGAACGTGCGAAGAATTTTGTTGGTCTTCCTGCGAGACACTGGGCTGTCTGACACGTGGTGACTATTTCTAAATTAAGGAGATGCTCAGGCGGAACAATTGCCGGCCATACAGGCCAGGCTAACCCCACCTGCTGCAACACCACCACCACCACCACCACCACCACCTATGTCACAAAACGCTGTAGATCAACGCCAACCGTTAAAGCCAAAACATTGTCACCTGCTGACTTCAGAAATTCATAGAAGATGACATCGTTCTTTCTATTTTGAATCAGCATTTTAGACTGTCAAATTGTAGTTCGAATTCTGTATTTGATCTCTTTGGTGTTACTGAGAAAAGGGTGTTCTATATGTGAATTTTTTATACGTAAATGAGTAGCTGGAGCTTAATTGTGTGCTAAGGAATTTTTACGTCGTCTAAGGAACCAAAGAGAAACGTTTTTCCTGATTTGGATAAACAGGTGAATGTTTTGATGTTTGAGACGTCATACGTGTTTTTTTTTAAATTTGAGAAAAGTGCTTGACAGCTGATGCTTCTGCGGATGTTGCATCATCGTCATTACCTCGATTCTCACGACTCTTCTCCCGCCCTCCCCCGACGTCACTGATTGGACAACGTGAGTGGCAGCGGAAAACTTAGGAGGTCAATCGCCGCGACATCTGCCGTGAAGAAAGCGCGAGACCAACATCAATACTGCAGTGGCGCGCGACGGATCTCGCTGCCGCTCTGATCGAACGGTGAACAGCTGACGTCTCCCCAACAATACCTTTTTGTAAACAAAATGCTCGACCTTTCCGTAAACTGCGCCATATCTGCAAAGCAAACAAAAATCATGACATATACGACTGGGCCGGAATTACGCACATTGCACGAGCTTTATGGCAGCTTTCAGCTTCCAGCTGGCGCTCAAGTGCCCGATTTCGCCGAGTAGGTCAGGCTAACGACGTCGTAAATCTCGTAGCGCGCAAACGTGAAGCGATCGTTGGCAGCTACTTCACTGATCTGAAACGCTATACAGTTGACGCCGCTAAATCCATGCCGCCTACGTTAGGTGCACCTTGAATCAAGATGAACAATGGATCCACACTGTCTTTTTTTCAGATCTTTGGGGGGGGGGGGGTTAATTTGTTCGTGCGATCAACGTTCATAACAAACTCAATTGAACCCTAGTTGTTCTCATGCAGCCTAAATTTCCAAAGTGGAGCTGCCTAGCAATCAGTCACCTGTAATGTAGAACGGTATAGACGCCGCAAAGGTCAGGCTTCTTTTCCGATTAACCCAGTCCGACAGGCTACTGCAATGCGACCCGTTTGTCTTTGCATGTCACGAATATCTTAAAAGAATTCAATCGGAAGCGTGAACAGGCAGCAATGTAGTGTCAAAATTTTTGGCGAGCAAGCATATTGTATTCGTAAATCTCTGGTGTCCGTGCGGCGATGCAATCAACAGAGTACAAAGAGAGTACTTGCCTTACAGCGACGAAAGCAGTATCCCACTACCTCCCGCGCTCTTCACCTACGGCGCGCGGAAGAAGATGCAGCGACAGCCGTGGCCGCCATGCTGGCTGTCGTCGTCTCCCGATGCTTCGCTACTCGCATCCGCGCGGACGCGCATTTTCCCCCGATCGGAGCCCGCGCGAACTATCGACCCGCCCCGACGCGCTAGCCGGGAAAGCGATGTAGGCGACACCGCCCGGCTCGTTTCGAAACTATGAGCGTTCGTGAACGCCAAACACCTTCAGAATCGAGAATCCCGGCAGGCTTTGTTGGTGTTACTGCCGTTCTTGCAGGGTTTAGGTTCTGTCAACGTAAATCCGCAGCTGTGATGCCCATGCCTGCGAATTCTGTATCTGCGAGGTGGTCTTTAAGATGGACCTCGTGCAATGGCGCTATGCAGGATGACCCGAGCTTGCCAAAAACTCTGTATGTTTCCGAGCTCTGGAGACTTCCCCTTTTCAACAAGCCAAGAGTACGAAAAGATCAAATCCGCCCCTCAGCTCGATGCGTTCCATTGGTTACGATGGAACGGGGCATCGCTTCAAGGACAGTCGACAAAGTTGGGTAGCGTTTTCAAACCAACGCTTCTTCTTTCATTTGTTTTTCATCACACGGAGTTAAATAGTGCATCAATGCAATAATTGTGTCAAAAATCTTTTCGTGATGCTATTCCTTAAAGGCATAGAATGTTTCCACCTATTTCGAAGCTTTCATTGGCGGCACTGCCTTGTCCTTAGAATAATGTGCACAGTGGCCTCTTCGATTGCTTCCTTCAAAATGCTTTGCAACATCTAGACCGCAAATACACCTGAGGCCACGTATATATGTGACGTAAGAAGGCAGGAATGGTTAGGAGAAGTGGATGAGAAAGAAGTCACAATAGAGTAAACATGGCGCAGAAGCCAGGCCACGTTTCCCAGTCATCATAGCTTCACATATATATAATAATTATGGTCAGTCTGTATATTCTAGCATGCTCCTTGCTAGTTAGCTTGGCCTTTGTTATGTGGCTCTAATCCATCTCGGAGGAATGCCTATAAAAGCAATGGTTATTATAGAAATAAACATAAGGCATCACGTAAAGAATAATAAATAAAAGAACTATAATTTACTTTCACCCACATTTCTTTCTTCACATTTACATTACAATTGCTCTAATCACTTCAACTATACATTCCGTGGCATTATTGTGTGTTAGATCTCATTAACATTATGTCAAAACACGGAAAAAACGAGTTCTTAAGTATATACTTATTTTCCTATATATATATATATATATATATATATATATATATATATATATATATATATATATATATATATATACAGGGTCTTGCAAGTGTCCAATATTCTTTAAAAATTAGCAGACTCTCTGCTCGCGGTCTTCACAGTTGTTTTATTCTGTAGCAGTGGGCATTGTAGATAGAAGGCTTGAAGACATCATTTAGAGCAGTAATTAAAAAGTTTGGTAATTGGCTATTCAATTAGCAGAGTTAAGCAGCTAAGTCGAAGGGAGAACTGATGTCATTCATGCGAAGGATCCCTTGCTGCTTTGAGATTTCGTAAAAGCGGCGTCTAGCAATGATTGCGAATTATAGAAATTAGCCTAAATTCTGCGGAGAAACCGAAACGACATGACCCATGAGCGTAACAAGCAGAAGAATACAATGACGTCACTGTTCAAAACAGTGGCTAGAGAGCTACAGTAGGTTCTTCCTATTTTGTTAACGTATGTGTGTCATGCGGGCTGTAATTGCAAGCACAGCACACACACCCACACTACGAAGTCTGTTGATGGTTGATATAACAACTTCCCCTCATTTCGGATGTCTCAGACGAATACGACAGTTGTACTCTTTCGCGTTTCAGTTTCGGTAACGCCGCTTAATTTAGGAGAACTTTATTATTTCACACTTGTTACTAGAGGCCACTTTTCCGAGGCGTAAAGTGCACTGAAGTATCTGTAACTTGCAAAGCAGATTGAATAAAAAAATGGCCATTCTTTGTTATACGTATGTTCGTAAAGGCACATCCCAGTCAAAAATTAGTCAAATACTGTAACAGTTTCAAGTGACATTTTTGGCCCTGGCGTCCTAGAAAAAGAACAGGAACACATTTTGCTGCCAAATGTTGCAGAATTATGTCAGAAATTGAAAACAAAGTGTCTGCACAATCTTCAATACACTTGCGCAAGCATATGTAATAATTTTTTCATCACCGTCTTGTTTGTAACTCTACAAGCGGAAAACAAGTTGGTGGAATGGAATAACGATAATACTCGTCCCATCATCATCATCAGCCTGACTACGTCCACTGCAGGACAAAGGCCTCTCCCGTGTTCCGCCAGTTAACCCGGTCCTGTGCTTGCCGCTGCCAATTTATACCCGCAAACTTCTTAATCTCATCTGCCCACCTAACCTTCTGTCTCCCCCCTAACCCACTTGCCTTCCCTGGGAATCCATTTAGTTACCCTTATTAACCAGCGGTTATCCTGTCAACGCGTTACATGCCCGGCCCATGTCCATTTCTTCTTGATTTCAGCTATAATATCGTTAACCCCCGTTTGTTTCCTAATCCACTCTGCTCTCTTCTTGTCTTTTAAGGTTACACCTACCATTTTTCTTTGCATTGCTCGCTGCGTCGTCCTCAATTTAAGCTGAACCCTCTTTGTAAGTCTCCAGGTTTCTGCTCAGTAGCTAAGTACCGGTAAGATACAGCTGTTATATACCTTCCTCTCGAGTGATAGTAGCAATCTACCTGTCATAATTTGAGAGTGCTTGCTAAATGTGCTCCATCCTATTCTTATTCTTCTAGTTGCTTCAATCTCGTGGTTCGGCTCCGCGGTTATTACCTGCCCAAAGTAGACATAGTCTTTTACGATTTGAAGTGCACTATTACCTATCTCGAAGCGCTGATCTCTTTCGAGGTTGTTGTAAATTATTTTTGTTTTCTGTAGATTAATTTTAAGACCCACCTTTCTGATCGCCTTGTCTATCTCTCTAATTATGAGTTGCAATTCGTCCCCTGAGTTACTCAGCAATGCAATGTCATCGGCGAAGCGCAGGTTACTAAGGTATTCTCCATTAACTGTTATCCCTAACTGTTCCCATTCTAGGCTTCTGAAAACCTCCTGTAAGCACGCGGTAAATAGCATTGGGGAGATTGTGTTTCCCTGCCTTACACCCTTTTTGATTGGTATTCTGTTGATTTCTTTATGAAGCACTATGGTAGCAGTTGATCCTCTGTAGGTTTCTTCCAGGATGTTTATATATACTTCATCGACGCCCTGGTTACGCAGTGTCTGCATGACGGCTGATATTTCTACTGAATCAAACGCCTTCTAATAATCTATGAAGGCTATGTATAGTGGTTGGTTATATTCTGAGCATTTCTCTATTACCTAATTGATAGTATGAATGCGGTTTATTGTTGAATAGCCAGTTCGAAATCCTGCTTTTTTCTTTGGGTGATTGAATTCTAATGTTTTCTTTACTCTGTTAGCGATTACCTTTGTATATAGTTTGTATACTACAGAGAGCAAGCTGATCGGCCTGTGATTCTTCAAGTCCTTGTGATCTCCTTTCCTACGTATTAAGATGATGTTAGCATTCTTACAAGACTCTGGTACTCTTCCCATCAGGAGACACCTCGTAAACAGGGTGGCTATTTTTTCTAACATAATCTGTCATCCATCTTTCAGTAGATCTTATGTTACCTAATCCTAACCAGCAGCTTTGTCTCTTTGCATGCTCTTCAAAGCTTTTATGTCTTCTTCTATCATTACTGGTGGGGTGTCATCTGGGTTACTGCTAGTTCTTATAGTATTAAGATCGTGGTTGTCCCGACTACTGTACAGATCTCTGTAAAACTCCTCCGCTAATTTAACTATCCTATCCATATTGGTAGTTATTTTGCCTTCTTTGTCCCTTAGTGCATACATCCGATTTTTGCCTATCCCAAGTTTCCTCTTCACAGCTTTGACGCTTCCTCCGTTTCTCAGAGCGTGTTCAATTCTCTCCATGTTATACTCGTCCCAACCAAATAATAAATGACGCTTTACTTGTTGACTATATTATCACTAGCTATCACATATTTTCATGTTGTTTCTAAGATGTTTCGCTTGCTATTTACTAAGTAGGTCTTTCCTGACACTAACGTACCCGCCCGCAGCAGTAGACAATCTTCATGCCCTAAATGTAGGAGACGAGGGTTCAGTGATTGTCTGACTTTTGAATGCATTCAGGCAAATCCAGATATGTAGCTGTTGTAAAAGCTCACAATTTCTTGTTATTCTAGTCAAGAAACCTGCCCAAATCACTTAGTTAACATATAAGCGGTGTCTAATACCCATGTAGTGCGTAGTAAATTTTAATTAGTTTTTTTGTAGCATATTAATGGTGCGTGATGGAGCTAGAAGACGACGACGATACTGTAAAGTTCAAACAGCTTGCCCTGGCAAACATGGGGGAATTATTTCGGCCACTGCAAATCAGGATTCGGCAATCTTTTATGATGTTGGATCCCCCAAAGTGTTCAATAATTAGACGGTGGCAATTTAAGAGCAATGAGGGGGCGTGTATGACGAGCACAAAAACTTCCTGTTGGACAGTTTGGGCGCTGTATTAAGTACGTGGCTGCTGTATGTTACTTTTACAACAATTATTTGCACTACAGGGTAAAAATAAATAAATGTATTTCAATTAACCATACTTCACTTGTTAACCACTGTCTTATATATAGGACGCGGAGCCTTTTTTGTATACCGATGGGATGCTGAGAAAATTTATTTTCGCACTTTTGAGGGTGCAGTAACTCTAAATGAAGAAGAAACGAAAGTTTCTGCTGGTTATAAAATTCAGGGCTACAAACGGCTAAAATGAGTCACATTCTTTTAACCAGCCCTGAATGAGCAGTCTCAACCAAGCCAACCAACATTGCCATATCTTATCTTTTTCACTTGTTCCTTAGTTACATTTCAATCATGCTTACGGTCCACAATTAGTTTTTTTTTATTGTGGGAGTCGAAACTTACTGAAGAACATTATGTTTTACGACAAAACTTGAATACAAGAGTAAGAGGCCAAGTTTCCAACATTTTTTGTCGGTTAGTTCTTCTTTTTGAGTTAAGCGTTACTGCAGCATGTTTTGAATTCACTGCAACATGGCATACTTGAAGAAGAAGACATACGAAACGGAGGTATTGCACAGCGATTTATTACTTATGCAAGAAGTGATTTAAAATGCCGCGGCATAAAACGAGCTTGGAAGAAGAAGAACTGGATCTTTTTTCAAGGTCTTCAACAGATGTGAAGAACATACACACACACACACAAAAACGCCGCTGACAGTCCAGAATAGTGCGCCTATTGCCAGTATGCGCGGCTAGCTTCTCAAATCTAGTAGACGCCACGACGTTCATGCTACGAAGCATAGCACCGACGGACGCACATGCATGAAGTTAACTTTATCGCAGAATATTGCTATACCGTGCATTCGAATATATTTATACTTATTTTACCAGAAAATAAAGCCGAAATGAAAAGTTCCAATTTAAGGCAGCCGAAGACTAACTTTACTATGAATACCGACGATAATGGGTGGATTTGAGACCTTTAGTAGAGACGAACTTACTGGTAAAAAATTTTTGCGCAAGCACCAAAATATTAACAGCAAAAAAATACGTTTATCCTAGTTTCAGTTAAATAGCAGTTTGCTCTTTTGGACAAAAATAAACGCGGCATTTTTAATGTTCATGGTCGGCTCTCGTTAAGCTTGAAAGCGGTTTAACGGCGTTGCTTTTCTAGGTGTTTGTGCAATGTCTGGTGCCGTGTACCACTTCAAGTAAAGCGGTTCTAGGCGCATCCTGTACGCACCATAATGCTTCAGTACACTGAATAAACTATTCAACGGGGCCATTAATGGTGCACAAGAAATTAAGTAGTTCTTTCTAAGTAAATATTAAGCAGTAAGAGGAATCCTCAGCTTGTGGCATGTGAGAGGCGAATGGACTTCAATGCCCATTGCATAGTTACGAGTAAACACCTACTGTCATAAGCTAGTTCAACCGACACGTCAACGTCTACGATTAGGGAAGAAAACCAAACCAACTTGCAAACCACCGCTCCTATTGACATTAATCTCAAAACTGAGCCTTTACGTTCCCGCATCGAGGGCACGTGTGCACACATTGTTCGAAAGAAAACAACAAAAGGCACTCGTCTTTTTGAGATATGGCACGGCGAAATATATAACTGAGGAGCCTTTAGCTTTCATAACATTCTATGGCCAACAACACGTTCCGAATGGCTGTAGCCCTACGTCCCAGCTGTCAGTTCTGTGAGCGTATATATATTCTTATTTGGTTTCTGTCCCCACGGGAGCTACGTCGAGATCCAGCGGCCCGTGTTTCGTTACAGAAACGCAACAGCGGCACACCAGGCGATGGAAACACAAGCGAACGAAACGGGAACCGTCGGGAGTGATGGGCCCGCCCGTTGGATGTTTCCCTGCGCCACCATCTATGCGGTTTCTTGTTCTGTACTGTTATGGTGTGGGGTGCGGTTTCGCGCTTATGGATCTCTAGCTGCTAGACGTTTCTGCGCGCTCGTATCCGTGCGTGTGTGAATGCGTGCGTGCGTGCGCGCACGTGCGTGTGCGTGTGTGCTCTTAAGGGAGCCCACTGTACCCAATTGTTGCTCAACAGAATAAATTGTGTTCGTGCCAGAATAGTCTTAGACGCCTCATCAAATGAGAAAATCGACCATCGGCGGCGTCAACACGAGTAACGTGAAAATCACAATCACGAGATGACCTCGTCATATGAAGTCATGACACAATACTGTGACGCAATTGTGCGGCCACGATGATACGACATATCGATGACGTCATAGCATGATGTTGCCAATGGTCAATACTGGGCAGACCACGGAGGCTGTTTAAAACGAGGCGAGTCGAAGAGAGCTTGCAATGTCAATAAGGGAAGCAATACTACTTCCGTATGTCGGAATAATGATGATGATAATGATGATGATGATGATGATGATGATGATGATGAACGGAAAGAAAGCAAACGCTTGGGAAGTTGCATGAATGTTCGTGCACTGTGAGCAACTATGCATCAACTGTACGCGACTTCTGATTGGGGAAATGCGAGATGCAGGCTGGCATCCCAAGATAGCCCCGACTGGTTTATTATTTTTAAGTGCCGTGGGAAGGCAAGAACTTACACGGGCAGCACAGAACTTGGCTGCCATCGGCAAGAAGGGCAGTGCTTCCTGTGATCATTGTGGCAGCGATGACATGATAGAGCCCATTCTCTGTAACTGCCATCGCTGTACAGCGCGAACAGACTGCCGCTAGCTGCTCAGTTAGCCCGCCTTGGCGACAGATTCTTGTCAGAAGAGTCAGTGCTCGAATGTCAACATGACTGATTCTCGAATATTGTCACGCGCTACTAAATGCCTTCAACTCGGAAAAACTGAGCCAGCGGGGATACGCACCGAAAACTGGCAAGGTGGCTGCGTCAATAATCAACAACAACTAGCCAGAGCACGCGCTGCCCCAAAACATCGTCTTCTATTTTAGCGGACAGCCATGGCTTGCGCTCGCCGAACCTAGCGGCCAAGTGGCACTATTCCCTCTCTACAAAAAAAGGCATCAATATGATGCTCGGAAAGTACAAAGGCAAAGTCAGGGCGAACCAACAGAAAATACACACATACACAAAAACAGCAATAAGGTTCATGCGCAGTCACACTACCACGTGAAGTACGGCTTCAGTCGCACTACGTGCACAATCTCCGAGGAGTTCCTTCGCCGCCGTAGCGAGAAGGCGCTGTCAGGGACTACCTCATAGTTCACATCGCTCACGCGTCGCAACACTTTGTACGGTTCGAAGTAGCGAGGGAGCAGTTTTTCTGATAATCCCTGGCGTCGGACAGGAGTCCACACCCAAACTTTGTCACCTGGATGGTATTCAACTTGTCGATCGCGAGCGTTGTAGCGGCATGCGTCTGTACTCTGTTGGTGCATAACGTGTAGGCATGCTAACTGGCGTGCTTCTTCGGCATACTGGGTAAGCTCCACAGCGTCAGGAGTGATCAAAGCGTCGCAATTGTGTGGAAGCATCGCATCCAGCATGGCCTGGTTCTCACGTCCTTAGACGAGACGGAAAGGCTTGAATCGCGTAGTTTCCTGGATGGCAGTATTGTACGCGAATGTGACGTACGGTAGCACCTGGTCCCAGGTCTTATGCTGGACATCTACGTACATTCATAAAATGTCACCGATGGTCTTGTTGAGTCGCTCTGTCAAGCCGTTGCTCTGTGGATGATATGCCTGGGTCTTGCAATGGCTCGTGTAGCTGAGCTTGAATACGTCACGAATGAGCCGGGCCGTGAATGCTGTTCCTCTGTCTGTGATTACGCATGACGGGGTACCATGTTGAAGAGCGATCTGGTCCATAAAAAATTGGGCAATGTCGGAAGCCGTAGTGCGTTGTAGTGCCTTTGTTCCGGCGTAATTCGTCAAATAGTCGGTGGCTATGCGATCCACTTGTTGCCGGCAGAATATAGCGGAAAGGGCCTCAGTAAATCCATTCCTATTTGATCGAATGGCGCTCTAGGTAGTTCTATTGGTTGAAGAAGCCCCGCAGGCTTCAGTGGTGGGGATTTGTGGCGTTGACATTCCCGGCAGATTTTCACGTATCGCTTAACGGATGCGGAAAGCTTAGGCCGGTAGTACGCTTGTTGAACTCGAGCGAGAGTTCAAGAGGAACCTAAGTGACCAGGTGTCGGCTCATCGTGGCACTATGCTAATAGGTGAATATCCAAGTATATGATATTAACTTTCAATTCTTTCAGTACTCTCACAGCGGCCTCGCCGCTGTAGTCTAGTGGCTAAGGTACTCAGCTGCTGACCCACAGGTCAAGGGATCGAATCCCGGCTGCGGCAGCTGTCTCTTCGATGGAGGCGGAAATGCTGTAGGCCCGTATGCTCAGATTTGGGTGCACGTTAAAGAACCGCAGGTGGTCAAAATTTCCGGAACCCTCCGTTACGGCACCTCGCATAATCATGGGGCTGTTTTGGGTCGTTAAATTTCACGTATAAAATCAATCAATACTTTCACAGCTTTCAAAGTTAGTTATAGTAGCTTGGTTATTCAGTCATCGTACACTTTCATTTCCCGAGAAATTTCTTGGTATATGGGGTTTTTATTATCATGAGATAAAGTTATGCCAAGTGACATATATGAGTACTGAAATACTTCTGTCAGCTGCAGTTATTTGTCTGATTGATGGGAGTTTATTTCTCCCCCTGAATATTCAAATTTCGTTTACCTTGAATGAGCAGCCGTGAAGATCCACTTTCTCTTTCACACGTTTTCGAATGAAAAATATACTACTTTGAGAGTGACCGTCACCAGTGGGTTGCCGGAAAAGCTGAAATACCACCCGTCTTGAGCTATAAGTCGAGTTAGATCCATGGTCGCACTTCCTCTGTCAAGCGATCGGCTGCCACAGAAGAAGGCTATCGAGGTAAAGTTTGCCAGTATCGATATACGTAGTTGCATTTCCCATCTGAAACCGGAGTGTGCGCTTGTCCTCGTCTGTTTGTTTGGAATAGCTTTTCGTTTTCTCATGGTAGAGTACAAAGTACTCTATATCGATAGCTACTTTTTCCCAACGAACCGATACCCAATGCCAGCGAAACACTACCACCCAGTATCAGGTTCTAGGCTCACAAAAAAAAACACGTTTTCATTGTAGCAGGCGTTTGGAGTGAATTTTCCCGAAATAAAGAAAATATTTTGTAGAAAAAAAACGTGTACTGACAACTTCCGTTGACAATAGCGATATTTTTCTTTACTTTGGCTATTTGCTTGAAATAAGTTCGCCTATTCTATGGTTTGGCCGAACGGTGTCTCATAGTGTTATCTCATATTTCGATATGAGCTGCCCCGGTCGTACCTGAAAGGAAACGTCTCATATGTTTTTTTTTGTAATCACGGCATTGTTATAGGGAGGCTGTAGTTTTTATTTCCTTGAAGAAAAGAAATAAACAGCGCGAAAAGTCTCAGAATGAGAAAAAGAAGATGCATGAATACAGCACGGTGTGTCGTTTTTTTTTTTACAGAGTTTCGTTTTTGTGCCGTTTTTTTTTCTTTTTTCTTCAGAAATAAATCCACTCGTTGAAGTTTCCTTGTAGCTATCTTACATGACAAGTTAACATTTTACTTTATAAAGGAACGTCACGAATCAGTGTTATTCATTAGCGGGTAATTTAGTAACTGAATTATTTGTGTCGAATCATTACAAGAAAGTTACTCAAGGCTTTTGAACTTATTACTTACCAAAACTCAGAGCTCAGCAGTCGGAAAGGAAGAGTAACAAACACAAGTTAATCTGGGGATAAATCTCTAACATAAGGAGCTGAAAAAAGATGTGTGCATAATAAATGTACATATATGCGTTGTAAATAAAGCATCTTTGAGTTGAGTATGAATGGCGATAAGGGTGATTAAAACTTTAATTTGGTCCACAGAAGACGCAGGTGCGACACCGCGCCACCCGGTTGTCCCACTATTAATTTACTTTTGTTGAAGTAATGTTCCAGTAATTGCTGTACACTTCAAACAAAATAGCATTGTTTTGTCGATACTTGCGGCCAGTTGTAAGTTGTAACGTAATTTGTTTACTTCTTCAGAGCTGTTCTGTTCTGTTCTGTTCTGTTTTAACTGTTTTGCTGTGGAGAGGTTGAGGAGCTAATGCCTCGGCTACTCCATATCACAGAGTTCTGCAGCGAAAAATAAAATAATAATACAGAACGGTACCCAAAAATTAACAATACGGAAAAGGAAAAAAAAAACACATAATAGCACACTGAAACCAGTTCAAATAACATGCCAATACACAGTTTTCTTCACGCAGTTCACACAGTCATAAACTACTTACACGCACACCTTACTACTCTAATGCCAGTATATACATGACCACACTTTACATAATACCCATTTCTGGCTGTCAGTCATAGGCGCTTGTCCAGTCCGGTCTCCACTAAAAAGTCTGTCAGGAAGATTATTGCCTTTTTCTGAAGATGCATCTCAGGCCATGGTCCAAGTAGTTTCTTTATTGTGAGGGGCCGTCTGTCCAAACTTGCTAATTTGTTCTTTAATTTTTCTCTTTCCTTCGCGTATATAACGCACTCCAAAAGAATATGGCGAACATTTTCTTCTGCATGACCACAATGGCATTCCGGTGAGTTGGATCGATGTATCTTGTGCAAGAAGCTGTTTGTGTATGCTACTTCTAATCTAAGTCGGTGGATCAATGTCTCTAGGTGTCGTGGAAGGTCTGTCGCTATGGAAAATTTTCTGTGTGGATCAACTTCATAAAGTACCATTTCCTTTGATTTAGGGCTCTCAAACCACTTCTCCATCGAACAATGGTTAGCTCCTTGCGATATAAAATGTCGAATATCCGTCCCAGATATAGGGATTGTGCAATCCCGTCCTTCCTTCAATGCTTTCTTCGCGAGACTATCAGCATCTTCATTTCTCTTTATTCCAATGTGGCTGGGTATCCATTGGAATACGATGTTGTGACCCTGCGATGAGGCATATTTCACAGTTTCTGCGATACATTGTGGTATTTCACCATTTCTGTAAGGTGATCTCACATTTCTGATTAGCTGAAGAGCAGGTTTGCTATCAGTGAATATCACCCATTTTCTTGGCTCGGGATTCTCGCAGATAAGCTTAACTGCTTCAAATGTAGCCACCAATTCTGCTGTCGTCGATAAAGATTTGTTGGATAATTTGTACATCTTCTTTTCCTGAATTTCGGGTATAAAGACCGCACAGGCTGACGCTTCTTCTGTGCATGATCCATCTGTATATATCTTCGTTTTTTCATTATGCATTACATGAAGCTGATGAAGTACCAACTGTGCCGCTACTAGAGGTGCCATGTCTGCTTTCTTCTCTATGCCGTCTATTTCACGGATAACGTTGAGAAGTGGCAGCGTCCAAGGTGGTTTTGAAGGTTTCCATTGTTTAAATTCTGGTACTACTGCTAGAAATGATGATATGGTATCCTGTAGTCTCATTGCCGTTCTTTGTGTTAGTGCACCGGATAAAAAATGACTTTCATGTTGCGTGAAAATTCTAAATAAATTTCGAGATGTTTCTTTAGTTCGCAGTACTGCCAAAGGTGGCTCTCGAGCCTCCGCATACACTAAATCACTGGAAGTTGACCGTGGTAAACCCAGACATACCCTCAAGCTCCTTGCCAATAACAAGTGAAGTCTCCTTTCGGTGGAGGCTGGGAGTCCGTGCAGCAGGGGCAGTGAGTAAGTTACGATGGGGCGTATCCAGGCAACATGTAGGGCTAATAACGACTCTGTAGTACCACCCCATTTGGCCCCGCAGAGATGCCGGAGGATTCGAATAGACTGATTCACTTTTTGTTCCAGGGACTGGACATGAGGCGACCATGTTAGTCTCCGGTCTAAAATTACTCCCAAGAATTTATGAGTTTTAAACCATTTTAATAGGCTGATTTTGCAGAATAATCTGGAAATTTCCAGGTCTTTTTAATGTAAACGGAAGTATGGCTGTTTTGGCCAGACTCAGTGCCATACCTCTTTTTTTTTTAGAAAATGGTCTACATTATCCAATCCTTCTTGTAAAGTTTGTTGTATATCCAAAAACGATGGACCAGACGTCCATATACTCATATCATCAGCATATACTGAACATCTGATGTTGGGTGGAAGATTATACGGGAACTGCGCCATGACTGCATTAAAGAGAGTAGGGCTTAGTACGCTGCCCTGTGGCACTCCTTGGTTTACGACATGTTCTGACGTTGGGCCCTCCTGCGTAACTGCAAAAATTTTCCGGTGCTTCAGGAAGTCAGCGATCCAACGCAGTATCTTGCCCTTGAGTCCCTGTAACGCCAGGCCTTCCAGAACGTGAACGTGACTCACTGTGTCGTATGCTCGGTGGACATCAAGGAATACAGCAACAGTGATGTTTCCTTGCGTTTGTTGGTTTTCCACATCTGTGACCAAGTCCAGAATGCAGTCCATTGTGCATCTACCTCTTCTGAAGCCGGCTATGCTTTCTGGTAGTAGTTTTTTCATGTCTTGCCACCATAAAATTCGTTCATTGATCATTTTTTTCATCACTTTTGAAAAACAACTTGTCAAACTAACCGGCCTAAACGAGTCCAACTGCATAGGGCTCTTCCCTGGCTTTAGCAACGGTACTACTTTTGATATCTTCCAACTTTCCGGAACTTTTTCTTCTTGCCAAATTTTATTATATATGTCCAACAGGTGTAATTTTCCTTTTTTGCACAAATTAGCAAGAGCAGCGTATGTAACTCCATCTGTTCCTGGTGAACTTGTTCGTTTTACTGAAGACAACACATATTGGAGCTCCTCTGGTGTGAAGCTGTCATCCAGATCTGATGAACTGATCGCAGAGGACTTTGTTACAACCGCCGAAGCTGATTCTGCTGGGGATTTATATTCGCTAGTTTGGGCGGTCTCTCCATTTCTCAGTATAAGATCGCAAAATTCTTCGGCAATCACACGTTCGCTAACTCCTCGAGACAGCGCTAGAGCCTGTAGTGGTCTCGAGTGGACTATTGGCTGTCGGAGGGCGCGTACCATGTTCCACAGTTGAGTCACCGAGGTAAATAGAGAAAGTGAGGCACATAAATCTTGCCACCTTTTGGTTGAAAGCTTCTGCAGTTGGTTACGCATTGTAGTGTGTACTTTCTGTGCAACCTTGAAATCTTCTAAATTACCCGACCTGCGATATCTTCTTTCAGATCGGCGTCGTATTGCCCGAAGCCTCTCATACTCAGAGTCAACACCCGTATACCCATTCTTCAGAGCAATTTCACATCTCCGTCGAACCACATGGCAGCCATTCATAAAACTGCGGATTTAGTAAATGCAAGTATGTTTTTATGCTACAAAAGAAATGCACGTTATTTGATCTCCGCATGTAAAAAAATCAAGGTTAGAGGATGACAAAGAGTATACAATGTCACTTATATGCAATTGAACAAGTTTTTGTACGCAACAAAAGCGCGTGGTCTTTTCAGAGCATTGCCAAACTTGGAGCACTATTTGGCTCAGTATGGTGCGATCATCTTTCAGAGACGTTGAGCCGATCGCCCAATCGATTGTGTTGTTGTTCCCGTGGACACACAGTAATGTTAACCGGTCATGTGTTAAAATTCTGAAGGTGATTACATCACGGGGATATTCTTAGTTCGATGAAAAGCAAATGAGAAGGAAAACAAAAGTGATGGTGCGTGTTTGATTGCATAGGCAGTTGTAACAGAAGTGATATTTCAGGCATAAATATGCCGTGATAGATCCTATCTGTGAAGCATCACTAGTAATGCCTTCCTGTTTCTAAAGAGAGGCAAATTTAAGCCACAGCTCAATGACCATGAGCAGATCGCCAGTACTAGAGAGTATTCTATTCTATGCGAGGCTGCTTGAGGCGCTAAGATGACGTTTTCAACTACATGGTGCATTGTTTAGGGGCATCGACGTTTCTTAATAATCAAACGTGTCATAATGATTTTGCGTGCACGGATTTAGAACATGAAAACGTGTTTGGGGAAAGGGAGTGAAAGGGAAAGGGGTAATCATAAAGCTTAAATCGTACCGCGGGGAGGCTTTTATTTTTTTGGCCCCGAGGATGCAAAATTCAGAATAAGCGTCATGAAAGCTAAAAAAAGCGAGAAAGAAATGACAACAAAAATCGCGGAAGTGAGAACTTTACTGTGCAAAAAAATAATATGCGTGTTGTGGCAAGAAACAAATGAATGTGAGCACAGGAGAAAATGCACTCAGCAACTTTGCCCAGCTATCGTTGTCAACGATTATTATTTGCTTTGTCAATCTTTATTTGAATAATTCAGCTGTATTTACTAGTGTCCGCCGTGGTGGTGTAGTGGTTGCCAACCTCGGCTGCAGACCGGAAGATATTGGGTTCAATCACCGCCGCGGCAGACGCATTTGAGTGGATGCGAAGTTGTGGATGCCCGTTTACTGTGCGATGTCTTTCGACGTCAAAGAACATCTGATGCTCAAAATTTGAAAGAAAAAAAGCACCGCACTTCAGCGTCATTTATAACCATATAGGGTTTTGGGAACGTGAGAATCCTGCAATTAGTATATCAATAGCATGTGAAGGCGCTTTCATACTAATTTGTAACGCCGGCAAAGCAGGCGCTCACTGGTGCAGCACTAGATGAGTAGCGCAGTGCTTAACTGTACTTTATAGAACGACGTAGTGCCATGCTCGGCACTGCTTGAGCTCTAGACCAATTTCCTCATCTACTTTGTCTATGCAAAACTAGATGGCGCCACCACACCTAAGCGCCATGGCCTTCTCCTCAGCAGCGTGGCTGTGATGTGGCGTATGGTGGACGCTGCCCTGCGTGCAACCTGCGGTAAGAAACAGTGGGAGTAGTGATTCTTGAAGAAGAAAGAATGCACCTAATTTCTGTCATCAATAAAGTGACACGGCGCAGCTGCTAATAGAAAAAAAAGAAAAGAAAATGAGAAACAGGCGGTGTGGACTATGCGCTGCGCCCGCTTTACTGGCCTTCAACACAGGAGCGGCACGGTGAAGAAGTTGAAAGCAGAAGATCATTGGATCACGTGTTCAAACGTGGCAGCACCCGTTCGCCGCGGCGAAAAACCGTCTATATCTGCAGTGACAAATAGGCCACATCTGAGCATGTGCGGCCCCAAAAAACGTGCCTGTTTCCTATTTTTTATCCTTCTATATCACCACTGGAGTAACAACTGCTTGAGTCATCGAAAACGCACTGACTAGTTTAGCACGAAAGACAAAAATAAGAACAAGAAAAAAGTGCAGCGAACCATTCTCGGTATAATATGATAATACGAAATAAGAAAAAATAAATCCTAGTATAGGGGATACACGAAGCGCCGACAGCCCCACCTGCCCCATGTCAGAAGCGTCGGCGCGGTCGGGCGAGCTGTGTTCCCGTGAGCGTGTACGCGAGTGCACAAAAAAGTGGTCTTTCATCGTCATTTAACTATTGTGTGGGCCTTCAGCGATGTCTAGGAAAAACTGCTGCGTTGTTGGCGGCTTAAATGCAAATGAAAACTTGCCAGGACCGCACTTTTACAAGTTTATTGTGGTGTTTCACGAACATGAACGACTGCGGTGGTGGATCGCAGCTGTCCGATGGAGAAGGTGAGCAATCATGCTTTAAGGGCCGTGTTTGATCAATTGCAATGTTTTTAGCTCTTTATATATGTCGCTACGTCTTCAGCAAACGCTGCGTTTACACTATAAGTGTCCGGCGTTTCAAATTATTCTGGGAACATGTAGTACATATGTAGCTCGTAAAATACTGCGAGTTGAAAATCGGTGCATTTCGTCATTCACTAGGGGCCTCTTCCCACTAGAACAATGTGTTGTTTACCTCCAGTTTACCTCCAGTTTTTACCTCCAGTGTTCACCTCCAGTTTGCGTATTACGGCAAGAGAACAAATGATTATGCGTCGCCATTTATTCCTTTTCTTTCTAGGCAACGCAGCAATATTGGCAAACACACAGTGTAGCCATTGCTGTAAATCAAGTTCCAGTGACTTCACCCTGTAGTGCGCGGGAGAAAGTATGATGAAATCGTAAAATGGTCTCATATAACTCACCTAAAACGAGTGAACGGCATCTTTTTTTCTTATTCTCATGCAGTCTATGTAGTGCATCAACTGGCAACGTTACCGCGCCGTTTTGCTTTGGACTATTTCAGCAGCTCAGCACCCCCTCCTCTTTTTTTTTATTGCATTGCATGTGGATCAACTTAAGTTTTACACCACGACAATGTGACGTCACCCTGACGCCCAAACTTTGGGGATCTCAACTCATCACGTCTCAGAGTGACCCCGCCGCATGATGTCATTTTTTTCTGCATTACTCGTGTTCACGCCTAGGCTGACGATCTATTTTCACCTTTGAGGAGACATTTAGGGCTCTAGTTTCGTAAAAGTCGACGTAATGACGATTATCGTGTAAAGAACAGAAGTTATCTTCATTCGTCTCGCGTTTTGCCTCTAGATCATGACAATCAACTGCAGCGCAGAAACACGGACACAAGCCTAACAAGCTTCGGAGTTAATTCGGTGGTGGTAGTATACCTAGGTCGTAGAAACACCGTCCCCGTTATGTGTCGAAAGAGCTGGCAGCCATTAGCACCCCGGAAGACGTTAGCAAAGTTAGCTTCTTGGGGTCGACGGGACACGAGAAGAAGATCGAGCAGGTAGTTTTCTGTGTCGATAAGTTGTCGTCATGGTGGCGCGGGACAACACCGCACGGATGCTTTGGGTCACGTTTGCTCGACGTAGATTTCCTTTGCCCAAAAAATGCAGGTGGTGTAAACGATGTTCACTCGTTATTTCTCTGTATTTGTAGTCTCTTTTTTTGCAGAGGTGAGAATTCCAGCACCCTGCACATTAACCTCGGTAAACACGCATACGTACCAAGTCGCGTACGAAGTCGTCGCACCTGTAGAAAAAAGTAATGTCTTGCGAGATATGTCTCGGCCTAACAACACCGCAAAAATCAATATGGAGCCTGAGGCCCTGGCGTTTATAAGAGGGTCACTTCCAACAGGTAATTAGAGCTTTTCTTGAAGATTTTGTACTTATGGGCAGTAATATCAATTGGCGTATGCATCCCGCGTGTTACATTTTTTTTTGCTTTCGGTGGACAAGGGCGGGGGGAGGGGTAGTAGAATTTTTCGGTATGGGGGAATAAGCCGACTTACTTGGTAGGAGTCCAAATAACAAACACACGCATGCACAACCGACAGGGTGTGCGTATATGACAGATACTATGGCCTCTATCACGTGGCTATAGTTTTTCTAGCCGGTGTCTTTGTATTTTTGTTGTTTTTGCTATCTCTGTGGCATGTATGTTACTGCCCGTGCACGACTGCTTATTTAGTGAACCAATGGTGAGTGCTAGGTTTTGCAAAATATATGTCGCGTATACGTGTTGAGAGTGGGTATGCTGATAAACTGGCCGAACTTACCTACCACCTCTTCATATAAGGCGTTCCGTTTGTTTTAGCCAACACTTTTGTTTTAGCCAACCATTGAAAAAAGAGAGCGCGCACTTAATGGCAGATGATAGGAAGCATGAAATGGCCCTTCTAACATAAGTATGTAAATGTTCATGTGGCCGAATATATAGTAATATCAAGGTGTAGCATGTGTTCGAGTGTTGTGTTCAGCTAGTCACGTTACATTAAAACCGACAACTACATCCAGCGCAAACGAGGAACTTACCAAACATCAGCGTTACATGACAACACCTTTGTGAAGGATTACAGAAACAAAGTATCAGAGTGGCCGTGGCTGAGCGAGCATAGGTTAAAAGGTTTTACAATGGAGACGACTTCATTTTCGGCTGTAGTGTAAGGATGCGCCATGGTCATCAACTGGTGTGGTGCACATCGACGATGGAGACTACGAGTGATTGTACAGCGCTTGCGCCTAAGACTCATCGCACATGCTGTTTGGCTGATGATCCCATGTGTAAAAAAATGTACATCTCACTTTAGCCCCATTCAAGCAGGTGCTGGGTATAAAACCGTGGCTGATTCTCCTATATAAAAATTGGTATAAAACGAAAGTGAAACGTGTTTTTACGGAGACAGTTGGTAGTTTATCGTGCCTTGTTTCAGGAGAAGGAACAAATTGCAAAGCCCAGTAATGAATGGAACGCAGCTCGAAACTTGCAACGCACAACGCAAGCAAGTTTAGCATACGAAATTAGCATACACAGGAGAAGCGGGGACTAACAGCTGTCATAGCGCAACACTGAAAGCGTGCTGTTAAAACAGAACAGAAAGACGCACAAAAAGAGTGCACAAGTATACACAGGACAAGCGCGAACAACTGTCACGATTCTTTCTGCGTCGTGTGTCAGCAGCGCGTTTCTTTTGTAAATGTGGGCGCGCACTGGTTGAGCACTGGGCGCGTTATTGCTCGAAAGCTGCGTGTTCAGCCGCAACGTGTGGGAAGATGTTTTTCCATCAACCTTAATTGGTTTGCATCGATGAATAAATATTAGGTTATAGCTAACGACTCTACAGAAAGTTCTTGTTACATTCCCCGCTTGTACTGTTTGCCGGTTTTATTGTGTGGGGTCTAATAGCTGCACAAGCGCTTGATCTACCCTCTTCTTCCCTCTTCTTTCATTTATGTCGCATACCTTTGTAGTAAGCAAAAAATATTAACACTTTAAAGGTGGACCAATGAAAGCAGGCTAATTGGGCGTCTTGAGTAAATATCTATAAACTTTTTGTTAGAAGGTATTTTTACAGCTTGCTCACTTGCGATGTTAATTATCAAGCTTGCTTAAGGAGTTTAGCAGAACACAAAAGTTGTGTAACTTATTTTCACAGCTTGCTCGCTTGCGAAGTTAATTATCAAGATTTCTTAAGTAGTTTAGCAATATACAAAAAATGTGTAACTTACTTCACGTAATATTCAGTGAGCAACATGCGATAATGCGCAATAGTTAGATGACACTTCGGCATATTTTTGAAATGAGCTTACACCTAACCAGTACTGCCCGTACAAAAGCGGTAGTATTGGTAATTTATTGCTCCAGTATTTTTGTTCGTAAATCTCCTTTGCTGTTGAACGACAAGTAATACGTCCACTGCACAGCCTTGCAAATTTCATGTAAAATTTCATTTTTGGCAATTTCATTCTTGTAAACATGGACTCGATTTTTCGTTATTACGCTTTGCCCTCATACACTGCAGCCATACAGTGAGGCAAATAAATTGCATGATGAAGAAGCAGAATTTACAGTGTAGTTTATTTCGTTTGTAGTGAAGCTCCCTACAGATCTTGCTAAGGAGACACAAATTACTTCAGCTCTATCACTTATGAGATCAAACTGGAAAAACGACCAGTCCTGTCTGAAACGACACCTATCGCCAAAGAGACTGGTGATAAAACGCATTGCATGATGTATTGTGTAGTTCGGTGAAACACATTGCGCAAGAATGACGAGTTTACTCCGCGTCAGCCATTTATGAGGCGAAACACTACCTGCTAGATAATCAAAAGTGCGAACAGCTCAACAGAGAAGCTTGGTTCACTTTGAATTCTCAGCTTTTAGAGAGAAAAAGATTTGCATGCCTCGAAGGCTTCACCTACTCCGTCGGAGGAAGACCGTCTTGTCAGCACTTATCTCAGCCCTGTTATGCAAAACGCTTTCTTTCCCATCTTTGTTCCCCATTCTTCTTTTCCTTAGCGAAAGCCGGATACTCCAATTTCTGGTTAACGTCACTGTCTTTTATTCACTTTATTTTCTCTCTCTCTTGAAAGACACTCGAGGAGACCACCATGGGTTTGCCGCATTGTCCAGCTGTAATGAGGAGAAACAAAAGAAAAGGGCCCGAGGAGCACTCTAGAGTTACCATGGTTTGTTTTGCACATAGAAAAGTACAGAACAATTCCACGCCATTTATCAGAAATAAACGCCGATGGAAAGCTGATGGAAAATGAATGACGTCGAAGCCCAAGGGTCCTTGGGAGCGGTGACCAGAAAAAAAAGACAGTAGGTGAAAAGCACTCTTGAAATGACGCTGACCCCTCCGTATAACAAATATTGTAATATTGTGAGCGGAGGCCAGCAGTTTATCAAATTCCGTCATTTCCTAATCACATGTTCAGTTTTATGGAATGTTATGATTTAAGTTTACAGGACAACAGACAACGAGGAGGAGGAAAGATTACGTGAAACGACAGGGATGTTGAGACCACGATCACCGTAGAAGCAACGCCATCTTCCTTCTCTACCCACGCTTCCCTTGTTTTTCCTGGTAGTTACGCCCCGCCGCGGAGGTCAAGTGGCTAAAGTACTCGGCTTGCTGATCCGCAGGTCGCGAGATCCAAGCTCGGCTGCGGCGGTTGCATTTCCATTGAAGGTGAAAATGGTGTAGGCCCATGTGCTCAGATTTGGGTGCACGTCAAAGAATCCCAGGTGGCCGAATTTTTCGGAGACCTCTACTACGGCGTCTCTCTATCATATGGTGGTTTTGGGACGTTAAACCACACATATCATCAACATTTCCCGGTAGTGACACTTCGTATCATTCTTCCCCTCTCAGATAAAACCCTCTGGGTGAGTCATTCTTGTATCCTTCCTGTAATTGGCTTGAGGCGGGCAACATGCGTCACCTCTGTTTTGCATGAACGTCGGCCACTAGTGGTCACACCTGCGATTTCATAGTTGACCTCACTGAGACGGTGGAGTATCACGAACGTATCTGCGTAGTGTGCCAGTAGCTTTTGGCTCAAGTCACGTCTGCGTATTGGCATCCACACCCACACTAAATCACCGGGGCACAGGTTATATGCTGGTGTTGGCTGTCCTAGCGAGTCTTAGAGGGCTCTTGCGCTGCCAGTGTTCGTAAGCATGTACGTCGACGTGCCTATTCTGCACGACACAATGTTTCCGCAATAGTGAAGTCGTCGTGAATGACAAAAGGAAAGATAGGGTCCAGCGTATGTTGAGGTGAGCTAGCGTAAAGCAGATAAAACGGGCTGCAGCCCGTCGTTTTGTGTTTCGCCATGTTGAAGGCGTACGTGACAAACGGTAATACTTCATAACAGTTATTTTGGTCGGAGGCGACGTGCATGGAAAACATGTTGATGAACGTTCGGTAGGACGAGCATACGTAGGATGGCGTAAACTCAAACATGGCGCAAAAGGCAACATTTTTTACTTTGCCGGCCGCTGTAGTTATTAGAAAAACTACTTTTCTTTGTTCATCTTTTCCAGCGATAAATGATGGTCATTGTCTAACTTTTCATGAGTAAAAGTCAATGATTGGTTACAGCGCTCGCGCAGAAAAAAAATGCGCGGGAAACGCAGATGCGGCTGATGTCATTGTATTCATGACTCATCCAAAAGAAGTGCAATTCTGATCTGCCAAATTTTCGGATCCGTGCATGAAGCTACACTTTAAGTATCCATATATACTTATATAGACATTGTTACGCTCTATCGCTTCGTAGAGTAAATCTTTATGAATCCGCATGCCGGACAAGCAGTTAGTATATTGAGCCCGCCAATAGCAAGCAACAGTTACTTTCAACCTCCGATTAGCGTCATTATCCACGTAGGCAAAAAACGTAACTAGCTTGTACTGGCCACACAAGACCTAAAAGCGTGAAGCTTGTCAATACTCGCGAAAGGCAACCTCTGAAAGTGTTGGCAGTCGGGTGAGTTGGAACTTTGACATCGCAATCATCGTGAGAACGCAACTAAACACAACACACAAGAAGAAACAGAGGAGGACAGGCTCATGTCCTCGTCTGTTTTTTTCATGTGTGTTGTGTTTAGTTGCGCTCTCGCGAAGGTTTCTATGTCAAAGCTGGCTTTGCTTCGGCTGAACGGACCTTTATTTGGTGGTCCATGGCCATAGCTCATTCTACACAATGAGGCGTGGCTTATTTATAGCAATTCTGAAGACGCACAGTATACAATGACTATTTCTGGCACAATTTATGACGTAAACTGCTGCTAGGTGACTTTTGATTTAAACTTGGTGTGGTCTCTGCGGCTCGGCGTGTCGTCACCCGAGCCGTCAATGTAATTAGGCGCCGTGCCTGCTGCGTCGGCATGGCGGCCGCGTGGCTTTGGCGCGTACGCGGCTTGGCCTGATGTCACGATTGAGAGGCGTGGTGAGACCAAGTCGAGAAAAGCTGTGGCGGTTGCCATGTCAACGGTTTGTGGAAGCTGGAGTTGCTATGTTTGAAGCCTTTCGGGACTCAAGCATATAACCCTTTAAGCAGTCTTGAACATGTTATGTGTAAGGACGCATTAAGGGGAGAGCTGGTTTGAGTCATCTGGGTGGCTGAACAGTAAGTAGGTAGGTGTTTTAAAAGAGATCTTGCGCTTTCTCATCTCACCTTGACTGTACAGGCTATTCCAAGCTGTTGCACTGGTGGCGTGGCATTCTGTCTCACTTCCTCTTTGGAGCAGTACGGGGTGATAGCATTGCATTCGAGGAGGCTTCAGCACGTGATTCCTTGAACCATGAATTTCCCCGATTAGAAAAAGTGTCACGCACATTTTCAACGTGCATGCATACGCCGACGTTCATTTGCATAAATATTCTTCTCCATGCCGGTGGGTGGATATGATGAATGAGCGGGAAAGAGTACCTGAGTCAGGTTGGTCGACGTTTCGTGAGAAATTATTTTCATGAAAAAATACCTCTAATTGACGGAATACACTTAATATGTATCGAAGAAAACACTACCCACTGTCTCTACAAAAAGTGTGCAGGGCAATGAGGCTTAGTTGTCTGTCAAGAAGAAAGGGAAAAGTGCATAAGCATTAGCAAGGCATAAAGAGTACTGTAAAACACTGAAGCCACGTGCACGGCTCGTTCGGCGTGCAAGTTGGTCTAGCCATTTTAGGCATAATTATCTTGCCCACAGATGCTGGACCCAACGAAGCGTGGTCACCAATTCACAATTTTCTGATGCGCCAGAGCAGAACGTCGCCAAGGTCGAAGTGTGCACTCCTGTGGACGGGAACGGTAGCACGATTTTCGTTACAGACGTCAAGTGAAAAGATGTGGCCTGGTGCATCATAATCATAGCCGCAAAGGCAATTTCCCCAGGACTGCAGTTTTCATTACTGGCTCAGCCTTGGCCTCGGCTGAGAAATTGAATCTTATGAGATAGCACTTTCCACAGAGTCCACACTTCCGAAGGATGAGATTAAAGCACTGATGTTTCAATGTTAATGCCTTGACTCTCATGATCTTGCTTTTCTCATCTTCGCGTTAAAGCATCTGATAAATCGCAAAAGATTTCTTTGGCGGTAGATAGTGGTTTTACATTTTTAATATTTCTTTTTGCTAAAACGAAGGTGAGTTGGTCTTCACAAAATGCTGCACCTTAACAGGATTAGCGGAAGTTTTAATGAACCGGGCGCGGCTTCTTTCAATGATGTGTGCGTGGTACAGTTTGATTCATTGTTTGAGTTGTTGATTTTAGTAAATTGAGAAGTACCCTCGTTGTAACTGTTGATAGCTTATGTTGTACTTGTTTTGTTATTAACCTGCTACGTTTTATACTCCAGTGGGGTAATGACCTTAGACCGGGAAGGTTAGGCTCTCCTTTCACGTTAATTTTTGTGCAAGCCTTAAATTTGTTTAAAAATAATCTAAAATCGTACGAGTAAGCAATTTGGTTGTTATAATGAATAAAAAAACTATGTGGTCCGTATCTAGAGTGGATATCTGAATGAGGCATTTCAACTTGGCGAAAAATTAAAGTTGATTCCTTTTTATCATGAGTCATTTGTAACATAAAATGGACACTTCTCCCCGTTCATTCTAGTTGTCGCGGAAGTGTTGGCCACAAAGAATTATAGTTTACATAGTGTGTAGTGCTGCAGAGCTGGCTTGGCAGCCTTCGAAATGAGGCTGTTAGAACAACAATTAAATGTATCGACACGTTAATGCTTGCCACTTGATCAATACAGTTATTAATCTATATTTAATTGTAAACATACCTATACACAAATACCAAAAATAGAAAATGAAATAAAAAACAATTGGAAAGTTGCAACATAAAGTCTCTGACACCTGCCTACATCGTTTGGGGGCCGGATTCACAATACATTTGTTTTGGAACTACCTGACTGACATTAGACGACCGGTTTCTTTAATGATATACGCTCCCCCTCACAACCGACGTGAATTTACTTTGAAGGATTAGGAGTTTTTTTACAGCACAGATAATGGTGATTGGTGCAGTTTGTAACTCGCTCGAATATATTTTCAATATTACCTCACAATGACGATGTGCTTATCAAATACGAGCAAACTCAGTGTATGGTTTGGTAGTTTGCATGCAATAGAAAAAAAGGACATGTGGAGTTGTGCACATGGACTAAATCTTAGCATTACCTTGTGTTCTCTTTTCATTTAATAGATTGATTTTATAGCCGAAGTATCTAAGACTGTACAAAAAGGATTTGATGCAACTATCCGTGCACTTCTATTGATATTTGCAAAACTTTTTCCAAACCTCGTATGCTTCAAAAACAACATATACACGAAATATAAATGGTGCAATGCATAAACGCTTCACCCAACATAGCTATAAACCCACTTTTGTTGCATCAACTCATACGCTTCAGGTGTTTGCCGGAAACACCGGTGTGGTCGCATAATTCATGCCTTCTTTTCTTCAGCCCGCATTTACCCAGTCAGGCAATCCTACTCCCGACAAGGCGTTGTGCATACAAGCAAATGCGATGTTGTGTACGAGTGCATCTCTGGCCACCATTTTGTCTTTTATATTCAACGATCACACAATACATGTAAAACAACGTGCATGCAAAGTATGCTAGATTATATGTTTTGCGTCTACCCTAACCAGCCATGCACGCCCACGCTGAACAGATATTTTCATCCCTCACATGGCGAGCCTAAGTAGTTGTGCTCTTTTATGCATGCCTAAACGCCACAGCTTCGCATTTCTACGAAACGTACAGATACTACGGGTAATTCTTTCGTACTTTAGGCGTATGCACCTATCGCACGAATATTTGGAGAGGTAACGCCCAAGGGAAATGGGGAAAACGGGTTTTACTTCTGCAAACGCTCAGCAATCTCGCTGCGATATGTGGCATGAAGACATCAACATCTTCGGAACATAGCGCTTTGGGCGCGTCAGTATGTCATATTGAACTTTTATAGTGAACGTAAGAAAAATACAAGTACTGAGAAAGACATGGCACACACAGGCGCTATGCATGCATTCACGTCTCTCTTAGTCTGTGTGTTTCTTTAGTGCCCTATAGAACTTCAAGCTCTCCGCAGGGGCCTTGCCATGAAATCACCGGTCTTTTCCAACTGGAATCGAAGCTGGTGCGAACAGATGCCGCAGTAACCACCCGAAAACGCCATGGACCAAAAAATTCGGCTCGCAACGTGAGCGTTGCAACTGGCCTTTCAAAGTTGCTTAGCAGTTACCGCCAGTGAATGCGAAATTTTAACTACGCCGATATAACTGTGTTTGTTGTGTGAATATTCATTTAAAAAAAAAAACGTAGCAGTAGGCGCCAGACGTCTTGCTCGTACCATCTGCAAGCCATTCAAGATTCATAGTATTTCATACTACATAGACCTCCTTAAGACGCAGTTCAATTAAGTAAATGCAGTTTTCCTGCCACCTTTAGGCTACCAAAAACCTCTAAAGCTGTATAAACGAACGAGGTCTAAATAAGAACGTCGAGCGTAAGTGACTTTTCTTAGGTAGTTTCCACCTTGTCTCTGGCTTGCTTATTTTTCCGTTTGATTCACTTTACTCGAGAGGTTAGCGTACGAAAAGCGAATAAATCAAGCCATATTCTGAGTTGATCGAGATGTCGACAAGCTGTGTCATAAATTGTGTGTGGTGACAAGGAGAACAAAACCAGAATGTTCAGTAGTCTTGAAGGAAGGCGCCTGTACAGTGAGAGAACGTAATTTGTATTAAGTATTTCGGCACGCCAAAATGGGATTGGCAATGTCAAGCACATTTCATTTTTGTGATGCAAATGCCAGATGTCACTTTAGCAAAATTAACTCACTGCTGCGTAATGAAACTTAATTCTGACAAAATGGCAACACGTACATGATGGCAGCAGCGGCAATGAAGAGAGTGCGCTATTGATCAGCACACTTTGAAGCCAAAAGGTTTAAAAAAAAAACTTGGGCAGTTTTTTTGTGCATTCAATGAAAAAAATATGGTCAGTTACATCAACTTCTCAACAGTGAATATTTATTTTAGCGAACGCGAACTGCGAACGCCGTCTCATTTTTTCACATTGATGCAATGGATCTTTACCCTCTGCAGAATCAGCGTAGCCGACGTGGCCAGCCGAAATTGTTCGTCTATTTGTCGAAGTCCAACATCGCTTGTGGGTGCAGCGGCGCGTGTGTAAAGCGGCTGTGCAAGAGGCCAGAGCGTGCAACGTGCACTTCGACACCTAAGCAGAGCTATCAGATGCGGAAATTGTTTCGAGTGTTTGCACAAAACCGAAAGAAGAAAATGCGAGCAAGAAGTTATAACAGGCGTGGAAGGTTTAAATCCTGTATATACGCGACTTGTTCGGCAAATTGGTTCATCCTTACAGTAGACTTAGCGCAATTGTGAAGACGTGAGAAGGTATTTATATTCGAGACCAGAGGTGGGGGACTTCGTGTCACAACAACAAGCTGTGCAGAGGCATCGCGCAAAAACGTCGGCTCTGTGAACTATTTTGTCTCGTCTTGCACTTAAACGGTACAAGTGCGACTGAAACTACAGAATTATTTTGAAAATAAATTGCATTTCACACATTGAACTTGATTTCTGCTGCGCGCAATGTAGTTCCGTATTCCTATGAATATTCCGTTTAGTGAACTTTCAGTCAATTGAATCCTTTCATTAGACTCAAATAGTTTACTTAAGCGAGATTCCACTGTATATTAAAAGAGAGCGGTGTTAGGTCATTGACATGATGAAAACGTCTGGTTACGACGTTTTCATGACAGATAAAGATGGGAAAAGTGGGCGTATTAGACGGGACATTTTCTTCATGTTAACGTGTGCCGAAAAAAAAAATAAAGAAGTGACACTGATAGGGCAAGATTAGCGTCGAACAGCATCTATAGTGCATGGTCGACGAATAAGTTGATCTTTGTCGGATCCTGTTTTACACATCATCCACGTAAACTTCTAGCGTTACTACTGGGGCACACCCCTCGAACAATTTGTTCGCGTCCTAGGCACAGTTTTCACAGAATCTCAAACATTCGCAAATCCTTCAGACAATGAGATGAGATCTGCGCCGAGCGTTCCCAGCAGTATTTGCCGGGGGAGGCCCAAATATATCTATCCAGAAATCAAAAAGCCAGTATGGCAAAATCAAGCTTTATTTTGGCAAAATAAAAGGAAGTCGTCTGTGCGTCCACATAGCCTCCAGTATTGTTTTATGGAAAACCCGAGCACCATGCCGGGCCTGTGTGTCGACACGACTATTGTACGGCCGACATACGATACGTGTTCTGACAAAGCAGTATGCAAACAATCCGTGCCCGAGGACAAAGGAAGGCGTACTTGTCTTTGTGTAGAGATCTTCCGTACAAACAGCAGTGCAGACAAAATTCTGACCTTCACGGGAAACAGTCTTTCTTTCTTCTTTCTTTCTTTCTTTCTTTCTTCTTTCTTCTTTCTTTCTTTCTTTCTTCTTTCTTTCTTTCTTTCTTCTTTCTTTCTTTCTTCTTCTTTCTTTCTTTCTTTCTTTCTTTCTTTGTTTCTTTGTTTGTTTCTTTCTTTGTTTCTTTGTTTGTTTGTTTCTTTGTTTCTTTCTTTGTTTGTTTGTTTCCTTGTTTGTTTGTTTGTTTGTTTTCTTGTTTGTTTTCCTTTTTTATTTCTTTCTTTCTTGCTGTTATTCAGTGACTTATTACGGTGAATCTCAGTGCTATACGCTATCCTTCGCAAAAAAAAAAACATGCCCGGAATAGAGTCCTTAAGTTTAGTCAACCTTGAAAGCACACGAGTTTACTTACAGACATATCTTGAGCAGAAAAATAAAACACAACCTACAAGCAGTCGTCGTTTCCCGTGGAACTTGGACTGATTCTCCTCGTCTTCACAAGCATTGGCACTAGCAGCGAAATGAGATCGATCAATAAATTCTTCACCATCTTAGAGCCGAATGGCTAAATGTCAAATTGCACTCCCTTGCGGGCGTAAGTTACCACAGGTATATTACTTCTCTTAAAGGCTGCTTTGATCCATAAGCGTCTTGCGTGAACATCTACAGCCATCAGACATCCGGATCACTTCTGCTGAGACAAGTTCTTCAGGAACGTTCTTCCAAGTGCAGCTTAGCCTTTGTCTCAGTTGAGTGATGAAATCATGCGGGTTCACACTGCCCTCACATTGAGCGGAGGCTTCGATGAAATTGCAGCGGTGACTTTTAGACACCGCCTTTGTTGCGAGCGGCATTGTTTAGCACTTTGATATATTAAACGGCCAAAAATATTTAACGATGTCAATAGCGGAGCACTCTTTATCCTAGCTCATTGGGTAGAGCTTCGGACGCAAAATCTGAAGGTTCTGGGCGCGGGCGCCACAAACTTAAGGCTTGTTTTTTCATGCATTTTATTTTGTTTATATTGATGCCATAATTACTGACTTACAATGGGAAGCAAGAACTAATGCCTCCTATTTTTCTCTAGCTCATTTATCTCTTTACTTCACCTGGTTCATATGCAGCGACACCTAGACCAGCAATATAGAAAAGAAGAAACAAAAGTAGCAGTGGGTGTAGGCATCATTTATTCAAATGTCCAGACGCCCATTCGTAAAAACAAGGTACACAACATACTTTACTCCAGAACGGTATTTCACCTCTGTTGACGTTACACCAGAATGGTATTTCACCTCTGTTGACGTTAACCCTGCTTTCCTAAAGGTTTGTGCTTGTGAAAAATACAACAATCCACTGGCGATTACCATACTGCCTCATGCAATTTATGAGCCCAGCTTTGTGTTGGGGCCAGATTGCTTATCGCATATAGGATACAATAAACATTTACGTTGCACCCATAAAATTTCCGCTAACATGTCCGTGTTGTCACAATTTTTCCAACTTCAACTTTCGTGAAAGGAGCGAAAACACCAGTCGGGCCACGGTATTTCGTCGTTAGTTTGATCCCGTCAAGCTCATTTTTACTCTCCTAAGCACTGCCGTTTCCGGCAGGGCGGTCTATTATATATGCAAGCAAGAGACGGCACCATGTAAGGACTCTGTGACGTGCCATTGCTTCACGGGTACGCGAAAGTAACTCGACGCACACGAAAAAATGCTGATTGTAAACAATAGGCGTGTAAACAGAACGCCCCGTGTCACCTTTATCCATTCGGACGCAATATAAAGTTGGACGCGACTATTGAATAAATTTACTATGGAGGAGAGACCTGCGATGCTGTGCTCTCTGAAACATTTCCAAGTATCGTGCAATGATGTGTTCTGTTGTTCAAAGAAAAAAGTTCCACGCAGTGATTTTCTTTCGTGCGTATGATTGCGTTCATGGTTAGGTGTTCATCTTGGCGTATTTGCGCAGGAACACTGGGACTAAGATGAGAAACACAAACGGGCGCAATGTAACAACTCGCCCCGTTTTGTGTGTCTTATCTTTATCCCAGTGGGCATACGCAAATACTTCAATAAGAATATGTTTCAGGTAGGCCGAATGGCAGTTCTGGATAAGTGTATCTGTGCTCCACGAAAGTTTGAAGGCTTATTCGCGCACGACCACGAGCGAAAACATGCATCATTTCACGAAATTTCTTGGTATCTTTTTCGAGGTTCAGGATGAAAAATCGGCTTACTTTCTCACAAATTTGGTGATTAACTTTACGTCGATCTGATGCGATGCTACCCCTCTCATTTTTTTAAGATGAGCAAATTTACAAATTAATGCCAAGAGCTTAGTTCTCAACATTCGCAACCTTTGAAGTGATCCGTGCCATTGTTGAGAGTCATTGCAGCAATATCATCGTTTGGCTTTGTTTGTTGTGTACTTACGTTTTTAGACTAGTGTATTAAGCAAGGCGAAATTATAAAATGTAATGTGTGCAATAATGACATAACCATGGGTTGGTAATTGCGGGGGTCTTGTAAAAGAAAAAGCAGCACGACGTACAGAAATGGATACTATACGCGAAGCTCACCTAATCTCAATCTCGGAAGTTTAAACGAGGAACTCTTGGAAAACCATTTCTGGGGCCCTATGCAGGATGGCCTGATCGTGGAGGAAGTAAGCTTCTTTCATAGCATGGTGACCCGCATGCCTTTTGTGTGACCTGATAGTATGAAAAAGTCGAATTCATTCTTCAGCACATGCGCTCCAATGCTTACGACGGAATGTTGCATCGTGTCAAGGATGGTTGATTAGGTCGGGCAGTGTTTTGAAACCACAGGTATTTTCGTTCATTTGTTCCTCGTTTTACCGAGTGCAGAAATCCACCCATGCAATAAATGCGCCAGAAGCCTTCAGTACTGATGATAATAAAAGCACGGGCTGTTTAAGTTCACTTTGATGCTTTCAATTGATTGATATGTGGGGTTTAACGTCCGAAAACCACCATATGATTAAGAGACGCCGTAGTGGAGGGTTCCGAAAATTTCGACCACCTGGAGTTCTTTAACGTGCACCCGAATCGGAGCACACGGGCTTACGACATTTCCGCCTCCATCGAAAATGCAGCCGCCGTAGCCGGGATTTGATCCCGCGACCTGCGAGTCAGCAGCCGAGTACCTTAGCCATTAGACCACCGCGATGGGGCAATTCATTTAATGCCTGCACTGAGTATGCTTTATAGTAATCAGCAGAGTGACCTGTGAAATTAGTTTCGGGTGAGTGCCTCACAACACTGCCACCACAGTTGCACCCTAAATCATGGTCGCCTTGTACATTCTAGGACGCTACTCGGCTGGCGATGATGATGATCATGATGACTTAAATGCATGGCTCAAACCCACTACGGGGGATCGGCAAAAAATGAGTAATTAGTTTTGGGGTCACATAATATTTTGGAGATAGCGCACGGGAGCGGCCGCGTCAGCAGCACGGGTAAGTGAGCTCTGCACATAGCTACCTATAACTTTAGCAATTTTGGTTCTAGGAGGGTCAGAGTGGTGTCTATCTGTTCGTGAAGATACAAGGAGTTCAACCGCTACAAATACTGCTATTACAAACGAAAATTTTAAATTTTAGGAGCGGAAAACGCTGTGAATCTGTGAAAACAACTACAGTCGGACCACGTATTTTTTAAGATCGCTTGTTGCTTCGTTAATATTCTACCGGGAAACATCTTACTTATAAAACTGAAATTCCTTAGAGTAGACCTGACGCTACTGAAGTTTGATCAGGCTAGGTTTAATAGTTTCAGAGTTATTCCGCAATCAAAATTAGGCCTAATCACTAAAAAGATTAAATTGGTAATATCACCTCGCAAACGCATTTAAATTTTGTCCGCTTAATATAATAATAAACCGCACCCTATAGGCTACCAGGAGGCCCAATTCCGTACACTCTAGGCCCTTAATTAAGGTGGTAATCAGCAAAAAGCTCATTTCAATAAAACAAATTTTCAAAAGGAGCTACAAACGCCACCGAAAAATAGCTAGTATCTTCTTTCAGAACACAACAGTCAGGTTTTTTCCGTGTAAAAATTATTTTGATAGCTTAAGGTAACCAGAAGATACAGAGTTAGAAAGAATATAACGAGAACCGCTAATAAACGTGTGGCGCCCGCGTCTTCCCTCGCTCAGAGGAGGAGGGTGGCTCACTGCTCGGGAGAAAGGTACGCCGTCAGATCAAAGTCTTGAACGACGTGTTTTTTTGTTGTCTTACGATCGCTTTTAACTTTGCTAATAACCTACCGGGAAACTTCTAACTCATACAGTGCAAAGCCCTAGTTGTATACCTGTCGCCGCTCAGGTTTCATCAGGACAGGAGTAATAGTACCGGAACTATTTTGTGACCAAAATTAAGCCTAATCACTTAAAGGGTAATTTGGTAACATCACCTCACAAACAAATATAAATTTTGTCCGCTTAATATATTAATAAACAGCACCCCATAGGCTAATTGGAGGCCCAACTCCGTACTCTCTAGACCCTTAATTAAGGGGGTAATCAGCAGAAATCTCATTTCATTAAAACATTTTATAAAAATAACCACAAACTTGACTAATACACCGCTGAAAACCTACATTTAGAACATAACAATCCGGGTGCGGCGATGGCGTAGTGGTTAGAGCATCCGCCTTGCTTGCAAGAGGTCCGTGGTTCAAATCCCGGTGCCGCACAGTTCCCAACCGGAGAAAAAAATCCGCGTGTTGATGGAACTGCATTAAGAGGCCTGTGGTGCGGCCTCACCGGTAACCACCGCCGAGAACGCACTCCCTCACCAGAGAAGGATTGGCCACCCTGGTGCAGTACCTGGCCACTACCTCCCACATGCATACGTCAAATAACTCATGGCCCCCAGTCCCCAGCAGCTGTGAAGCAACTGACCACGGCGGCGGTCAGATCTGATATCTCTGGACTACAGGCCGCCTTTGGAACCTGAACTTGGCAACGTTTAACGCTAGAACCTTATCTAGTGAGGGAACTCTAGCTGTACTATTCGAGGAGCTAGGTGTTAAATGGGATATAATAGGGCTCAGTGAGGTTAGGAGGACAGATGAGGCCTATACTGTGCTACAGAATGGGCACGTCTTTTGCTATCGGGGCTTAGCAGACAGAAAAGAACTGGGAGTGGGGTTCCTAATACACAGAAACATAGCTGGCAACATAGAGGAATACTATAGCATTAATGAAAGGGTGGTAGGTATTGTAATTAATCTGAATGAAAGATACAAGATGAAGGTAGTACAGGCTTATGTGCCTACATCCAGCCTTCATGACGCTTCAGTTGAAAGCTTTTATGAAGACGTGGAATCGACAATGAGTAACGTACAAACACAGTATACTATAGTGATGGGCGACTTTAATGCAAAGGTAGGGAAGAAGCAGGCTGGAGACCAGGCAGTAGGAGATTATGGCATCGGCACTAGAAACGCCAGAGGAGAGCTACTAGTAGAATTCGCAGAACGCAATAATTTGCGGATTTTGAATAACTTCTAGCGAAAACGAGAAAACCGCAAGTGGACATGGAGGAGCCCTAATGGCGAAAATAAGAACAAAATAGACTTTATAATGACTGCACACCCAGGAATCGTGCAGGACTTGGAAGTGGTTGGCAAGGTACGATGCAGTGACCATAGAATGGTACGGTCTCGAATTCGCCTAGACTTGAAGAAGGAACGACAGCAACTGATACGCAAGAAGCCAATCAATGAGCTAGCACTGAGAGGGAAAGTACAGGAATTCAGAGTGTCGCTGCAGAACAGGTACTCGGCTCTTAGTGAGGAAACCAACCTTAGCGTAGATACAATGAATAATAATCTGACGAGTATCATTACGGAGTGCGCAGTGGAAGTTGGAAGCAGGGTAGTTAGACAGGACACTCGCAAGGTTTTCCAGGATACGAAGAACCTAATTAAGAAGCGTCAAATCATGAAAGTGTCAAGTACAACAGACAAAATAGAACTGGCAGAGCTTTCGAAGTCTAATAATAGGCGTAATATGCGATGTAAGAAGGTATAACATAGAGAGAATTGAACACGCTCTGAAAAACAGAGGAAGCGTCAAAGCGGTGAGGAGAAAAATTGGGAAAGGCAAAAGTCGGATGTATGCACTAAGGGACAAAGAAGGCAAAATAACTACCAATATGGATAGGATAGTTAAAATAGCGGAGGAGTTTTACAGAGATCTGTACAGTAGCCGAGACAACCATGACCTTAATAATATAAGAACTAGCAGTAAACCAGATGACACCCCACCAGTAATGATAGAAGTCAGAAAAGCTTTGGAGAGCACGCAAAGAGGCAAAGCTGCTGGTGAGGATCAGGTAACAACAGACCTGCTGAAAGATGGAGGACAGATTGTGTTAGAAAAACTAGCCACCCTGTTAACGAGGTGTCTCCTGACGGGAAGGGTACCAGAGTCTTGGAAGAACGCTAACATCATCTTAATACATAAGAAAGGAGATGACAAGGACCTGAAGAATTACAGGCCGATCAGCTTGCTCTCTGTAGTATACAAGCTATTTACAAAGGTAATTGCTAACAGAGTAAAGAAAACATTAGAATTCAATCAACCAAAGGAACAAGCAGGATTTCGAACAGGCTACTCAACAATTGACCACATTCATACTATCAATCAGATAATAGAGAAATGCTCAGAGTATAACGAACCACTATACATAGCCTTTATAGATTACGAGAAGGCGTTTGATTCAGTAGAATTATCAGCCGTCATGCAGACACTGCGGAATCAGGGCGTAGATGAAGTATATATAAACATTCTGGAAGAAATCTACAGGGGATCAACTGCTACCATGGTGCTTCATAAAGAAAACAACAAAATACCAATCAAGAAGAGTGTAAGGCAGGGGGACACAATCTCCCCAATGCTATTTACCGCGTGACTACAGGAGTTTTTCACAAGCCTAGAATGGGAACCGTTAGGGATAAGAGTTAATGGAGAATACCTTAGTAACCTGCGCTTCGCCGATGACATTGCATTGCTGAGTAACTCAGGGGACGAATTGCAACTCATGATTACGGAGTTAGACAAGGAGAGCAGAAAGGTGGGTCTTAAAATGAATCTGCAGAAAACGAAAGCAATGTACAACAACCTCGGAAAAGAGCAGCACTTCGAGATAGGTAATAGTCCACTTCAAGTTGTAAAAGACTATGTCTATATACTTAGGGCAGGTAATAACCGCGGAGCAGAATCACGAGATTGAAGTAACTAGAAGAATAAGAATGGGGTGGAGCACATTTGGCAAGCACTCTCAAATCATGAAAGGTAGATTGCCACTATCCCTCAAGACGAAGGTATATAACAGCTGTATTTTGCCGGTACTTAGCTACGGAGCAGAAACCTGGAAACTTACAAAGAGAGTTCAGCTTGAATTGAGGACGACGCAGCGAGCAATGGAAAGAAAAATGGTAGGTGTAACCTTAAGAGACAAGAAGAGAGCAGAGTGGATTAGGGGACAAACGGGGGTTAAGGATATCACAGTTGAAATAAAGAAGAGGAAAGGGACATGGGCCGAGCATGTAGCGCGTAGACACGATAACCGCTGGTCATTAAGGGTAACTAACTGGATTCTCAGAGTAGGGAAGCAGGTTAGGGGGAGACAGAAGGTTAGGTGGGCAGATGAGATTAAGAAGTTTGCGGGTATAAATTGGCAGCAGCAAGCACAGGACCGGGTTAACTGGCGGAACATGGGAGAGGCTTTTGTCCTGCAGTTGACGTAGTCAGGCTGATGATGATGATGATGATGAGGATAATGATGAATGTTTGTAAATATATATGATTATAAAGTGATTAGACAAAATTGAATTTCGCTGATTGAGATATATGCGATCATAATCAACTTGATTCGGATAAGAATCTTTTTACATCAGAAAAGATATCTTGGTGACAATGCCCTAATGAGGAGACTTCCGAGGAGAGAGTATTATAAACATTAATATCCAATCCGAAAAAAGGCCGCTTTAGGAATGTGTTTCTTCGGTAATTTGAAGCAACTACAGGATAAAAAGTAATGCTTGATTGTTTCGTCCTTGATACACAATCAACAAAAAGACAAAGAAGCCATACTACCTCTATGCACGTAATAAATCAGTTTCGGGACTCTACAGCGAAATTTCGTCACAATAACTTCCTGTTTGCGTGTTGACCAGAACTTCCTACGCAAAGAGAACAAGAGGTGTTGATATTCGTTCAGGTGAGTAAATAATGCTTTACCAGAGTCTTGAAATACCGCACGCCTTCTAAATCTGTCACGTATAATGAGTGCTGTTGGGAGAATAATTGAAAGTAGCGGACCACTGAGAGCGGCTTTCGCCAGAGTGTCCACCATTTCATTCATTTTTATGTCTAGGTTTTTCAGAACCGAGATCAATCTGAATAAAGGTATACGTGTCTGGAGCAGGAAACGAAACGTGTGTGATAAATACGAATCACTATTGAAAGCGAGCCCTCAACAAAAAGATAACAAGTTGGTGCTATGAACACACTTGAAGCTGGCGGGCCGAACTTTCTTAATGCTTTATTCACTGCCATTATTTCTCCCGAAAGTATTGACAAGAAATCGGGAAGTCCTAATTACAAGGACCAGTTGAAGGTTTCTGAAAAAAATGCCAATTCCTGATTTCTCTTCAGATTGGGAGGCATCTGTAGCTATGATAATTATTATATTTATACCGTCTAAACTCTGTTGAAAGATGCCGTTTAATAACTGTTAAGGCACATTTTTGCACGATTTTGATATATATCATCAAAAATGATTTCGAGATTCTGCGTTGCATTGCTAACGGGAGCGATTTCGCACAGTTTAACATTTAATGAACCAACGAGTAGCTGTACGTATCCGACCTGTGCACATAGTCTGAGAACGACGCCAATTAGATAGAAAAAGTAACCCTTGTCGCTGTATTAAAAAAATATTTAGTTTTATCCGACACTCGTAAGAATTCAGAAATGTTTCTACAGTTAGTCTTCTAAATCTGCACAAAAAAGAGGGCAAACTTGCCTCTAAGTACAGAACAATATTGGCGATGAATTTCGGTAATCCCATACTTAACTTTAGAAGTTCCCTTTCCAGGAGTACCAGAGAACACAATTTATAAGCTGGTGCACCCGAACAAAAAACAAATTCAAATTCCTAAAAGGGACGCACGTACATTTTTTATATTATAATAAGTGAGTCTCCCTGCATCACCGATTCACTGTTGCATAGCCTTCTTAGGACTGCTAGCGCCCGTACTTCTTTCTTGACTATGCATTCAATGTGTGTTTGTCACTGGAGGTTGGAAATTATAACTTACTGTTATACATTTTACCGAGTCTTCTTGTGGTATATTCTGCAGTTTGCACGTTAGTCGGAGAGTAAGTGGGTTATCGAAAGGGAATATATTTGCCATTTTAACAATTAAACATAGACGAATAGCCTTTAACCGATTTTTCATTGTGCACATATACGAGTCAATGCTCCACCTCGTAGAAGACCTTACTGAAGCAGAAGTACGTTATTAGGCCTATTTAACCGAGAAGAAATCCTTGTGGACCATCACTTAGCAAACAAGATCATTGTTCCAAACTGAAGACTGTGAAATCTTAAGTTGTGTAATATGTGCGGCGCCTAGAGTTCATCTTAGAGACGCGAAAGAAGTACTCTCTAGAGAGATCATTGCTTTGCACCAGAGACTTCACAGTTAAGATTGCCAGCTGGTGCAAGTGTCTCTGATTCGTTTCGTAGCTCTACACGCAACTAGCGACTGCTTGTTCGCCCCAGACTTATCGCCATTTGCATTTACGTTTATTTTAATTTTCTCAGACTAAAGCTACCAAAAGGTGCGCTGAGTCGAAAAGCAAGTGCAATCTTCAGATACGGCAGTAAACACGTTCTCCGTATATTCTGAAGCGTTCTCAAGACAGCCGCTAGATCTTCTGCGCTACATTGTCTCACATGCGTCCCTTTTACGCAGCTTGCCAATGAAACAAATGAAGCGTCTTCGTGAAGACGTGAGTTCTTCGCGATTGTTCCTCGTCTGGAGTGAGGGAAAGTCGGCTCATTAAGAGTGACTACTAAACATAACATTTCAGCAAATCGAAGTAGCCTCACAGGGGACGAGGTCAAGTATTTTTAGTCTTTGCTACTCTGGATTGAAACTTCACTTTTTTTTTGCTGTGACAATTAGGTGAGCCACTCCTTTCTTGAGCTTGTTTATGCTCGGTTGCAAAGTTGTTGAACACAAAGAAATAAACATTTATTCAGGCCTCTTCACAGAGATGAAGAGTGGGGAGAGAATCACAAAAAGGGCTAAAAAAGCATCGGCTTTAGAGATAGTTTAGTAAGTCGAAAACGGCAAGCGCGACGGAGAGTGAACAGCGACTGCGGCAGAAAAGGAGAGGTGGTGTGCTTGACCAAACCTTCAGAATGGTTCATTGAATGTCTGAAGAACGTCATACACAGGATCACACTGTCCTGCAGCGCTCATTGTGTTGTAAAGATCCAGAAGGTAAACAAACGTGAGACTGCGGGAGCACCATTACGCTTGCAGCCTTCTTCAAGCTGCAGGGCATCTTGTGACAAGCGCATCAGGTGCCTGTGTAATGTTGCGGTTGTAAAAAAAAAAACCTGGCTTGAACTTCGGTCATAGAAATCGATAGATCACGAATGTAACATGTACCTTCACAGAGGTAGTTGAGCGTTGATTGTGCATTGTGCCACCACAAGGACGAAAGAATGAATGGTGCAGCGACATGTTGTAACGACACGTGAGGACAGGTAAAGAAATTGAAACTTGGAGCGCGAAGCTCAAGCAGGACGGACTCACGAAATGTGCATGCACAGTACAAGCGCGAAAATACAAATCTCACAGCTCGATACCCGAGGCGCGCTGCTCAAAAGTAAAGAAAGCCACAAGAATTGAACGCGCAAGTATTCGCAACTTCCAGATACCGTGGCGCCGCTAAGCGGTGGCGGCTGGAAGTTCTGTTGAGATGATTGAAGTTTTGAACATGCTGCAAAAAGTAGGCACTGCGGCGTGCTCCCCAACAGGCTGCAGAAATTTGGTGCCTTTTTCCTCTTTTTACCACTACGACTACCACCACCACCAAACAGCAGACGCTGCTGTTTGTTTTCACGCGTTTGTGGTCGTTTTTCAACGTTCTGAACGGTCTCAATATTGCTGTAACCCTTTCATTTTCTCAAGTTAAAAAGAAAGCAGAAAAAATAAGAGAAAGCCGACTAAATTTCACTAAGAGCATCGATGCTTCAGGAGTAAAATTTAGCGTCCCGTCCAAATCAACGCCACAAAAAGCCATCAGCGGTTAAGAGGGTTAAATTTAGCAAGCAACTGACCAAGGCCCGTGAATGTATACAGCACCCATTTTGTGCACGAGTAAGGCATTGCAACTTGCAGGTTTGCAGTTCTCGCGCTTAGTTCGTCCGCTCAATACGATGCAATTTTGCGCATACTTATCTTTCCAATATGCTACCCGGCATTTATTTATTTATTAAGTGCGTTAGCGCTCCCCTACTTTCTCAAAAACATAAATCCAAGGGCCACCGAAGCGCGAAGAATTGAAGTCTTCGCCAAAAGTGTACTTTATGGTATCGTCTCTGGCAGGGCAATCATCTCAAAGACTGCCATGTTGGATGTATAGTCGCGCCAGTAATAGGTTGTGAAAGTCGCGAGTACACAGGACAATCGTTAACAACAGCCACAATTCTTACTTCGCGCGCGAGCAACGCGCTTCTTTCGTAAATGATGCCGCTGCGGCTAGCGAAATAGCCTTCATGCACGCTTTAAATACTGTAACTTCAATCTTTAACCACTGTGACACGAGTCGGTGTTTAGTCACCTCGAACAGCTTGTTAAGCAATACAGACAAGAGTTTTGTTTTTGTTCGCTAAGAAACAGAATGACGCTCTCGAAAGACAGTGTTTAGAAGGTGCTCCAATTGTTTTCCCCTTTCTTGATAGCACTGTTATATTTCATTTAAATGCATGAAGTTATTGTTGGAGTAAAAGTAAGCATTCCTATAACATGACACCCCTACAGGAATGTTGCAGAAATATTCGTGCCGCATTATCAGGTTTCGGTGGCCATATGCTGGAATACACGCGTAGTCAGCACCGATATGAAGGCAGTGAATTATTGCCATCCTGTTGTAAACTGCTGTCTGTGTTTGCTACAAAACGGTGCTACAATGCGGTGGGTTGCAGTGCAAGTGTTCGCCGCGATGGTATTGGGAAAAAAATGGACCGCGTATCGGCGTGTTGCCCTAGAAAGCATGTCGAAAGACAATATTGATTGATTGAGTGATTGATTGATTGAGTGATATGTAGGATTTCACCTCCCAAAACCTCCAAATATTAAGGAGAGACACCACAGTGAAAGGCTCCGGAAACTTTAACCACCACGGGTCCTTTAACGTGCACCCAAGTCTGAGCACACGGGCCTACAGCATTTTCGCCTCAATCGAAAATACAACTCAGATTGAGGTGCACGTTAAAGAACCCCAGGTTGTCGAAATTTCCGGAGCCCTCCACTACGGCGTCTCTCAAAATCATATGGTGGTTTTGGGACGTTAAACCCCACATACCAATCTATTAAATCATCAGTTGAGTACCTTAGCCACCCACTAGACCAACGCAGCAGGGGTCGAAAGACGATAGTCTTCCGCCTGGGGAGAGAGACGAAAACGACCACTTGCCGTGCTGCACGAAAAGATCGGCGAGTGCTGCGTGAGATATGTAGCCAAATGGATGGGAAGCAACGAAAGATTTATATACACCACCAGGCTACACGTAGGTGTCAGCACCATGTCATTTTAGCGAAGAGTACAAAACGCCGTCCTTGCGTTCGCTACATTGCACTGTTAGCGCAGTGCAATAATTACGTGTTTTTCTTTTCTTTTTCACATGTTTTTGCCAGAAATACGTGTTTGCATTTTTAAATAAATGCACTACGAAATAGTTTCCTAGTAATGTTGCTCCTCAGTAATGCCTAATATTTGGTTCTCTATTGACAATGATCACAAGTATTAACGGTGTCGCCAGATCAAGATAAGTGGACTTTGAGAACAGGTTTGAATTTTGACTGGGTGATTGTATCGTTGGGCAGGCACCCACCAACAAATACAAAGAGGCCAGATCTTTTGCGTTGGAGTATCCCAAGAAGGACTATCGTCTTTAAATTGGTAAACGCACAGCAGCTGCGCTTCTGGGAAACCTGAGGAAGAACGTTGCACGGGCACTCAGAAATTACAATTAGGAGAGTTACCGCTACTCTCTTTGAAAAACGTCAATGACGGCAATTTGAGGTGTGTCTGTCGAGTTTACCCGACAGCAGTAGAAATGTGGTGCGCAGAATAACAAACTGGGTTTGCTACATATACGCTACTGTTTGCTCTGCTTATTGCCGATATCCTGCTTGTTAGGACAGTTTAGATACGATTCATCTGCCGCGAGCTCCATCTGGTTGCTTCCGTGTCAGATGTAGTCAGGTAGCGACGCAGCGCCGACACAAAAGCTAGCAAAGAGCGGTGCATTCGCTTTCCCAGCGAGATGGTAGCGCTCTTAGAGTATGTCCCATGTTTTTGAAACGTTTTGGCAATTTCAGGTAAGCGGATGCGATAACTGGTTAGCTATTTTTATAGATTTAACAATTTTAGACAAGGCTCGTTCTTTTTGTTCCTGGTTCGAGCTTTACTAGTTTTGTTATGGCCTGTATTGAGAGCTTTACTGTGAGCGTTATCATGACGCATAAAATGAATTGCAAAGTTGAGCCCCTAAAGTATCTCACATTTAAATAATCTGTGGACCTTTGACGTTGTCAGGCACTTGGATTATATATACTGGATTACCTTCCCAAATGTGATATTCTACTGCTCATTTTATGAACCAGCAAGTATACGCACCATAGAGAAAGACGATACTAGGGCTCACTTTTCTTTCACAGCTTTCTTGAATTAACAAGTCAACTAAAACACCAAATAGCCTTGTTGAAACCGGTTAGTGCACCAAGACAAGAACAATGAAAACGAGGAATTAGAGATTCAGAGTGCTTTTTTGAAGCTCATCATTTTACTTTCGCATTCTGCAGAAAGGAAAAATGCTTAAACTCGGTCTTTCACTGCAGAGAACGTTTCAATGAGTAGCGTTGCAATTGTGCATATACAAGTCCACCTGTCTAAAATTAGCGCCATATCACGTCTGTCTGCTATATAGAGAGCTACGGAACAGCTATGAGCGAAGCTGCTGTGTGTTTAGAAAAGGTGGTTATCGATTTAGAGTACTCAACACTCTAGTATGGGAGAGCTGAAGGCCGTCCCTTGGTTTCACACTGTGTGATTAGTAAAAGTCTTCAACGGTAGTACTTGGTACTGTACTATGGGAGAGCTGCTGAAAGCCGTCCCATATGGGCCTCACACTTGTTGACCACGGCGCCATCCGGAAGGAATTGCCAATAGAGCCGATCGTGTGTCGCAACGCCTAGTTCAAATAAACCCGAGTATCCTCCATTCTTGGTCTGGTTACACTGCAAAGCTGTGCTGCTTATATATACAATTTCACTTATGAACTAGTTGAGAAGAAACATTGCAAAATAAAAATTGTGTTTTCATTGCATTCTTAGATGAAATATTAGCGGTTCATTGAAAATGTGTGGAGGGGCCGTGATATGTCTCCTACAAATTCCTCACCACCCATGTGGCATGTTACAAGCGCCATAGAAATGAGTGGATTAATGAATAAATAAAGAATTATTACAGCATATCCTCGGAGTGCATGGTGATGAGTGGGGCGAAGCATCTGTAAGTCTGTGCGCGCTGCTGTCCGTCTGTTCGTTCTTGCTCCCATCCGTCCGCGCAACCAATCATGTGTTTATCCATGCATCCGTCCATCTATCTGTCCGTTCGTGCGTCCATCCATCCGTACGTTTGTTCACTTGTCCGTCCGTCTTCTAGTCTGTTTGAGGGTCCGTCCATGCGTCAGTCCGTGCATCCATCTAATGAACACTCCAAGTACCTCCATTTCCCATCTTGCATCCCCTGTGACACATGCCAACTCTAGAGCGGGTATGTGGCGGAAATGGAGGCGGAAATGTTGTGGGTCCGTGTGCTCCGATTTGGGTGGACGTCAAAGAACCCCAGGTGGTAGAAATTTCCGGAACTCTCTACTACAGTGTCTCTCATAATCACATAATAGTTTTGGGACGTTAAACTTTACATAAAAATCAAACTTCAACTACATACATCGCGGACGTACGACCCATGCCTTAAGGAGCTTCGCCCCTAAAACACACTTATAAATATCAGCGATTCAATATGATTAGTCGACGGGACATGTGCGCAATCAGAACTGAAATTTATTGAAAAAAAACGATAAGAACACCCGTTTTCGTGTTCCCGTTTCACAGCGAACCTACACTGGCCAAGGTCGAGCAGTGTTTCGTGGCTTAATGAGAACTGTGCTGTGCGTGTCCTAAAAGCACTGACGTCCTTTGGGCACAGCTGGCGCGCCCAAAAAACCTCGTAGTTCCTGGCAGTGGCGTAGCCAAGGGGGGGGGGGGGAATTCAAACCTTACCCCGAAATTTTTCGCGCCCACTACGCCCCTTGCCACTTATACCCACATTTTTCGTCGCTTTGCAGAGACATGGTTTAGAAACTAAGCGGTTCTTCTAGCCCGAAATGTTTTCTGAGCACTTTCACAATAAATAATTGGGGCTTTTTTGCTCGCACGTATACATATTTACGTTACCGTGTTATCAGAGAGTGGGTTAAATCTGCGCATGCGCGGCTTTTTATAGAACGTAAACCTTTACGTAACGTAAACTGCCCGCCGAATAGGTTTAAGGTTTGCTGCTCTCTCATAGATCCACCTTCGTTTGTGGGAACTAGCTATATTCGCATTGCGGTAACGCCAGCCGTCGAGTCAAAATAAGCCGATGTGCGGGCGCCAATAACGGTTACATTGTTTCTGCTGGATTACCAAAGTTAGAACGGCCAGCGGGTTCACGACTGTGGTTGCACGAAGCGTCACAAGATGTCGCCCACATCGCTGTGATGACCTTTAATTTCTTCATCCTGTCACACCTACGAGGATATTGTACATGATTGAAAATCGCCTCGCGATTTCGCAGCAGCGGTGATTCAATACTACCTAGGGTAATTATAGTTTCACTGCTTTTAGCACAATAAATAGAAAATTATGGTTTACCAAAACGCAAAGCCATACGTTTATGTACGTGCGTTATCTTTTATGTGTGGGGAGTTTAAGCGTTGAAGAACATGCTTTACAGTATAAAGGTAAACGCAAACCGGTATCCGGTAACTCATTTACGTGAAGAAGTATACGTACAAGCAAAAAAGCCCCTAATGTCTGCATACAGAAAAAAATGGCACATATCCACGGAGTGAATGATGGAGAGTGGGGCGAAGCATCTGTCCGTCCATTTGTTCTTGCTTCCGTCCGTCCATGCGTCCGTCTGTATGACCGTCCGTGCGTCCATTCGCCCATCCGTGCGTGCATCTGTTCGTGCGTCCGCATATCCATCTGTGCATCCGTCCCTGCGCTTGTCCATGCATCCGCCCCAGCGTCCGTCCATGCGTCCATTCGTCGGTGCAGCCATCCGTGAGTCCGTCCATGCATCTGTCTGTGTAACCGTTCGTCCATCTTTTGAACACTCAAAGTACAACCATCCCGCATATTTTCATCATATATTGTGAATGTGCACCACCATCCAGCGGAAATTCCAAGGACTAAACGAGAGGTGGCACACTGTCACAGGTCCCATTAATTTGGGAGGCGATCGCCGGGCTAATTCCAAGGGCCGAAGTATCACCCCCCGAACCGCACCACGAAAGCGTGGACAATTTAGAAGTGGTCTTTTTTGGCGCGCCAGCGGACGCCGGCTGTGGCCTAAAAAACAAGTCAAAGCCAAGAGTTGAAAAACAAACAAAATTACATTCTCAATAATGGCATATCGAAAACAATACACAAGTATGCACACTCCACAATAGTTGCATACAATATGTCACCAATCACACAACGTACTACACAGTACAATCAGCCACACTCGAAATAACGGACACAGACAACAACATGCACTACAATGCAGTCGCATGCATTGAACAACCAAGAGACTTAAAGACTAAAGAGATAGAAAACCTATTCAGTCCAGAGTTCTTGGAACAAAAGTCTGGGTGATACTCTTCCGAGATTCACTCACTCAAAGTCCAGCGTTGTCGTTCCGCTGCCCCCGAAAGTTTCTCTTCCAGGTAACCTCGCGTCTTCGCCCCCGAAGTTTCTCTTCCAGGAAACCTCGCGTCTTCAATTGGCCACTCGCCAAGCACCAAACTTCTTCGCCGGAAACACGTCGGCTTCACACACGCAGCTGTTGCCACGCGTCTTCGCTCGATAGCGGTAAACACACACACTTGCCTGTAGCTCGAGTCGTCACCCCTCAGGTGGAAATCATCTTCTTCTCCTGCTTTGTCTCTACGGACAAAACCTTCGCCGACTACTCGGCGGAATCCTTACGCGCTCTGGCGCTAACTTCCGTCTTCTCCTGATCTCTCATCTCGGCTGCTCAATTAAATACCCTCCACGCGAGATTCCAGAAAGTTCTCATCATTTCGTCGGCGCAATGCGCAGCGAAGGCTGGGGGAAAGGTCGAGACGATACGAGGGCCGTCCACGACGGATGACTCAACCCGGCGTCACCACGCCTCTTTCCATGGAGAAATTTCGAGTGCTTGCTCGGCCGCCGATGTGGGGTGAGGAGGTTCGTCGGCGAGGCCACGCTTCCGAGGGGAGAGTCGCGCGCCCGGGGGGGGGGGAGTCTTTAGATGTTTGTTTCTTTTTTTTTATCGTCAAGCTCGCGGCGTCACTCCGGCGGTTCGTCGCGAGAATTTGGCGGCGCGCCCTTTTTGAGCGCTCGTTCTGTGACACTGCCCCCACTTTAAGAATATTATCTCATAATATTCTAAACCACACAAACGAGCGCGAAGAGTCCAAACACACCCAAAGACTGTAACATAGTCCGTCGCTCATGACACGTCACATTCACAATAGATCACTCAATACAATGGTACATTACAATTCAATCTCACAACACATGAAATATAACCACCGGTACATGACTACAACACTCCATCACATATTCCAGACAACACAAATATACAAAGTTCTCTCATTACCACGATTGTACAATACTATACATCTCATCACCGTAACAGAAATTCTGATTCACTCGACATACAGTTGTGATACAGGACAACATCAACATTAACTTAACATATAGCACTGTCAAACACATTCCAAATTCACTTCGACACCTATCCGGTGCATTTCGAGCAGCACTTGCGCCCTTTTTTGCGGTGCTCTCTCGATCTCTTCTTATTGTTTTTGCTCGTTTTGTTCGGCGAGCCCTTACCAACGACGGTATCTGAGGCGGCGTCTCAGCCATCGTTGTCACTTCCGACATTGTTATCGGGTCATGACGCTCAACCTATCCTGTCCGGTTATTCACCCGCTTGTTCACGTCACGACATTGGGCCTGGCTGGCCGACTCCATCATCGTTACACTGTCGGTCGGTTGAGGTCGTGCCGACGTAAGTCCAGTTGCCAAGCACGTGAACTCATTCAACACGATCATCTTCTCATTCACTGTCTTTTGCATCGCGGCTTCACCTTGGGCTCGAGTGAAATCCTTCACGCGATTGTTCTCTGCTGTATCTCGCGGTCCCTGTGTCGGCGGGGGCTCCATCTTCGGGTCTTCCCCCAAACATTCTGGATCATTCGGCCCTCGCGCCCCGTCGATGTTTCCGATGACGAGGTCGTACAGGGGGGTCGTCATGCATAGAGCCGTAACCTTCGCGCTGAAGTACGGGGTTTTAACCTCAATCTCTGCTTCGGGAAGCATCCGAACCGTACGGTCAATTAGGCAAACTGGTTTCGTTCTGCCTGTCAACTCGCTTTCCCGTAACAAATTTCTCCGCACGATAACCATGGAGCTACCGGTGTCTCTTAACACCGTAATCTTCTTGCCCGCAACTTTTCCAGGCAGGGTTGGCATTCCCTTCGTGACACCGGTTGGCTGTTTTGTCATTACAGCGCCAACAATAGAAATTTTCTCCCCATTTTTTAACTCTACGAATCCATCGGTGACGGCATTATCATCGGATTTCGGTGCTGCTAGCACACAGGATACCTGGTGAGTTTGACTCACTCCGTTACGACATGCGTCTGCTTTGTGCCCAGTCTGACCACAATTGAAACATTTTAATACCGTAGGGCTCGTAAAGATCGTTCGACAGTTTTTCGCGCGATGACCCACTCGGTTACACAGAAAACATCGCGGAACACTCTCCGGTGCACGCTTCGTTTGTTCGGGTGTCGAATTTTTCGAATCTTCGGGACACTCCTTCACCTTGGCCAAAATAGTTCCACCGTGCGCTTCCAAGAATTGATCAGCTAATTCAAGCATGTCTTCAAGTGACTTAGCTCTCCTCTCAAGTACAGCGACAGGCTTGGGTGGCAGCTAGTAAGAAATTGTTCTCTAATTAGGAGCTCTCTAAGCTCATCGTACTCCTGCGCTGTTCCTGGAAGTTCAATCCATCTGTCGAAATAACGGCAAAGTCGGGCGGCATACTGCGTAGCCGTCTCACTATCAGCTGGCTTTCCTATCCGAAATCTGTACCGGAATCCTTCCACAGTAAATCTAAATCACTTCAGCAAAGCAGCTTTTACCTTTGCGTAGTTGGCTGCATCGGTCGGCGTCAGCCTGCCGTACACACTGAGTGCTTCACCACTGACGCAGGTACTGAAAGCAGTTGCCCATTGATGTTCCGGCCAATTCTAGCTCCTTGCAATCGTCTCAAATCGGTGAAAGTACGCGTCAAGGTCGTCCTTCCTTTTATCAAACGCTACGAGAGGCTTGCTTGGGTTCAAGCGCAAGCCATGATCTTCCCGTTCGCTGCTTTCAACTCAAGCTTGGACGGGAGTTTCACTTCGCTGTCGCAAACGGAGCCGCTCGAGTTCTATCTCGTGCTATCGCTGCCGTTCCCTTTCCTCTCTTTCTTCTTTCGCCCTCTCAGCTGTCAGTCTTTCTCTCTCCAGCTCCAACTTCAATTGCTGCTCTCTTTCTTCTCTCAGCTGTCGCTCCTTTGCCTCTCTTTCTTCTTTCACCCTTCCAGCTGTCAGCTTTTCTCTCTCTAACTCAGCTGCTTTTTCTTCCTTGGCTCTCTCTTTTTCTTCTTTTTCCTTCTGGGTGACCCACTTCCGTACTTCGGCGCCAGAAAGACCCATCTTCTCACCAAGAGTGACTAAAACCTTGCCGCGTGCAAAAAATATCTGCCTAAACCAGTATATCGGAACACTCTCCTGCACTCGTTAACGAGAACACTTCGCAACACATAAAATCGTTCCGATAGCAGTATCAACAACTCGAGGCTCTTTCTCACTACTTTGGACACACTGTGCACCAAAAGCTCCTGTCGCGGACGCCAGATTAATTGTCACAGGTCCCGTTAATTTGGGAGTTGATCGCCGGGCTAATTCCAAGGGCCGAAGTATCGGCCCCCCGAAGCGCACCATGAAAGCGTGGACAATTTAGAAGTGGTCCTTTTTGGCACGCCAGCGGACGCCGGCTGTGGCCCAAAGAACAAGTAAGAGCCGAGAGTTGATAAACAAACAAAATCATATTCTCTATAATGGCAGATCGAAAACAATACACAAGTATGCACACTCCACAATAGTTGCGTACAATATGTCACCAATCATACAACGTACTACACAGTACAATCAGCCACACTCGAAACAACGAACACAGACAACAATATGCACTACAATGCAGTCGCATGCATGGAACAACCAAGAGACCTAAAGACTAAAGAGATAGAAAACCTATTCAGTCCAGAGTTCTTGGAACAAAAGTCTGGGTGATACTCTTCCGAGATTCACTCACTCAAAGTCCAGCGTTGTTGTCGTTCCGCTGCCCCCGAAGTTTCTCTTCCAGGAAAGCTCGCGTCTTCAATTGGCCACTCGCCAAGCACCAAACTTCTTCGCCGGAAGCCCGTCGGCTTCACACACGTAGCTGTTGCCACGCGTCTTCGCTCGATAGCGGTAAACACACACTCTTGCCTGTAGCTCAAGTCGTCACCCCTCAGGTGGAAATCATCTTCTTCTCCTGCTTTGTCTCTACGGACAAAACCTTCGCCGACTACTCGGCGGAATCCCTACGCGCTCTGGCGCTAACTTCCGTCTTCTCCTGATCTCTCATCTCGGCTGCTCGATTAAATAACCCTCCGCGCGAGATTCCAGAAAGTTCTCATCATTTCGTCGGCGCGATGCGCAGCGAAGGCTGGGGGAAAGATCGAGACGATACGAGGGCCGTCCGCGACGGATGACTCAACCCGGCGTCACCACGCCTCTTTCCATCGAGAAATTTCGAGTGCTTGCTCGGTCGCCGATGTGGGGTGAGGAGGTTCGTCGGCGAAGCCACGCTTCCGAGGGGAGAGTCGCGCACCCGGCGGGGGGGGAGTCTTTATATGTTTGTTTCTTTTTTTATCGTCGACCCCGCGTCGTCACTCCGGCGGTTCGTCGCGAGAATTTGGCGGGGCGCCCTTTTTGAGCACTCGTTCTGTGACACACACGCACACTTTCTTACGGCTTGCGCTTCGTGTCTACTTCCGACCTTTAACCACCTCGAGTTCATGGTATATATTAGTTCATTGTATTCATGGCACTGCGGCCCAACGCTCGCTAAACCTTCTTAAAACCAAGGAGGTTATGTCGTGCGAGTACAACTTTAGCAACCCTTTCTTGTGAGACAGTGCTCAATGTACATGCCAATGGTCTCTAAGGGGGAATGAGAGACAGGAAAATTCGACTTTTAGTAACGCGCACGCTGCGACTTTTTTATTGTTCAACAACGCACAGAAGAAATCTCTCAGCGGCACCACCGTGGAGGTCAAAATGTAAGACTGGTTACACACTGCGACTACTACTACGACTACGATGGAGGAACGGGTGCAGCTATAAGGAGCTTCGCCCCTAAAACGTGTCGAGTTGTTTGTCCAGCTAGTGACAGTCTGTGAGAGTTTCGGCAGGGATCTCGGCCGTGAGCGTTTTAAGTTGGCTCGGCGAAGGAATTAATGCTGCAGCTGTAGTCATTTGTGTACCCACTGGAACAGATCTCGCGGGAATCAATCAGTACCGTAATTTTTACAATGTAAAGGTTCGTTTCAATGGGAAAAGTCAGACGCAGTTTCAAGGTCTTTCTAATGCTTCCGACATGCCTCCGCTTGTTGAATAGGGTCCAAACGCACTTGCATATATATCTACGCATGAAATGTGACATGAATAACGCTATCAGTGCAGGTATAACTGGACGGGTGCAAATCTATCGTAAAAGATGAGCGGCATGCGAGTTGTTGCGTACCGATGCACGTGGTCAAACATGCTGTCCTGAAGAATGTGTGCTGGAACATTGAATTGATAGTTATTCAACGATGAACTGCTCATAAAGTACTATGGTTTTTAATACCATCGCGGGTTCATCCGGCCATTAAGACAAGATTGCAGAGCAGTGTTGCGCACACACACACACACACACACACACACACACACACACACACACACACGCGCGCGCGCGCGCGCACACACACGCACACTCGCACACTCGCACACTCGCACACTCGCACACACGAACACACGCACACACGCACACACACGCACACTCACACTCTCACACACAATTCTTATGGACACGTGGACAAAAAGAAAAGTAAACACATTCTAAACGCGCTTAAAGACAAAGGGCTGGAGCTAGAATTTACGCGTTAAATACCGTGCTTTGATAGTTTGCAGTATCTTATAAGATGCTCAAGTGTCTCTTCGCAGCATGTTTGCTGGCAGTATATTCCGCATTGAGTGAGGCCACCATTTACTTTCGTGTCGTTGTTGATAATATTGTTCAGTGAGAAATAATGATGTCGTACTTACACTCAGAAAGAAAAAAAACAACAAAAACTTTCAGCACGTTTAATGAGCAACAGTTTCCAGCTGCAAGAAGGCGCAGGGACCTGTCTAATCTTGCTGGGTTGGTTTATGAACAGCTCATTCACACTGCAAATATTAATTCAGATGGCCTTCTCCCGCGAAGAAACTAGGAATATTGCGGTTATTCTATGCATACGTTCTGTGCAGCCTGAAAGGAATTGGTTAGCGATACGAGGTGAAGGCTGTTTTTTCCGCCCAATATACTTACTAACCTTTTTTACGTAGAGCACAGAAGGACACAGGGGTCTGCAGTGGGCAGAGAAAATACCATAACAGACATGCCAATTGTTCTTTCATTTGTTTTGCAAATGTTTCCACGAAATCCCTCTTGCGTTCACATATGTACATCCAGACTGATATGTATTAACGCGCGCCTCAGAAAGCATCAAAAGTCATTGAATGAAGCCATCTCCTCGCGCCTCGCATTTTCGGTCATGCGAATGGAATATTATATTCCAAGGCGTGGTAATCTTGCACAGTCACCCTAACCAGACCACGAGAGAAATCCCGGAGACATCATAGAGAACGCCGCATCTTGTTTAAGGCAATTAACCTTCGCTATCGTTGCAAAACACGAAACTTACTCTATTAATTAACAGTAAACACGCACCTCGGTGGTTAGTATTTTTGTACCTCTTTGTGACATACTTGATGCACCACCTGGTATGTTTGTTAACACGTGAGATAACCTTTCAGCCGTGAGTAAGCGTTTCCTGGGCGCATATTTGTTTCCTGGTACCAATTCTTTCATTTCGCCGTGTAGGCTTTATTTTAACCTGCAGTTACAGTGTAGGCGCTGCGCCATGCTCCCTACCGGGCTGCCGAAATGGGCGTCTTCTTCCTCTTCTAACCACTACCAGAACCTCCAGTTATAGTGCCAAGAGAATTTAGTATGCATATGCTAAAAGCCGCACGCGTGATCTAGTCAATGTATTTTATTTTATGAAATTTCACTTATTTTAAAGCATTATATTTAAAGCATATTTTTAAAGCATTTTAACGCTGTTACTTACTCGTTAACAGCGTCAAAAGATATTCACTTCTAATGCGTTCGTGAATTTATGGACAGTGCTTGCACTTTTTAGGCAACCAAGATGTACTTTTTTTAAGCCGAAGGTGGACTGACGCTAAAGAATAATAATGATTAACTGATGCTTCTGAGCCGCTCAGCTGGTTGAACAGGGGGCAAGCGCAGATCGTAAACAGGCCGTCAGAACTTAACATTGAACATTGTGAGCGAATCAGGCTGTAATTCATCACACCTTGCCGAGTTCACTTGACCTGAGAAGCGCTGGCACGGTTCAAACGGAAAATTGAAGCGTGGGGCGCGCTCACTCGCCGTGGCGCCTGCTGCGGCGTACCAACTTTTCCCATAAGTGCCTGCGTGCCCGTTGGTGGCGCTAGTGTGCTTGGTGCAGGTCTGTAAAAGAAACTTTGGTGAGTTGCGTAATATAGCGTGGTAGAAATATAAAATAACAAGCAGGAGTCACAAAATGCGAACTGTGTAACAAGGCGTCCCACAATAGAAATTTCATTACGGGCGACTCGTTGCATGCTTTCAACCAATTACAACAGGCCCAGCCACAGTTCTCCAGTGTCATCAGCCACCGATTCAATTTATGAAGTAGTGGGTGTAATGCAAATGTACTTGATTAGTAGCCCCTAGATAGTTTGCAACATGTTCTAGAAATGACGCTCTTACAGGTTTCGCTGTGAATGTTCTGTGCATTCCGCGGACACCTGGTGAATATTTATTGTTGGCTACCAACTAGAAAGAACGGCGCTTTTAAGATGTTTTTTCCGTATACATTTTCCTGATAGGTGAAGTGTCTTTAGGAAACATTTTGTTCATGTTGCTGCAACTTCACGGCAGACAGTAAGTAAATGGAAAGAAGGCTTGACTTCATTTACTGATACAACTTCGCCTGGCACATTTTTTCAGTCCATACTGCCTTGAGCTAATGTCAGGGGTGGGCATTTAAAAAGTTCTGCTCCACTTAATTAATGACGAAAATTTAATTGCCACTTCTTATGCGTCAATTTTCTTTTGCGGCAAATAACATAGATAACAAATAACACAGGTATTCTTGCCTTAACAAATACGAATTAGTCGCTTCCGCTCCAGCCTGTGCAGATGTTGTGCAAGATGTAACAATGTGTTACACATAAAACAACGCCGCTAAAGCAAACCGCGAGAAAAACTGTTCATCTAGTCTGTAGCAACTGCTTCTCTGCTGGGTATGTTTACTTACACTTCAGGTTTCAGAAAAAATGGCTAAAATATAGAGCCATGCAAGACAATAACTACGGGGAAAAAAGTAAGGAGCATTTTTCTGACAAGGCAACAAAAAAAAAGCTTGTTGGCCCTGGCTGCTCCTCACAAGTGTGAAACGCCCACTGCGCAAGATTTCTGTGGTGGTTTTTTTACGCTTCCGTAAGCAAACATCTAACTGAAGTGTAAGTTGTCAAGTATTGAATGATTAAGACTTCCGGACTGCCGAGTTTCGAACATGCAGTCATCTTCCGAGGCACCGTCGCAGAATAGGAAAAAAAAAGCAGGTGTTGTCCGTACTTTGCGTTCATAAACACATTCATTAAATTTATTAAGCTTTGCGAAAACTCCAACCAAATATATCTAGAAAAGACCCGACGTTTCAAAGCCGGTCAGGCTTCTTTCTCGGGAGTGAGAAGGCCCAAGATGTGCAGTGCGTATACGCGGTTGCTTGCCGTGTGTGATAGAGACTTCCCGTCACTCGTCGCAACCAAACATACGTGCGCCGTCGCCACCAGGTAGACAATGCCAACCGGGCAGATTTCTGCCAAATATTCACCTTTGATTAATTGTGTTCATGCGTTACACTCACGCGCATGCTGGGCCGTTAATCTTTTGTGACGAGAAGAATGGGTTAACCAGGGCTGTTATGTGTATTAAACAGGCTCGGCACGTGTTTGGTACAAATCTTTGCGCTTTCCTTTTTGTTTGTCAACCGCAGCTTAGACGTTAGTATCGCGCGTAATTATGTGTTTTTCCCGCAGTTTTCCTTACCAAAACACGATTTCTAGGTAATCGCTCGTAGAAAATAAGCATTTTGCCTAATAATTTACCATTCCCGAAGTCCCCGCTGTCATACGGACACTGGAACGTCACCTCATATAAAGATAATGTGTGCCGTTTGTGACACAGCCAAATGATTTCGTCGTTAAAAAAAACAACACTAGTCATCTGCTTTCAAGTCATGCCATGGTATTGCGACGGACGGCGTTAGTGAAACACATGGTTTGATGCAATGTCAAAAAACGCTGCGTGCCCACTTTTGTTATCTCACATCTCATATAACATCAAATGTAGCACAACTGTTTGACCACCAACAAAGTGCAGAACTTTAATCCCGCGCGTTGTCTACGTTAATATGGAAGGCAAAGCTAGAGATTGCACTCACGCATATGTATGAGACGCATCAGGCTAAAATGAATCGATGGAGTGAGGTTAAAGTAATCACAAATGAACAGTCGCGTTAATCAGTTATCTTTATTGTCAAACGAGACTAATCAATTTCCGACTAGAAAACGATTGTTGAATAATAACGTAGCAGACAGCATGAGTGCTGCCAAAAAATTGATGCACTATAAATACTCATCCACGTTTCATAGCGCCTTTGTGAGAAACAGAAAAGAGCATAGAAAGGAGTCAACATGGATGAGCGCAACGCAACAAATGTCCATGTGTCCATGTGTTGAGAAAAAGACGAGCCGCCGTGCCCATGGAACAGCCCACCCGATCGACTTCTTTATTGCTAACACTGCTCTAATACCCGATGATGATAATGACGCTCCTCGTCTTCTACACGATTTGCAACATTTCCTTCGGCCTTGTTTATTTTGGACAACAGGGCTAAAATGAAACAAAAAACAGAATTCTCTCTAAGACCATTGGCGGTTTTGTTTCAGTTTTTTTACGAGTTTATTTTAACGCTAGAGCGTTAAACAGCTCGTTTTGCCGAAATGTTAGGTGGGTGGTTGTGAAAAGAAAATCATCACGTTTTGCTTGTCTGAAAAAAACAAAAACAAAAAGAATGCAAATAAAACAAATATAAAAAATTGAGCTTCTTGGGAGAATGAAACTGGCATCGCTTGCGTGGAAAACTGTTGTTCTACCGTACAGCCGCACTAATGCTTGGTATTACAGTGAAAATAACTTCCCCTGCATAAAAGTGCAGTGAAAGCATATTTCATGTTGTACAAACACATCCGTCCAAGTTACAGGCTTCAAAACACATGTAATATTGCAGCAGTGCAGTTGCCTATATATTCGCCAAAGGTGACTACAAAACGAAAACACTTCTGATTTTTGTTTTCTTACAGTCAATTGAATAGTCTTGCTTCCCATAAAAAATGTGTACCCCACATGATTTTGAAGAGGTTTCAGGACACCACATCATTTGCAGCAGCCTCTAGAATCGGTCCACCTTGGAACGTGTGATATGGGTAAGTCATCTTGTGACCTTACTAAAATGTCACGATACAATTACGGCTTAATGTCGTCGTGTTCCGACGAAGGCGCGTGGCAATGCCACTGTGACTGGCAGCTTCAATGACGGCCGACTTCTCGACATAATTGACTAGAGTGGAAAAGTCTTTATCAAGATGCATCGCGTCAGAATCTGCGTCCCCTCTCCGTCCCAGCCACCTCCGCAACGTTTGTTGCATTCAACTATTGAAGATTTTTCTTCGGCGAGTCATTCATGGATCCGCGTCGTCATTCCACTCGCACGCCACGAAGAGATAGGATGTGTATTGTGCACGCATTTCATGCATGGCGCCGAACAATTGGTTGAGTCTCATCCACTTACATTACCTTTGTCTTCGTTTCTTTTCTTGCGCTCATTCTTGTGGCCCTTTCTCTGTTAGAAGGCACCTTCTCATAACTTGATACAAACAGAATAAGACGGGAGCCCGCGGAGATGGCTCTGTTTATTTAGAAGTTCTGTCAGAATAAATGGGTGCTTGCGTGATAGATAAATAGATATATAGATAGATAGATAGATAGATAGATAGATAGATAAATCTCTCTGTATGTGACTCGCACTAATTGTCAAATATAATATAGCAAGGTTACAGTAACAGGTGCCTCGTTGGAACGGTTGTGGGTAATGTTTTCTATTCCTAGAACAAAGGCACCACGTAATACTCCTGACACTTTCTTTTTTTTATTGTATTGGCACGAGGTTAGCGCCTCTAAGGTTGTCTATATTGTTTGAATTTCGGTTATGCGCCGGAAAAGCCTACATAAAAGGTCATAACTGTGCACCAATACACTTGATCTGTATAAAAGTCTGGGTGTTGCTAACAACGAAGCAAAACATGATCGTATAGAAGTCCCCTGTTGCTATGTGCATGACATTCAGTAAGCAAAGTGTTGTATAAATATAAGGGACAAAATATGCGCGAATTATTAGGACGAAAAATTTCATTCTTGAACAAAGCAATGCAGAGCCTCCGGGAGTTTCGAAATAGGTTGCTCCGGCATATTTTAAACACAACACTTTCCTGGGAGAAGAATATCCACTTTTTGTGAGGGGTTCCGCAAGCTTTTTGGAACTCATCATATAACATCAGTGTCCAAAGTATTCCAGTTCATTTAAACATAGAGCCTGCAGTCCACGTTTCACAATGGGGCCACAGATGAGAGTTAATGGTTCCAGCAACACCAACGTCGCGTTTTAAACGTAGCGGACAGCTCAATCAACGAATGAAAATTTACAAGGAAGTGGTACAAAGTAAGCAACGTCGTGAATAATGTCGGGTGTTGCATCGGTCGTTCTGATGAAAGATCAGTGGTTCGCTTTTTAAAACTAAGCTACTAATTCATGCTGTTTTATAAATCTTTGCAAAAGTTTTTCAGATTTTTATAACGTTCAAAGAAGGACTCTTTCCCGCTTTCTGAAACGAACGTTTCGGAAACATTGATCGCTATTTAGTCCTACGCACCCGCTAATATGCAGATTGTAAAAACCTACCGCCAACGTGAATGAAAAAGAAGATAAAAAGAAAAGTAGAACATAAATGCCGTGAAAAATATACTCTTTCCTATAAGATGATTAAAGAAAAAAGGATTCTTAAAAGTTGAGGAAACTGACGTATCTTATGCGAGTTCAGCAGCAATCTATTTTTCCCAACGCTTGCAAGCATGATGATATCAAATAGTTTTACTTGTTTTGATTGTAAGTAGTTTTAATTGTGAAATTATTACCCTGGATATTGTAAGCAGTTGTCTTTTGCATCAGGCAAGCAGCTGATTCAATCGCTGGGCCTAAGAAATGCCTCCCTGCGAGGTCTAGCGCCCAGTGCGAAAGTAATAATAATGAATATAAATAATATATTAAGAAAATAAGCATAGTACATGTCCAATTATTATTTCCTACTATGTACATGTATTTACATGTACAGAATGCGTAATCAAGTTATACATCACTAATGCAAAGTGCATGTATAAGCTCTGATAGATGGAACGGAACATAAACGCCATATAAAGGTGACGAGAATTTTAAGATCCCAATGTCATTCAGTACTTCTCCAGGCTCGTTAGGGGTAACAAAATGTGAAAGGTCTTATTGCTTTTCCCCATTTTCTTGTTACAAAATGGATGCACCTTATAAACACATGCAATTCAAATTGAATAGGCTTGATGTATTGGGTCAATTAGTTTTCAAAAGGGAGACTACGTGACATGAACAAGCTTGTTACAGGTTTCATTTTCAGTGAATAGCTAAATGTCGTTAGAAAATTACATGAAACATTTTGTCAAAAACAAAGCGTTTATAGTTAGTTTATGAGCACTATATACACTTAACTGAGTACAATTTGTCAATGACATTCACACTATACTAAAAACTGCAGTGAACTGCTCAGGGATGCCAGGCTATACAATAGGCATGGAACATAACGCACCTCTGACAATGACAGATTTTCATTGCACAAATTTCTTCACGACACAGCACCGGCTTTGTCACAATGCTGTCATTGAATTCAGCAACAGTGGTCAGTTACCTCTTAAACAACAGGCCAGGTGAAAGTCTGTCTTCAGCCGCCTGAAATCGTGATGATATTGCGCAACGCTTCCTAAGTAAGAAACAGATCATTGTGGGCATGCCTTTATGAAAATCAGCCAGAGTGCGAACCAACGCGTGAAGATTGTAGATGTGCGAGCCGTGGCTAGGTGTCAGCGAGGATTTTATAATAATAATGTGAGAAAAGTTGTAATTATTATGTTTCATTTGAAGTGCGAGAGATAATGATTGGCCAAATTTTAAGCAGTCCGTAACCTTCAAGTCACACCTGGTATTAAGTATAGTATGAAAGCTAGAGCCTTAAGCGAAAATGTTCTTTTCTGTAATTCAGCAGGCATCACATATAATAGTGGTCAGATGCCGTAGAGATTTGTGCGAACGGATACATTTACTGCTAAGTACAAGGGAATTGGCTGAAGAAGGCAAAAAGACTTTTGGTGTACACCCCACCCCCCTCTTCTCTCTCTCTTTTCAAATCCGCTTGTGCGGAGGCGGGAAGCCACGCCGTTGCTCCCTGTACCACGCGAGGATGTCGCCGTAATCGAGCAGCTGCTCCTCGCCTTCTTCTTCGGTCGCCGTCGCGTCTTCGGAGGCGGGCGCGGCCGCGGTCCGGCACGTGGCGAGACCACGGGCCGCGGCATCCGCCTCCTCGTTGCGGTTCGGAGATCCTGGTATCAGGTCCCTACCCATGTGAGCCGGGAACCATTTTAGCGTCAGCCTCGACTTGGACTCGTCGCTTGCCAACGCCCTAGCAGCCGCCCCGCACACGGCTCCGCGCGAGAAGCTACGGATGGCCGTCTTGCTGTCACTGAGTATTGTCCGCACGCCCGGGGAGCGCGCCGCCAAGGCTATCGCCATCTCCTCGGCCTGGCTCGCGCTCCGCGTACGCACGCTGCATGACGTGACGATCTTGCCCGTCGTTGCGGCGACCGCCGCCGCCACGTAGGCGTCCTTGTTCTTGACTTTGGCCACGTCCACGTAGACGGCGCCCTCGTCGTTCTGATGTTGCAGCAGCAGCGCCCTGGCTCGCGCCGCTCGTCGTCCCTCGCTTTCGCCGGGACCCATGTTCTTTGGCAGCGGATACACCACCAGTCTTCGCATGGTTGACTCCGTGAGTGGAGACGTTTCGTGGTCCTGTTCCTCGGGGGAGGACAGGCCCACTCGTTCCAGCAGCCGCCTGCCGACCGCGGTGCGGCCCAGGCGCGTCAATTGAGCAGTACGTTGGGCCTCGCCGATCTCCGAGAGCGTGTTGTGCGCTCCCAGAGATAGCAAGGCCGTCGTCTTGGTGCCGTTGAGCAGGCCCATGGCACCCGCATACGCCTTGCGGATGGCCGCGTCGATTCGCTTCCTCTCCGCTTCCGTCCACTTGTGAAAGGCCCCCGCGTATGCTGCGTGGCTAACTGCAAAGGCCTGCAGCAGTCGCAGGAGGCTCGCTTCTCGGATTCCTCGGGACCTCGACGTGACCCTCTTGACGAGTCTCGTCGCTATCCCGATCTTCGTTACTATGTGGTTGGCTGCCGTCCCGTTCGTGCGGTGGGCGTCCACGTACATGCCTAGTACTCGGAGGCTCTGGACGTGCGGGACCGGCGTGCCGTCGCTGGCTCGGACGACTATGTTGCGTTCCGCTTCTTCCGCGGCCCGCTTTCTCCATCTTCCCGGTGGTAGGAGCACCAATAACTGGGACTTCTGTGGTGAGCACTTCAGCCCCGTGTCTCTCAGCGTGGTCTCCACGGCGTCGATCGCTGCCTGCAGTCCGGCCTCGATGTCGCCGTCACTGCCGCCCGTCGCCCATATCGTGACGTCATCGGCATAGATGCAGTACCGGATCTTCGGTCCAAGCGCGTCAAGGCTCTTGGCGACGGCGATCATCACGATGTTGAATAGAAGCGGGGATATCACGGACCCTTGTGGGGTTCCGACGCTTCCTAGCTCCCTCTCTTCGAGTCGTTCGCCTCCCACCTCTAGCCTCGCCGTGCGACGAGTGAGGAAGGATCTTACGTAGTCGTACGTGCGCTTGCCCATGTTGAGCTTTGCCACGCAGGCAAGGATGGCCGAGTGCTCCACCTTATCGAAGGCGCTCTGCAGGTCCAGGCCGAGAATGGCCCGGTGGGAGGCGGTGAGGTTGCGCCAGCTCCAAACCGAGACTGTGCTGACCCCATCGCTAGCGCGACACGTGTGCCCCGAACTCTACGTGAGTGAAATGTGCAGTGTGTGCGCGAGCGCGAGAGCCACCCTGGCTCACATACTCTGGGGATGTGACGCAGACAGCGCGGACGGTCCGGTGTTACCGCCGCAAGTAGAACAGCGTGTGGGGTCTACGGACCCAGAAGACCAGCGAAGGGCCGTCCGGCAGCTCGAGGTCGCACTGGCGCTGCAAAGGCGAAAGGGGGACACCCTCAGTAACCCGAGCGGCGCCGGGGCACGAAGGCCTTGAGGTCTAGGCCCGCGTGACATTAGGACTTCTAGTGTAACGTGAGATAGGGTGAACCCCACGCCCTGCGCGGCCGGAGGGAATCCCGCATGCTGGAACCCAATAAAGTTTATTCTCTCTCTCTCTCAAATCCGCTTAGCAACTGCCCCTCAATCTTCGCACCAGGATGCTACTTGGGTCAGCTCCCCAATAACGAAGTCCTTTCAACATTCATGCCTACGCATCTAGAACTGAGTTTGAAGTGAGCCACTTGCTTGGGGTAACTGTTTATGTTAGTAGGTAAAGAAGGCTAGTGATAACGGGCTGAAAGTTGCGGCAGGCAAAGCGTGCTAAGAACAGTAGCTTGGCCATGTACCAGTCTAAATAAACTTTTTGGATAGCATCGTGTGTTTTGTTATTGCGCATGAAAATGTTCAGGAGTGCCAAAAACAAAACATCTAGGACTACAGTGCGTCTTTCAAGGTGTTGTCTTTTTGCGCTGTTTAGGTCGTTGATAAATATGAAGCAATAAACCAAGCATGCAGCCATTTTAGTTTGATATTGCTATCGTCACGCTGTTTTTACTCTTTCTGTTTACAGAGCAGTTGAAGTACTTTTGTATTACACTTCAAACCAAGAAATTGGAAAAAAGGGTCGTTGTAAGGAGCAGTGGGTAAAAAAAGGCGAACCTGGCGTTACTGTTTTCAATTTGCACGAACGTTTAAGCTGCTCTAGTGGCATTTCTATTTTTCACTTCTGTGCGAGAACTTATAGATTAAAATTAACAAGAAGTGATCGCTGGACTTAATATATCACGAGAACTTTGCGCACTGTGCAAGCTGGGGATGAATTTCTGAGAATACAAAATGAATGTGCACCTACGCGATGAACAATGCAGTGTGGCTTCCGTCTTGCTTCCTATTCGTTTTCTTTGTGCGATGTCTTTTTCTTTTCAAATAATGGGGAAACTAAGCGCAGACACGCGATCAAGATTTACCTTGGAACATTTGTTTTTTTTTTTCGCTTCTTCAGGGCGCCCGCATTTCATTCACGTGCTACGTTTCAGTTATAGTTTTGAAAAAAGAGGCCGCTGTCAGTGTTGCGCCAGATTGGACATGCCACGCACAAAGAGGACTTGTTTAAGGTAATCGATTGTTCTTATTGTGGTTTTCTAATTTCATTCAGAGGCGCTCATTGAGAGCTTTCTTGCGCATTGTCCTTTTACATTAGCTGTATAGTTATTTATAAGCTGCCACTGGGGAAACCTGGCATTATGAGACCACTGCTCAGAAGTTGTGTTGAAAGATGGCAATGCGGCCGAGTCTCTTCCACCTGTGCCCTAGAATGCACATGACCCTTGCAAAAGGAAAAATAAAAACATTTCGTGGACTCCCACGGACAACTTGCAGGACCAGGCTCGTTTCAAAGAAAAGAACCCCAGCATTATCAGTACAAAGCTGTCGTGCAGACGCACTCAAATTCAGGCACCCACTTCGGGCTTCTGCCTGGTGGCAATTAAATTCGAGGCTTCGAGTACCTGTGCAAGTTTCAGTCTCTTCATTTACGTCGACCGCAAAGATTTCCGGACTTTTCTTATGATAAAACTCGCAATCAGTGCATTTTAGTACCAGGGCTCTTTTGAAGCCAACATAATAATGAAGCATGTATTGTTTGCAGAACATAGCTTACTTATTGGTTGCAAAGCTTGAGAAAATAAATACAGTATCTGCTAAAAAATCTAAATTATGCATGTCCCTCGTGTTGATCGGGAGAACAAGCCGTACGGACTGTTTAATGATAAAACCAGCACATTCACTATACCTTTTGGTAGAGATGATAATACGATGTTCGCGGTCGCGTGCCGCTAGAGCGCAAGCACTATAATTAAACTAGTAGATGTCCTCGGCCACAATGTGCCGTCACACTTGATGCTACATTGGACCAAAAATTGTGTGAACTTCAACCTAGTATCATTACCGTTAACCGAGTATCAGAACATTAGTCAACAGAACAGAAGTATGACCTCAAAGAAAAAATCAATGGGATTTATCGTTTTAATTCGGTCTTCAAATTCTTGTTGCCCCATATTTGTACGCACCCAATATTTTGATACGAGGAACGCGACGCTTCAGCACTAGGCCGACGACTGAGCACCATGTAAGCCTATGCAAGCTGCATTTGTTTCGAACGCCGTATTTTTTTTTTCAGACAATAGAAGCGTAACGAATAGCGCAAGAAACGTACCTTACGAGACGAAACACACACACACACACACACACACACACACACACACACAAACACGTATATACATACATATATATACACACACACACACACACACACACACACATATATATATATATATATATATATATATATATATATATATATATAGTCAACTAGATCCTCCGTGAGCGGTCACAGCGTGATTTATTTCGACGTTTCGGCCTAGAGTCTGGCCTTCATCACGATCCTGATGAAGGCCAGACTCTAGGCCGAAACGTCGAAATAAATCACGTTGTGACCGCTCACGGAGAATCTACTTGACTACTTTCAACGCTACGGCCACTCAACTACAATGCCTGCCTATATATATATATATATATATATATATATATATATATATATATATATATATATATATATATATATATATATGATTGTAGGAAAGAAGTGCAAATTCAACCGCTCGCATTCTTTTCTAAGACAGATGGAAAGCTGACAACAATGTTAACATAGGTGTATGAGATGTTGCTAGTACTAAGTAGACTGTAAGTGTCAAGGAGAAACGTTGGCAAAAAGATAACTTGCTGCTGGCAGAGACCGAACCTGGCACGTTTCAGTAACGCTTCAGTACAGCACGGTCCTGATCTGTCGTCAGCCCACAAGGCAGTGAAAGCCCTCTTGTGTCTTTCGATGGCGAGGGGTTTGTGTTAACGCCTCTGACTTGGGGTGTAGTTCTACACGCTGCAGTAAATTTATGGCCTGTCTCTCCTTTTTCTTTTCCTTCTTTTCCCTCTTTCTCACCTTTTTTGTCGCGTTCACTAATTCTCCCGTGTAGAAGAACGCCCGGATATCTTTTCTCCCTGCCTTCCCCTTATGTCTGCTTCCTTCCACTTATGAGTGTCTTGGTTGCTAGAAACGCGCTATGTTGAGTCGATTTTGCTTTCTAACAAAGCTTCGTAGAACGAGCCGGCTACTTCAAAACGGGATTACCAGAGAATTGTGCTGTACACGCCCCTTCTACCAGTGCATTAGAACGATCTCATTTCACTTCCTTGTCTTAGCCACGCTTACCTCCGCTATATGTCGTAATCTCTATAGTCACCACTCGGGTCACTGCCTGCGAGCTCCATCATTGACTACAACGCTAACCTCACCCGGGCTCCAAACAGAATCTCTTCGCTTTCGAACCATGCGCAAATCACCACGGTGACGCCACGCCGTGAACCAGTTTTACCTTAAAGTGTCCCAACAAAATGTAGCAGCGAAGGCAATCACACACCTACGCAAGGGGAGTTAAACTTCCACATACAATTGTCTACACACGCAGCTTCCTCAGCATAGACGGTGTTGTGTTGCCGTTTTTCAAGTCAATAGCCTTGCACTATGCGTCCTTTGACAAGAGATGAAGCTGCGTGTTGCCGTATATATGCAAGTGCATACCATACCTGCTGTGTTGAAGTACACGTTCGTTGTCCTAAGTTATCCAAATTCTTTTTAACAAAGATATTTAGAAAAAAAAGGTAACAAAAAATATTTGGGTCTAGGAGATGCATGTATATTTTTTAGACAAATGATAATGACGCCAGTAAGATATACAGGTAGAACAGGAAATAATAATCCTAGGTACAGGAAGAAGAAAGTAAGGAAAAGTACTTCAAAATTTATTGTATTCCAATCATACAGTCACAAACGTTTAATAAGGGGAATCTCTGAGCCATTTAGATTGTAGTACAGGGTATTTCAAAATGGAACGAAGTTCCGACAAGATAGAACTAAAGCTCAGGTGGAGCACTACAGTATTTTTAGCAGCGGCTAAAATAAACTAATCTATTAGAACGGAAGACGATAATCTATGTCTTAATCTACAAGCTAGAGTCAACGCTGTCTCAACACATCCTAGTTCTAGTCATACCTAATTGATAACGTCTGTTAAAGGATGCATGAAGGGAACACCGAGTTCATTACTGAAGTTTTTTTGTGGAGCGCACTGACTAATGATCAACTGTCATCCAATTTTGGAGCGCAGCTTTCTCAATGCTTATTCCAAGAGCTCTATAAATATGGTTCTTTGTGTGATTAGAACGAGTTGACTACTGGGAGAACATTTCTAAACGACGCCGTTGGTATAACGGAGGCTGATGTTACCCTGTCGCGTAGACTTCACCTGTAGAAATAGTCAGAGCAATGTAGGAATTTCTGAAGGTTCAGCCCACATCTTTGAGCGTGCTATAATTGAAGGAAGCACACAATTGAGCTTTAGTTAAGTAGTCGGGTAAATGATTTACAAGGAAAGAAAATGTATGCGGTTTTCTAACGCCAATCCTGAGCTCGCAATCTCTCAAAGTGGTCACGCGCCGGAAACATCAACCTTTCGTGTCCATTAGATCTTTCAGCTCGCTTGCGCGAAGTATTAAAGATACATAGACTCTACGTGCCTTCAAGCGCAATAATAGTTTGAGTCATAATGGCCATCTCATCATTTGATCTAGATAGCTCAATATTCAGCCGATAGCGCCTAATTATATTTGAAGTTTGCAACTATGCACGTTAGTTCCGCAGATGCCACGTATAGTAGGAATCAGTATTCTGCCAAACTGTCAGTGAGTTGCTGTATATTCTAACTCGCTTTAACATTGATTCCAGGGTTGCCAGCTGGATTGCCGTTATTTTGTAAATGAAGCAGTGTGCGTGTTGAGGGCTTTTCAGACATGTTGACTACACTGGCCTTGTATGCGTAAGTTCGTCTTTGATGTAACATCAGCACCCACGTCAAAGGCCAACTCCGGCGATTTTCCGAGGTCAATGGAACTAAATGAAATTATCTGATTGCGTTTCTTTGCACATTTCCGTCAATTATGCCAAGTTTCGTGCTTTAGAGATGCGCTGATTGTTTTTAATTGAATTTTAAAGATTGCCACGAAACGCTCACCTGGCTTTCCAGAGTTATTCGCAACACTGTCTGTGTGCCGTCATGTTTGGCATGTGACGCAGCCGATGGCATCGCAAACTTTGGCTGCTATGGCCTTTACTGTGCGTTTACTGTGTGTTTACAATGATGATGATGATATGTGGGGTTTAACGTCACCAAACCACTATATGATTATGAGAGACGCCGTAGTGAAGGGCTCCGGAAATTTAGACCACCTGGGGTTCTTTACCGTGCACCCAAATCTGAGCACACGGGCCTACAACATTTCCGCCTTCATCGGAAATAAAACCGCCGCAGCCGGGATTCGAACCCGCGCCCTGCGGGTCAGCAGCCCAGTACCTTAGCCACTAGACCACCGCGGCGAGGGTGTGTGTTTGCAAGGCGGCGAGGGCGGGGTTCAGCATAAAAAAACATCCTTCCTTCTTCTGTGGTGTGTGGCCGGCTCGGCTCGGCGCACTCGCCTCTGTTCCCATTGCCTGCATGTCCCAGCTTTCACAATTTTTGTATTGAGCGCCAGCGGGACAAGTGCACGACAACCGGTTCTTACCAAATAGTACGTAATACGTAGACAGTGCAGTTGGTTAGGTTTCAGTTTCTGTATTGAGCATTTTCGCTTACTGAAAGTTATTTTCGAATTTTCTGAGCATTTCAGCTATAGGGCTCGTGACAAAAGTGGCTCAAGAACATAAAAGAACTATTACTCTGACATGGTCGAAAAATCACCGGAGTCGGTCTTTAGGCACAGACGTTAGTTTCATCTTAACGAAGGGTGCCCACTACAATGCGATGAGGTGAATATTATACCTAGCATCTGGTAACAAGTTTCTGCGTGCTCGCGGCAATTTTGAATACATCTTGCCGAGTCATAAGGATACATACTTGATGTTTATTACAATATCACACAGGTGGAGCCAACATTTAAACAAGGAATTTTATAACTTCTTTGCACAGAAACCACACTTGACGCTAACCCGGCATGACACCTGTGTCATGCAGTGCAATAGCGAAATTTAACGCGTTTGTATGACCATAAATAACGTTGCGTAATTCATACCGACAGTATGGAATATTCTTTAACGCAATTAAAGTATGTCTATAAGGTGGTTCAGTGCTAGAATAATCGACTGCAACAATGAGCGCCTGGCTTTGGTTCCTCTTTCCCCCGCCGCGGTGGTCCAGTGGCTAAGGTACTCGGCTGCTGACCTGCAGATCGTGGGATCCAATGCCGGCTGTGGCGGCTGCATTTTCGATGGAGGCGAAAATGATGTAGGCGCACGTGTTCATGTCGTTTTGGTTGCACATTAGGAATGACCTAGTCGAAATTTTCGGAGCGCTCCACTACAGCGTCTCTCATAATCATATGCTGGTTTTGGGACAATAAAACCCACATATCATCAACATTCGGTTCTACTTTAGCCTCTGGTTTTTATTTTTGGCATTAGCCTAATCAATGTGGCCGACGCAGGATTTGCTTTACGCCTCTACGCCTAGCTTGACAATGTCGGCTTTCGCCATTCCTTAGTAAAAAGAAGCAGTGAATCACATGTGGTGCGCTGTATGCTGGTAAGTGCCATAGGTGACTAGAGCAAAAAGTTCCAAGTCCTACAACAACATTTCTTACCAATTTTCCTGGCATGGCCGCACATCCTTGTTAGTGATACCTTTATGCCTTTTCATGCTGATTTTCATCTTTACGGCGTCAAGGAGGCAACCGTGGCAGCACTTGGACGTAGAATGCCCGATGAACAGATAGATCAACATACCTCGAATTCCATGGGCCTCGAGCAAGTAGCCTCCATAAATAATTATTGGCATCTTCCTATTAATTGAACAACATTCCTTTATTTATGCCTTCAAAAAAGATATACACATTCATCCTTAAAACTCAGACTTTGATAACTGTTCCGGTTCATTTTTTTTATCTGGTGTAACTTTATCTTGCGTAACAGATGCAGAGAAATTGAAGAGCTGAACGAAGCCTGCTACTTATTTTTACATTCCAGAACAGACGCTTTATTTGAGAGCATCATTTCCTCTGAGAGCATCATTTCCTCTGAGAGCATCAACTGAAGAATCGCATTGTCTTTCAAGACAATATACTCTTTCATCATTCACCCTCCCTTCTGTAGTTATGATGCCCTATTTTGAAAATAGTGCTAAGGTATAAACACCATTGTTGAGATCACTATAAGCCAAGGGATTTCGAAAGCGATATTTTTCGCTCGTGCAATTCAGCTCTGTGACCTCTTTGGCGTGCGCTCTGTTCAAAAACTATTTTCTGCGGCAGTGAGCTACAATGCTAGTACAAGAAAGCAAACTGTTAATGAAGCTACCGCTTCTATCGGTCATCATTCTTTTTGCTACTGGTAAGAAACTTGCTCAACATAATGCATATTGCTTCCAATATTTTGAACAATGACGGGCTGCTGTTGTATCGATAGACTTCCAGTGCATTCATAGTTTGAGTTGTTTATCATTGAGTGGTGGCATCGTGAAGCAGCTAAAAAAATTGGCTTAATCCTGTTCCTATCTATTAATTATTGAAAGAAACAGTGCAGCTTCCGACGAGCACATAGAAATAAATCTACAAAACAGACAAGGCGCTCTTTTGTCCTTGTGAGTACCTGTGCTGTTCCTTTAATTTTGTTGTACCAACATTCCAAAGTGGAAACTAAACATTTACGCTCTGATGGAAGTTGAAGAATTGTCAGTCAGAAAACTGCACCTATTCGTTTGCGGAAGAGTCTCTATGGGACAATTAATTTGTGGGGTTCAACGTCCCAAAACAATCATATAATTATGGGAGACGCCGCAGTGGGGAGGAGGCGCTGCGGTCACCGAGGTGAATGGACGCTCTTCACGTCGGCTCCGTTCTCATAGAATGATTTCGCAGCGAATACAGCCAGGCAGCGCTCGGATTTATATACCATCTGATTCTTCTCGTCACCGAAAATCCGAAGAGACCATATTCTAAGGTGGGTGATCATTTTTTTGAGATTTTACGACCGAAAACCAGCCCCCACCAAGTAGCGTCTACTACTCCTACGACCGGCGCTCCGCGTCGACTGGGGCGGCCTCACGATAGCCAGGTCTCGGCGTTCGCGCCATACAGGCCGTAATCATCAATAATGGAGGTATCGCAGCAGAATGAAGACGCCACCCGACGGGAAGATGAAGACGTCACCCAACAAGAAGATGACACAGGCAACGGGTGGACAGAAGTTCGATACAGAAAACGTGCGAAGAAAGGTAGCCAGGAACGCCGTGGTAGCCCTAGCCCTACCCGAACACCTAGAACGCGCGGTGCAAACCTGATATCCCGGATAACCAGAGCCAGCAAAATGCCAAGACTGCCGACAAATGACTTCAAGATAGTTATAAGGCCAAGAGGAGGACTGCAGCTATCCAAGCTCAGCTTAACGGTGCTAGACAAAGCTGTGTATGAAGCGGCCGAGATCCCTTATGAAGAAAGAGAGACGGACACGATTTGTCCGAATAATTTTCAGAACATCTTGGTCGTTAGCACCCCAAACCAAGACCATGCAGATAAGTACCAAGGCATCAAGCACATCAAAGCCAACGACAAGTTGTATGAGGTGGGAGCATACGAGACGGCCCCGGAACTCACTGCCAAAGGTGTAATCAAAGGAGTTCCTTTGAACGAAACCCCACGGGACATCACTGCAGCTATTATTACAGCCCGAAATCCTACGGCCATCGCAGCAAAACGTCTTGGCAACACCACGACAGTGATAGTCCTTTTTGACGGCAGCAGAGTCCCGACGCACGTTATGTACAGAGGAGTGCTCACACGCTGTTCACTATACAGGAAACAAGTTGACTTTTGCAAACAATGCAACAGACTTGGGCACAGGAGTGACGTGTGCTGGAGGCCAAACGACAAGCTATGTGCGGGTTGTGGAACGCCTGATCCGAGCGAGGACCACCACTGTCAGCCACAATGTCAGCTGTGCGGCAAGGATCATCCCACGGCTGACAAACTCTGCAAGGCCAAGTTCAAGACACCCTACATCGTAAAACAACGCCAGTGGTTCCGACAACTTCAAGAGACGCTCGAGGAGAACTACCCCCCTACCACCAAGCCAACCGAACGCGGTAGGTCCAAATTCCGGACGAGGGCAACGCCTGGGTCCAGATCAAGGTCCTGGTCCTGCGCAACGCCCCGTGGCCACACCACCCAGTCTCCGGGACCGAGAAGGCGCACTACATCCCGTTCCAGATCCCGGTCTAAGCCGAAGGGTGGCAATGGCCATCAAGGGAACCCGGCATTCACGGTGAGCTGGTCAGACGTGGCTAAAGGGACGCGCCCTGAGCCTTCGAGGGAGACTGTGCATAATGCCAGTGATATAGCAGAGCTGAAAAAAGAAAACGCTGAGCTTAGAGAATTGATATCACAACTTACTCGGGAAATTCAAAGTCCTGAAAACTGCACAAATAGAACTTCTAGTCAAATGCGTTCCGCGGCCCAAGAGCGCCTCGAAGAAATGCCAGATAACCGAATGGACGAGGACAGTACCCCGCCACCTCTTAAAAGGAAAGCTCAGGTGTCTAATGACAAAACTACGGCGCAAAGCTCGAACATTAATCAAACATTGTCCGAAATACAGAAAGCAGTTAAGGAACAGGCAGAGGCAACCAACAACCTCTCGCTTGCAATATCTATGATCATGAATAGACTAGATAAACTGGAAGCTAACGTAGCCAATCTCAACCCTAGGACACCTCCGGTACTTCCAGCTACCAACCTTCCGATAAGCACTGAAGGAAATTCACACTTATCTCAGGGCACCGCATCAGTCGCTATATCAACTAATTTCATGAGGCCTGCCTCCTTTCACCCTCCTGCCTCTTCGATACCCAACTCAAAATAGGGAAGCCGAGAAAAAGAGACTTAATTATTTGGCAGTGGAATTGCAGGAGCTATGAGGGGAAGAGAGCAGTCTTGCAACGTCACCTTAGAGACAAAACCAAACCGGATGTTCTAATTTTGCAGAAAACCCATGCTTTAGCTAAGCTACCGGGATATCAGGCGATCGGCCCCTCAACAGGGGATATTAGAACACTAACCACTCTAGTAAGGAAGGGACTCGTAGCAATCTGCCACGATACCCACATCACAGAAATTGAACATATACTCGTACAACTTGCCCCTAAAAGAAAAAAATCTCCGAGCATATTTATTCTGAATTTGTACAGCAATCCAGCACGCATACGACAACGCTTCCTTCTTCTCTTTAAGAAGGCCGTAGATATAGCGGGACCCAATCCACTCGTCATAGGTGGAAACTTTACCGCTCCACACAGTGCTTGGGGATACGGATACACAAGAGCCAAAGGAAAAACGCTATGGCAGGATATTCAAGAAACAGGCTTAACTCTCATCACTGACCCCGACTCCCCTACGCGTATGGGAACTGGGCTTGCAACAGACACCACTCCAGACTTAACGTTAGTTCGTAACGCGGGGACCGCTAAATGGAAAAACACATTCGATGATCTGGGTAGTGATCATCGAATATTAGAAATCAGGATAGAAACCATGGCTGCCGCATAAATTCAGAGACAGATTAGATGGACTGACTGGGATAAGTTTCGGAAAGTCAGAAACGCGAAAAAACAAGACCCTATCAGCAATATAGAAGATTGGATCAAAGATGTCAATAACGACGTCAGCGAGGCAACGCGGAGTATCACTTCAAGTCCACCCCTAGAGCAGATTGATAGCCGTCTCGCACACATGTGGGAGGCCAAACAATCACTGCAGAATAGATGGCGGGGACAGAGGCACAACAGGCCCTTGCGCAAGCGCATAGCCAAGCTCAACAAACAGATCGAAGAACATTGTAAGCAGCTAAGCAAACAGCAATGGGACCAAGTTTGTAATAGTCTCGATGGCCAAATGAATGCTGGTCAGACATGGCGCATGCTCAAACACCTGCTAGACCCAGATAACACCAAATCAGCACACAAGCAAACCTTGCGTAAACTGGTGCATCAGTATAACGGCAGTAAGGAGGACTTTATCGCTGAGGCTAGCAACACGTACATTCCGGCCATGCCTGTCATAGAGCACGGACCATATTCCGGAGACCCGAACGAGCTCTTAGATGAGGAGTTTACTGTGGCTGAAATCAGGGCCGCGCTACAGAAGCTAAACACCAAATCTGCACCGGGACCAGACGGGATCACTAACAGAACACTACGGAACCTTGACGACCAAGCCATAGAGAACATCACGCAATATATTAACGAGTGCTGGACCAAGGGCACTATACCAAAACAGTGGAAAAAAGCTAAAGTAATCCTCATCCCCAAGCCTGGGAAACCCCCCGATCTATCGAATTTACGCCCCATATCACTAACGTCTTGTGCTGGGAAGCTGATGGAACACGCTTTTCTAGACAGAATCAACACTTATCTTGAGGAGAACGAAATCTACCCAGATTCCATGTTGGGGTTCCGCACATGGCTCTCCACGCAAGACGCCATGCTGCAAATTAAGCAGCAGATTCCAGACAACAAAACAAGAGCTACCCGGGCGATCTTAGGGTTAGACCTTAAAAAAGCCTTCGACAAAGCATCGCATACGGCTATCTTACATCAGATCTGCATGAACTGTGAAACTTGAGTGGCCGTCGCCGCAAAAATCGCCGCAGTTTTGGCATGACGTGTGAGGTGGTCAACGGCCACAATAATCCATCGGTTGCCACTCGTTGATTGCGGGAAAGGGCCGAGCAGGTCAACATCGACGCCGTCAAACGGTGAACCCGGGGGTGCTAGGGGATGAAGTAGTCCGCTTGGGGGAGTTGTAGGGCGCTTGTAGCATTGAGATTGCTCACAGCTCGCAACATATGCAGTCAAACTTTTAAGCATCTTCGGCCAGAAAAAGCGTTCTTGCGTGCGATAAAATGTCGTGGAAAAAGATTGGCAGATCGTACGTGCAGTGAGAATCGATGATATGCGAAGGACGAATAAGAAACAACCCCGCCGCGGTGGTCTAGTGGCTAAGGTACTCGGCTGCTGACCCACAGGTGGCGGGATCGAATCCCGGCTGCGGTGTGTGCATTTCCGATGGAGGCGGTTATGTTGTAGGTTCATGTGCTAATTTAGGTGCACGTTAAAGAACCCCTGGTGGTCAAAATTTCCAGAGCCCTCCACTATGGCGTCTCTCATAATCATGTGGAGGTCTTGGGACATTAAACCCCACATATCAATGAAATCAAGCTGACGTGTTAACCTCTTGATAAGTTCTTGAAAAAAATGTATGAAAAATAAAACGCCAGTAAACACATGTGCGTAGATATTTCAGTATGATTATCGTAGCTACTAGATAGAAAAACATGGTCCATTCATCTGTCACAAGAATCGACACAACACGAAAGTGAGACGTGTCCTCTCCGAAGTAGCTGAACGTATATTGTGCATTGTCTCGCCAGAAGAGCGACGGAATGAATTCCATAACAACAATTTGTAAGCTCACGCCAAGAAAAGCAGAATGGCAAGCAGCCCCAAATACGCAACGCTTTACTCAATACTAGAGAACGCACGGAAATAACACACACAGGATGAGTGCTTACAGTGACAGCTCGGCATTTAGAGCGTGCTGCTTGAACACAAAAGAGGGCGCACGAAACGAACGTACAAGTATACCAAGGATGAGCGTAAAGAAATAACTGTTGCAGTAATTACTTTTTCACGTGAGGGGCACGCTACTTTAAATAAGGTGCTGCGGCGAGCAAAGTAACGTTCGTGCTCGCTCCATCTTGCGGTGAGAACACAAGAAGTTCAGACCACTGCCATCGCGAGATACGTGCGCACTGTAACGATTTCGAAAGCGCGCCTTTTGAGCCTGTGGCGCTGTTATTATGCGTAAAGTCTTTAAAGTGCAGGAAGCTTGCGATCCCACTGCTTTTTGAGGCAATGCAAAACCTTGTTAGGTGCAGAACGTTTTGCAAGAGGTACGAGAGAGAATCAATACCTAGACTGAAAATTAAAGTAGGAGATAGCGATTACGCTTGAGTCACATTACATGAACGCATAGGTCGTCATTGGTAGTTCTTTTCTCTCTGTACTTCTAGTAATTAATACTCAAGGCAACTTTTTTACAGCTAGGATAACTATGAACATTTTTTTCGCATTCACCCTCCTTACGTGTGAAGCCAGAGCGCTATAAAGACACTACAAAAATGTTCGAAAAAATGAATTTCCTTACATTCAGGTGTAGTAACATGATTATTTTGATAATAAAGGAGGTGGAAGATAAAGCATATAAAAAGCTCGAAGTAAAAAAAGCACAGAATTGTTGTGTTCCTTTATAAAAGTTCATGTTACTAAAATTTCTTACTTTGTGTGCATTAAGCAGTCGGGCCTCAGAGTTTGCAGCCTTTATAGATCCAGTATTAAAAAAGGGTTAAAAAGCCACCCGCATAGTTATCGCGCTTAGATTAAGTATTACGACCTCTATCTTTAAAACACGACACGTCCTGGTATAAAAAAAGACTTTATGATAAGTGTGACGAGATGAAAAGCCAATGCTTTTAGTCAACAATGGTCTTTATAAGAACTGCCGCTATCATCTCAGCTTCTATTCGGACGAACAGAAGCCTTCTTGTCTTTGGCAACATTACGTGTTCAACCGTTTTTCGCTTCATCGAAACACTATCACGACCTCCGCTTCTGTATTGTCAGTGCATGCCGTAAGCCTCCTAGCGAATAGATCAAAATATTAATAAATATAAGTGTTGAATAACGGCAACTGCTTCCCGATTTCAATTGACTGCATCATATTTATGTTCAGTAAGAGTAATCAGAAGGAGCACCAGCATAATTCACATCTACTCACGACAGCCGCTTCGAATGATGCCTGATTGGGAGTGGTCTGGTCAAGTAAAAAAGGGTCAAGTGAAAAAATATAGCCCCCCCTCTAAAAATGACACCGAGAAATAATAAAATAGTTGCACTTCTAGTTTCAGAAAACCATGCGGTGCTTGAATATCTCACAATAAAAGATAGGCGAGAATAAACGAGGCAATCTTATTGTTACGGTGAGATGCCTTTATTGACAAGAGATGATGAATGTGAGAGTCCGGAGATCTGGCAGATCACCGCCCGTTTCAACCTCTTTCTCTACTTATACCATGCGTCCCCTCAGTATCGTAGCGATTCCCCCTTTGCATACGATGCCCACCGAGCAAGTTAGGCTTCGTTGCGATGATGAAAGCGTTTTAAACGGGCAACATGAACGACGCTGGTCTTGCTTGAGCGGCGGCCAGTTGACAACAGCCGAGATACCACGTACGTGGCATCACTGAGACGTTCTAGGACAATAAACGAACCAGTTTAGTTGGCCAGAAACTTTTGGCAGAAACCGCGCTTGTGAAGCGGCGTCCAAAGCCACACTAAATCCCCTTTCTCAAACAATACGTGCCGGTGACTTCCATCGCACGGCTCTTAGAGCGTTTCTGGAAGACAAAAGTTGGAAGACAGGCGATACACCGGTGCTCTTTTGCGTGGCAAATTGTTTCGGCGAGAGTATATAGGTTTATAAGTCTCGGAAAAGGGAAGAATACAGTGTCAAGAGCTGTGTAGGGTGGGTGTACCTAGAGCAGATTAAATAGACTGTATCTCGTTCATTCTTGCTCTGGAGTGTTGTAGGCAAAAGTTTCAAATGGCAAGATGGTGTCCCATGCTTTGTCTTCGTATTGAACATACATGTAAATCATGTTGACGAGAGTCCTATTAGTTCGTTCCATCAAACCATTGGGGTAGTTTGACGAAAATGGCATGAAGTAAGACGAAGGAGGTCTTCAACTACATCAGCAACGAATTGCCGCCCGCGATCACTGATGATGACACGGTGGGATCCATGGCGTAATATAACGTGCGACGGCATGAACTGTGAAACTTGAGTGGCCGTCGCCGCAAAAATCGCCGCAGTTTTGGCATGACGTGTGAGGTGGTCAACGGCCACAATAATCCATCGGTTGCCACTCGTTGATTGCGGGAAAGGGCCGAGCAGGTCAACATCGACGCCGTCAAACGGTGAACCCGGGGGTGCTAGGGGATGAAGTAGTCCGCTTGGGGGAGTTGTAGGGCGCTTGTAGCATTGAGATTGCTCACAGCTCGCAACATATGCAGTCAAACTTTTAAGCATCTTCGGCCAGAAAAAGCGTTCTTGCGTGCGATAAAATGTCGTGGAAAAAGATTGGCAGATCGTACGTGCAGTGAGAATCGATGATATGCGAAGGACGAATAAGAAACAACCCCGCCGCGGTGGTCTAGTGGCTAAGGTACTCGGCTGCTGACCCACAGGGCGCGGGTTCGAATCCCGGCTGCGGCGGCTGCATTTCCGATGGAGGCGGAAATGTTGTAGGCCCGTGTGCTCAGATTTGGGTGCACGTTAAAGAACCCCAGGTGGTCTAAATTTCCGGAGCCCTCCACTACGGCGTCTCTCATAATCTTATAGTGGTCTTGGGACGTTAAACCCCACATATCAATCAAATCAACGAATAAGAAACATTATTATATCACTTTAAAATCAACACAGCGTTATGAGGTGCAGGTAAATGATGTACATACCTTCCGTGTCATGATTATCATGTTTATATGTGTCGTTTACCTTCGTCATCTATTCACGTCACGCGATACCGAATTCAGTATATGTGAGGCTAGCGAAACGGCCGCGAGCACGCTATTAGCGTGATTGATCGATTGATTTGTGGGGTATGACGTCCCAAAACCACCATATGATTATGAGACACGCCGTAGTGGAGGGCTCCGGAAGTTTTGACCACGTGTGGTTCTTTAACGTGCACCCAAATCTGAGCACACTTGCCTACAACATTTCCGCCTCCATCAGAAATGCAGCCGCCGCAGCCGGGATTCGATCCCGCGACCTGCGGGTCAGCAGCCGAGTACCTTAGCCACTAGACCACCGCAGCGGGGCGCTATTAGCGAGGTATGTTGTCATGTACTTACATCAAACGCGTCTCAGGATTATCATGTTTGCACCAGTAATAAATTTCATCATCAATTGACGCCACGTAACATAAATTTGGTATATGTGGAGCTAGCAAAACAGACGCGAGCGCATCATGAAGGGCCCAATGTATTCCAATGTAGCGTGGACGCGCGCGCCGGCTGGGCACAGCGACGCTACGTTAGCAAAACGCGAGTACTCTATAGTCTGACGCCAGGCGCAACCGACGCGACCAGCATCCGTCGGCGTGGCCTGACTGCAACCGGCGCAAAATCCGCACCAATGCTTTACCCAGACAACACTGCGTCTCCGTTTTTACGTGACGGAGGGACGCCGGATGCACTGAAGCGCGCATGCGTCAAAGCAACGCAGCGCAGCACGCGCCTACGAGTATATGGCAGGACCGGTGCCGGACGTGGCAATGCCGGCGTGACGCGACAAAATGAACGCCGGCGAGCACGCACACTGCGTCACGTCGAAATGTATTGGCGCCTTGACTGTGGCATCTAGTCATGTTCTCACATGACACGCATTTCATGATTATCATGTTTGCACCAGCCACATACCTTCGTCATCATTGACGACACGTAATACCGAATTTGGCATATGTGAAGCAAGTGAAACGGCCGCGGGCACATCATCAGTGTGGCATGTAGTCATGTTCTTACATGACACGCATGTCATGATTATCATGTTTGCATCTTGGTAGGAAGCGCAGCCACTATTACACAGAACACACAACAAGCGCTTGTGTTTTGTGTTTTGTGTAATAGTGGCTGCGCGTCCTACCAACATGTTTTCATACCAACTGGCTCGATACAATATTTTATCATGTTTGGATGTGTCATTTACCTATGTCGTCCGTTCGCGTCACGTAATACCGAGTTTGGTACATGTCAAGCTAGTGAAACGGCCGCGAGTGTATCATGAGCGTAGCATGTAGTCATGTTGTTACATGACACGCATCTCATGTTTATCATGTGTACACCTGTATCATAGCTTCATCTTCCATTCAAGTCCCGTAATAACCAATTTGGTATAGTGAAGCTAGCGAAACGGCCGCCAGCGCATCATAAGGGTGGCATGTAGTCATGTTGTTACTTGACATGCATCTAGAGATTGTCATGTGTCTATAAGTCAAATACCTTCGTCAACCGTTAACGTACCGTAATACCGAATTCGGTGTATGGGACGCTTGTAAAATGGGCACCAGCGCATTATGAGCGTGGTATGTAATCATGTTTGTACATGACACGCATGCCATGATTTTTATGTTAGGGTGTGTCGCTTGTGTTCGCCATGCAATCATGTCATATCATGCCAGTTTTCAAACATGCCATGTGAACAAAATCACAGCAACAGCTGTAGGACCATGAAATGTAAATTATGACATTCATGTCATACATGTCATGATTTTCATGGGATGAATAGTCAAATACGTTTTTCATACAGTCATGTGATGCCATACCAAGTTTGGTATCAATACCATTATCGAAACAGCCAGGAGAGCTAAATGTCGTAGGTGGCGAGAAAGAAAGAAAGATAGATGATAGATAGATAGATATGCTCAAAGTCTCCGAAGTTCACTAAGAAATGTTTCGCATTTAAAACCCATATGGCTAGATGTTGGGTCGTCGTGCATTGCATCAAGTATGTGTTGTCGGAAACTTGTAGGCACAACTAGAAGTAGGCGAGGGCCTACGCCGCAATAATTTTTGTAAAGAACCCAATCCTTTACGATGAAACCACATTGACCTTTCGTTCCTGAAATAAAGAAAGAAGCGAGACTGTTGTCACTGCGTTGCTCTCTCGAAACGTTGTTCTGTCATGAAATGGAACATCCACTACTGCCAAATAGTCATCAAAGTTGTCAGCGTCACACTCGGTTGTTGGTAGGGGAAGCCGTGAAAGGCACTCGGCGTCGGCATGACGACAACCGCTCTTGCAACAGAATTCAAAGTCGTGTTCTTGCAATTGTAACGCCCAATGAGCTTTCTTGACGACCTGATGGGTCCCGTAGTCCAGTGCGCCAACATAAAGAATGGTGATCCGTGATAATCGAGAATTGGCGTTCATATATATAAGGGCAAAACGTATGCACGGCGAATATGACCGCGAGGCATTTTTGCTCTTTGACAGTATAGTTTCGCTTCAGTTTACTTAAACAGCGACTGGCATAGACAACGATGCGTTCAGCAGCTCGACGGCGATGGACCGAGACGGCGCCGATACGTACACCACTGGCGAAGGTATGAACTTTTGTGGCAGCAGATGCGTCTTGTGGCAAAGCACGGGCCCCGACATGAAAACAAACTTGAGTTGTAAAAAAGACGGCTTGCATTCGGCTGACCACCGAAAAGGTGCGTTCTTGTTGAGTAGGGACGTCAAAGGGTGAGGTCGACGAACTCAGACACGAAGCAACGAGCATAAGCCCAAAAAGCTTCGCAACTCTCGTACAGACTGAGATTGTTTGAAGCTGCTAATTACCGCCACTTTCTAGGGGTCGGGTCGAATGCCATGCTTGTTGACCAGGTGACTGACAACGAGAGTTTCATGGCTGCCGAAGTGACACTTTTTAGAGTTCAGGGTGAGCTTAGATCTCTCAAGGCAGGTGAGAACAATGTCTGGACGATGGCTGTGCTGATCAAATGTACGGCCAAATTCATGATGTCATCAAGGTAGTAAAGACAAACTCCCCGCTTTAGTCCACGTAATATAGTGTCCATGAAGCGCTCAAACATGACTAGAGCGTTGCATAGGCCAAAAGTCATTACATTGAATTCAAATAGACCATCTGGAGTTATGAAGGCCATTCTACGTCTCTCCGTCACTCGGCTGCATGGGGATTTGCCAACAACCAGATCTCAAATCCACGGAGGAGAAGTGCGGTGTCGAATGTAAACAATCGCTGACGTCAACAATCCTGGGAAGCGGGTAGACGTCCTTTTTAGTAACAGAGTTGAGCTGCCTGTAGTCTACGCAGAATCGCCATGTACCGTCCTTCTTTCAGACAAGAATCACATGGGCAGCCCAAGGGCTACACGATTCTTAATGACCCTTTTCTTTAACATCTCTTCTATCTGTGGAGCAATCACCTTGCGCTCCGCAGATGAGAAGAGGTATGGTTTCTGCCGGATAGGGTAAGCGGATCCTGTGTCAATTCTGTGGCGAGTTCGCGACTCGGGTACACTTATTTGCTCTTCATTCTGCGCAACGTCAAACATAGTGGCGTGCTTCGCAAGGACTTTGACCAAAGATTGACGTTTTGCTGATGATAGCTACTTGTCTACCAAACTAAGAAAGTTGGCTTCTGTATAGTGCGTTGCACAAATAGGGTCTATGCTTTCGTCGCTTAAAGGTGCAATAAAACTGTTCGCATTTTGTTCGAAGAGGGCGAGTAGCAATCCGCAAGGTAGCATGACAGGTTCAGTAGAATAGGTCAACACCCATAAGGCCGATCGCCTATCACTAATGGCAACAACATAATGGGGAACGAGCACATTTTTCTTGGCGCAGTTGAGAGGAACGGGCTCCTGACTAAATTTTTATATGACTAAATTCACTCTATTACTAAATTTATATGATATAAAAATAGCAAGTCCACCACCTCTGCTAGGTCTGTCTAAACGAAATAAGCGATAATTTTTAGGTGAAGTTTTTGTCCATTTGTAAGTCAAGTTTCTTGTAAAGTAAGAATATCTGGGGAAATTTGCGAAGAAATATACCATAAATCTGTGGTAGCCGACTCTATTTATCGACAATTCCACTGTAATACTTTTAGGAAACCCATTTTGACACTATAAATCTGCCGCAGAGACTGCTTGATCCAAAAGGTCTTTCTTCAAAAAGTCTTTTTAGAGAGGTTCTCCAAAAAGTCTTTCTTCAACAGGTACTTTTTAGATTTTGATTTCTGTGAAGACTTTTTCGATAGGTGACGTCTGGCACGATTCAAAGAATTTTGAGATTCTGCATCCATATCTGTGAATTAAATGGAGTCATCTGACATAGGTTCTGGATCTACCCGCAGTATCTTATTGCAGGGTCCTCCTTGAGGAGATGCGCATCATGTAGGAGCTATCGGACTTTCTGTCCCTGCACACCTTGAAACCTCCAAATCCTGGGAAGTCTGATTTTTCATACACACTGAAGCAATGATTCGGGTCAACTGAGATGTTAACAATTCAGCCACGAGTTCACTAATATTGCTGGCAAGACGCTCCATCGCCTTTTAAGTTGCCTTCTCTATGGTCTCTGCTATAGATTTTGCTAATGATGCATCCGTAGGAGCGATATTTTGTGCTGTTACGCTTGAGTAGCCTTTCGAGCGTTTTAGTAATTCAGTCACAGCTTTCCTCCGGGAGCAACGCCTGCGTTTCGCAATTTCCAGTAGCCTAGCTTCTTGTTCTTTCGCCTCACAATCTAAAGACTCTGCAGGATGCGCTTCATTACATAAACAGCACTTCGCTTCCGGCGAGTTGCACTTACGGCTGTCATGATTTTCTGCGCATATTGGACACCTGGCAGTTGATCTGTACCCTTTTGCTGTGTGGGCATATCGCCAATAATTCAAGCAATGCAGTGGCTTAGGGGATAGAGGCTCTTCCTTATAATAAGAGGCCGAGCCTTACTTTCAAATGGCCTAATCGCTCCCGCAAAAGTTACTATCACCGATTCGGTAGGTGATTTTTCCTGTAAACCAGACACGTGAACCTGTATACTGACACTGCACCTGCTACTGAAAATAATTCCAGAATTTATGCAGCGGTCAGGCTCGTATCTACAGCGCGGACAGTGCCTTTCGAACATTCAAGAGGCTCTGGAATAAACGAGCTCCCCAGCTGTGCTGCGAATTCGGAACAATGAAGGAGCTTTCGGACGCACTCCTGATCGGCAGAGCAGCACAAAATACCACCACGACCGAAATGCTGGGCCTCGGTGATCTTTTGAAAGTGTGATGTGGCTTTTCGAAGCTCCATTTGAATCACCTTCGGATTCTTCATAGGTATCGTACCTCCATTGGTCGGTACCAGAGCCACGGGGACGTTGATAACCCCACTGCATAGGAAAGAATCACTCGGCCAATCCTAGGTCAGTATAGATGCTAGCCAAGGGGAAGGCCCTTGGCCAGGTGAAGAAACCGACATCGAACTCAGAAAATCAAATGACACGAATCACTAACAACTGCCGAAATAGCGCTCAAAACCACAAAACGGACAACGTTAAACTCAAGTGCAATCTTGCCGCCCGTCGTTCCAGCCGTTCCAACTCGCGAGAAGCAGCGCAGAACAGAAAGCTTCGAACGAACGGTAGTTCATGCTCTTGCTTTTGTTGCCTTTTACTTGTGGCTCATACCCACTGTGGGAGATCGGCCAATAATTGGGTGGTCTTATGAAGTAATATTTTATTTGAGAGTAAAGGAACTTACAAATTGAAGACGTTACAACTTTTAGAATGAACTTTTGATGATCACTGATCTGCACATACTATAATGTTTTTGTATTAGTAATAGACAATAACTTAGATCAGAACCTAGCTTAAAAAGGAAATAAAAAGGGAGAAGTTATGCGTATGTCGACACAGAACAAACGGTGATCTGCACTCATTGTATCAGACATTACAGAATTACATGAACATGCTAAAAGGTTGGCATGACAATGTTGATACGTCATTGAACGTCAAAAAAGTGCACTTCTGCAGTTCTCTTTTAAGGATCGCTTCAACATTTCTCTGATGTATCGTACCGAGCTCATTCCCCAGGTCAATTTCCTGAAATACCTAGGCATCGTATATAATAGGACGCTAAATTGGAAAAGCCATATAGACGAGGTTGGCTGTAAAGCGTCACGTGCCTTGGGGTGGTTGCGAAAATTGGGAAACAGAAAAGTAGGATTGCGAAGGAGTTCATTGATAATGATTTACAAGACGTATGTGCGGCCTATTATGGAATTCGGGTGCGTATTATTTTCAGGCAGCGCGGCAAACAAGATGAGAAAGTTCATATTATTAAAAAGAGAAGCTTTGCGCTTGTGTCTTGGACTCCCGAAATTTGTGGCAAATGATGTTTTGTATGTGGAAACGCGTCTTCTACCTTTGTTAACTCGGTTTAAAATACTTACAGTTCAAACTTTTTCAAAAATATACAATTCACCTCTGAGCTGAGCGTCGTACGTTTTTATTCAAGGACCAACCGCATTCTTCGGAACACAATCATCTAGACTACACTCCTCTCAGATTAGGTTCGTCCAAGCGCTTCTAGAGCCTCTCAATGTAAATATTTATCAGATTGCCATAACGAAGATGCCTAATTCAAAACTTGAAATTAAATTTGATGACATTTTCCCCTCTAATGCGAAACAACTGCCCCTTCAATATTTAAATAATCGGTTACAAGATTACTTGGCTCATCATTCCATAAACAACATATTGCGATGGATGCATCCATACTAAACGAAAAGGCTGGAGTAGGTATCTTCTGTACTTATCTCGACTGGTCTCTTTCAGTTCGATTACCAGATTACACGCTTATATTCATCGCTGAATTATTTGCTATAATTCTAGCGCTTCGTAAACTTCCAGCAAGCGAATCAGAAGCGGTCATATTTACCGATTCTCCCTCAGTATGCTCTGCACTATCTACAGCAAAAAAAATTGACATTATTGAGTATGATTAGCAGTTTATTACCAGCAAACCGGAAAAAAAATCACTTGCTATGGATACCTGGCCACTGAGGAATTTATAAAAATGAGATGGCAGACTCGTTAGCCAAAGCATCTTCAAGCGGACTACTCTTACTTATTTTACCTGATTTCGCCTATGTAACAGCACTCAAATATAGAAATGCTTCTTTGCACAAGGAAATAGAAAAATTATCATTGGATAAAGTCAGAGTCTTCGTACATCCAAGATTTTGCTGGAACAAACAGTGGTGTGTACCTCGGCAGTTAGAAAGTACAGTCACCAGATTACGATGCAGAATCCCGCGCCTGAATTACTAACTGCATAAGGCTGGACTAACAGCATCTCCGTTATGTCTCTTTTGCAAGGAATCAGAATTAATAGGTCATTTCTTTTTATCCTGTCAACGATATTCTTATCAAAGGAAAAGATACCTGGTCGAACAAATTGAGAAGCAATAGGTTTAAAAATAAACGTGGAAGTAATATTATCCTTCGGAGGGATTAAATTACGTTAAAGCCACAGGGAGGTTTACTCTGCCGTATGCGCGTACATAATGGCAACAAAAAGATTGCCTTGTTAGTCTATTGTTATTATTGTTTCTGGCTACGAGACTACCTGAATGCCTGACTTGTAACTAACACACTTGATGATCCTGCCGCCCGGTTCTTGGCCGATACCCCTTTGTGGCCGAGTGCTAGCAAAGCGGAAGGCTCATCATCATCATCGTCATCAAAAATAATATTAGTTCGTTAGTCTTTTCGTTTCTTCCAGATAACTCCGCAGTGCCTCGCAAACTTTCCCACTGGCAAACCCAGAAATAGAGGCTCCAAAAGACAGAATCACGGGCATTTCCAAAAGACAGAATCACGGGCCGCCGCCGCCGCCGCCGCCACCGTCGTCGTCGTCATCATCATCATCAGCAATCTTCTGCGCTATGCCAGCGCACGTTGAACAGCAAACGGCAAGCCTTCCACTAAGGCATCTCATAATAGTATCCTCGTTTTGAAACGGAACATTTCACACAATATTATTAGGAAATTGTTGAATATTTTACAAGCAGCCAGCTCTACGGAAGCTTACGTTATTGCTTTCACAAATTACGCGACTTCACGGTTCTGGGATATTTTGAAAAAAATTAATTACTTAACGAACTGTTCGTTCTATACAACATTCAAAATTGTCTTCAATGAAATGTTTCTGGCATCTGGTTACTTTTATACTTCTGCTTACACTGATGAGTTCACTTGCACTCCAACCAAATCAGCCCATCATAACTGAAAGCAACCACACGTGGCACCAGTATGTCTGGAGACCTTCACTACAGTATACTTGACTTGATAAACGCGGGAATTTATATACTTAATTATTCAGCTTACGTTTTCAAACATACTGAATTATGAAATAATTTCATTGCATTACCTTGTCTTCAGTCACAATATATTCAGCATGCGATTGTTAAAATAATCGCGTGATTACGGATATAGAGATTGAACAAGCGGCACTATAAACAAAATGACATACTTGCCATTCAAGGTATGGTAGGCGTTCGCTGGCAAACTTCTAGTTGCACTGAACTTGCCACTATGAAGCTTTCCGTCTTCACAATATATAATGAATTTAAGAACCATATGGCAAACATTCTTCACAGTACTGTATTGTCACTTCATTGCAGGCACTATACTTCTCGTTCAAGGAACAAACCAGTGCACTGAACCACCTGGAGGATGTCCCCATGCTGGGAAAGACCCAGGTCAAGGTCGTTGGTTTCTGAACGGAAGTTCAACGTGCTACAAGCTTAAAGTATCAAATTGTAACGGATATGGAATGCTGACATTGGCAGATTGCCTTGACTGGTGCGTTAGCGGAGAATAATCTAACCCATATTTCGAAGTAATAAACTTGCCCGTATGTTCACTGGTTTATTGGCTCTGGTGATTACAGCTTGGTACAAGTTCGGCCTTGTGGACATAATGCAATGATTTCGGTCTGTGCTTAGTACAGATAAAAACATTTAAGCCACTGCGTGTTTTGTTGCTCATCAATTACGGCGAGAACATTTTTACATTGTCATATTGACTTATGGTGATCAGCTTTGATACAACAGTGTAGCAGCCCCCTCCCTCCCCTCCAAAAGACAGCATAACAACGGCGTGTACAAGAATGAGTGGGGCGAAGCATCCGTCCATCCGTACGCGCTACCGTCCGTCCGTCCATGCGTCCGTCTGTGCAACCGTCCGTGCGTTCATTCGTGCGTCCGTCCATTCGTCCTTTAGTTCTTTCTTCCGTCCGTCCATGCAACCATCTGTGCAGCAGTCCCTGCATCCATGCGTCCGTCCATACGTTCATCCGTCCTTGCGTCCGTCCGTGCGCTCGTCCGCGCGTTTGTCTGTGCGTTCATCCGTGTGTCCATCCGTGCGTCTGTCTGTGCGTCTGTCCATCCGTGCATACGTTCATCAGTCCGTCCATCCGTGCATCTGTCTCACTGTCCGTCCATTCATTCGTGCGTCTGTCCATCCGTCCTCCAGTCTAGTAAACACTGCAAGTGCTACTATCTCGCATCTTTTCATCTTATATTCATCGTATAGAAGAACCGCCATCCAGCAGACATTCCAAGGACTAAACGAAAGGCGGCACGGCCGGACTAGAGGAGCGGCACGCGCGCCCTCTCTTACGGTCTGCGCTTCGTGTCTAGTTCCTTTTTTTCACCGCCACTAGTTCATAGCACTGGAGCTCAACCCTCGCTAAACCTTGCTAAAACCAAGGAGGTTACGCCCAGCGATTTCAAGATAGCAACCTTTTCAGGTCAGATATACCAAATTTGGTATTACGGGACGTGAATGAATGGCCAAGGTATGATACTGGTGCAAACATGATAAACATGAGATTCATGTCATGTAACAAAATGTCTACAAGCTACTTCAGTAATTAACGCATCGCTTTCATGACCACAAGCTACGCTCATGATGCACTCGCGGCCGTTTCGTGAGCTTCATGTGTACCAAACTCTTTATTTCGTGATGCGAATGAATGACATAGGTAAATGACACATTCAAACACGATAATGATGACATGCGTGTCATGTAACAACATAACTACATACCACACTGATGATGTGCTCGCGGTCGTTTCGCTAGCTTCACATACGTCAGATTTAGTATTACGTGACGCCAATGGATGGCGAAGTATGTGACTGGTGCAAATATGATAATCATGTGATGCGTGTCTTGTGAGAACATGACTACATGCCAGAGTCAAAGCGCCAATACATTTGACGTGACGCGGTGCGCGTGCTCGGCGGCGTTCATTTTGTCGTGTCTGCTGGCGTTGCCACGCCTTGCGCTGGTCTTGCCATATACTCGCAGGCGTGCGCCGCACTCCGTTGCTTTGACGCATGCGCGTTTCAGCGTGTCTGGCGTATCTCCATCACAAAAAGAGGGAGACAATAGTGAACTAGAATATGATCTTCACTATAAGGGAGTAGCAGAGTGTTCTGGGTAACGCATCGGCGCAAAATACAGCATGTCGCATTTCGCGCCGGTTGCCGTCGGGCCGCACTGACGGATGCATGTCGCGCCTGGCGTGAAACTATAGAGTGCTCGCGTTTTGTTAACGTAGCGTCGCTGTGCCCAGCTTGCGCGCGCATCAACGCTACATTGGAGTGTATTGGGCGCTTCATGATGCGCTCGCGGCCTTTTTGATAGCTCCACATATACCAAGTTTGGTGTTACGTGATGTCAATAGATTGATTGATTGATATGTGGAGTTTCACTTTCCGAAAGCACCGTATATTTATGAGAGACGCCGTAATGGAGGACTCCGGAAATTTTGACCACCTGGGGTTCTTTAACGTGCCCCCAAATCTGAGCACACGGGCCTACAACGTTTCCGCCTCCATTGGAAATGCAGCCGCTGCTGCCGGAATTCGATCCCACGACCTGCGTGTCAGCAGCGGACTACCTTAGCCACTAGACCACCGTGGCGGGGCGTGACGTCAATCAATGACAAAATATATGACTGGTGCAAACATGATAATCATGACACGCGTGTTATTTAGGAACATGACAATATACCACGTTCATAGAATGCTTGGGGCCGTTTTGCTAGCTCCACATATAATAAATTTGGTATCACGTGACGTGAATAGAAGACGAAGGTAAACGACACATCCAAACATGATGATCATGACACGTAAGTCATGTATACAGCGTCATTTACCTCCACCTCGGGATGTTGTGCTGATTTTAAATTGACATATCAACAAATTTTCATTCATGCTTCGCATATACTCGATTCCCATTGTGGGATCTGCCAATTTTTTTTTCTCCACGGAGACCTTTCGAAGAGGCCCTATCTAATCGAAGATTTCCGCGAACCCCTTGAAGAAGCCGGCGTGCTCAAAGCTGTCAGTGGTATAGGAGCATTCCAGATCAGCCATGTCTGGCTTGACAAGTTTCGCACCCGACAGGCAAAGGACACTGTGGTTGGCACAGGTGGCTTACGTGTGGAAGGTGGATATATTCATTCATTGATATTTGTAAGCAGGAAATTACAATGAATATTCAATGGGTGCCTTTCCACATCCCAGGAGAGGGTCTGCGAAAGGCTCTGAGTGAGTTTGGGGAAGCGAAGGACGTGCGTCTTGACGAGGGGCGTGTTCTTGAATTTGAGATCGCAGAATCAACGCGAGTTGTACGGATGGTCCCCAATGAAGGCGTGTCAGTCGAGGAACTACTACATCTGTTCAAATTTTACAGCGGCTCTGTACTTGTCGTTGTGCCTGGACGAGCGTCAGTTTGCCTGAGGTTCGGAAGGCGGGGGCATATCAGATGTGAGTCAGACGCCACGCTGCTCGGGGTTTTGTGCTTGTGGGCACGTCAGGGAGGACTGTGCTAGAACGTATGTCAGCGTTATGAGCACGTCTCCGGCTGTAGATGACAACCATGAGAACATTTTGGGCGCTGACGAGACAGAGACTGCGGCTCCGTAACGGAAGACAGTTCTCCGCAACGTGAACCAGGCGAACAACCTGAGTGCTCTGGGAGTTTGGTGACAGAGCCTGAGGTCACCGACGAGGTGACGACTGAAGACCAGAACGCAGTGGAGCAACAGAATTGTTGTGACCATCGTGACTATGACGTGTCGGAGGTGGTGGTGGTGGTAAAAAACATTTATTTCAGAAAAAGTCTACTAGAGAGTGCCAACGTGGCCCATCGGCGTGCTAGAGTGGCCAGACCCTATTCCGGGACGCCAGTGGAGCTGGAAGCTGCCCGTGCACGCTCCACCAAGGAGCGTTGCGCAGCCAATGTAGAGCAGCCGAGCAGGTGCTCCTCCCAAGCCTCTCTAGTTGGGATAGGAAAAGGGGATGAGAAAGGGACGGGATTAACTGGGCACGGTGCTACGACGTGATATGTGTCGGCGAGAACATGACAGGTCAAGCAGGTGCCATTGATTTCCGGCAAAAAAATTGCCAACAGCTTCCCTTGGGGGAACACTGAGGAGGATGCGGAGCATATAATTGGTTAACGGGGTGTTAAAGTGCGACTTACTTGGGTCGATGGCTAAATTGGTTAACGTGGTTGTGAAATGGGGTGTTAAATTGCGACTTACTTGGGTCGATGGCTAAATTGGTTAACGTGGTTGTAGGAGGGGGTGTTAAATGAGTGAACACGTACACACGTATGCGAAAGGGCGGCGCTGGTCGAAGGGACGTCGATCATTGTGTTTGTGGATTCGTTGGAATTCATTTCACCGCGACCTTAGACGTCGACGCGCCGTACAAACCAACCGACGAGCGGCAACTGAGCGAGTGAGCGCCGACTTTGAGTATATATACAGTGCGACGGCGCATGCACTGTCAGCTGTTGAATGTTCTCGAAGCGCGACGGCGCATGCGCGTCCACTGGAGAATCAGGAGAATTGTAGAATGTTCTCGAGGGGAAGAAGCGCGCGCGGCACAGATGGTGGGTGACGGTGCATGCGCGCGTCAGCTGTCGAATGTTCGAGAAGGGGGAGAAGCGCAACGGCGCATGCGCGCGCGTCAGCTGCCGATGTTCTCGAAGCGCGACGGCGCATGCGCGCGCGTCAGCTGCCGATGTTCTCGAAGCGTGACGGCGCATGCGCGCTACATTATACAGCTAGCGAATGTTCGTGAAGAGGAGAAGCGCACGCGGTGTGTAGAGGAGGAAGGGTGCACAGATGGTGGAGGAGTGAAGCGCGCGCGGTGTGTAGAGGAGGAAGGAATGCACAGATGGTGGAAGAAGGAGGAGGAAGCTTGCGGACGGCGCCGCACTACAAGCCTCGAGTATTAGATGCTCCGCATCTAAAAGTGCCTGGCGACCACCGGACTGATAAAGGTGTTAGTCTGCAGGCGGCGTAGCAGTCGTTCGTCCGCTTTCTCCAAACCGCGTGCGGGGTCCGGGTAGAGGCGGCGAGAAGCCCGGTAATAAGCAAAAATTTCGCGAAAGCGCGTCAGGTTGGTATTGCCAGATTCCGTCTCGGGACATGGAGGGGCAACGGCCCTGACAGGAGAAGTGCGGGCAGCGGCATTTGCCGCCTCGTTGCCGAGCAGGTCCAGACTATACGAATGGAATGAGGGTTAAAGCGCCAAGAGGCTGCCTGTAGTAGGCTAGCCGCCAGCGGGGCAATGAAACCCTTAAGGTACTGAGAACAGGCCGAGCGCGAGTCCGTCAAGATTTTGCGTGAGGCAGGGTGAGAGGCGGCCAAAGCTATGGCAACCTCTTCAGCGTGCGTTACTGTGTCTGCTCGAAAGGAGAGGCCATCGACGTGTTTGCCCTCTGTAATCACGGCAGCCGTGAAGTGACCCGAGGGGGAGGGACCCTAGACGTCCACGTAGAAAACACCAGGACGATCGGAGTGTCGCGTATGAAGGGCCGCGGCGCGTGCTAGTCTACGGCCAGGATGGAGGTCGGGGTTCATATTACGGGGTAGAGGTTCCACCCATAGCTTTTGACGCCAGAGCTCTGGTACCGGCTGCAGAGGGTCTTGGTCAGATATCGGGTTAAGGCCAAGTCTGTGTAGAAGACGGCGCCCTGAAGCCGTCTGCGACAGTCGATTGATTTGGTTAACGCGATGAGCTTCGCGCATCTCTGCAAAGGTGTTGTGTACCCCCAGAGCCGCTAATCGGCTGTTGGAAGTTGCAATAGGTAGGTCCAGAGCGCGTTTGTATACTGAACGAAGAAGGACGTCCAGCTGGTGCTCGTTTCGACGACGCAGGCGAAGGTAAGGCAAGGCGTAGAGGTCGCGACTGGTCACAAATGCGTAGGCCAATCGGAGGGACTGAGACCCGCGGAGGCCGCCGCGCTTGGTAGACACTCCCCGTATCATGCGGCTCACCTGCTCGCTGGTGCGTCTGAGGCCTGCTATTGTGCCCTTTCGTTTCAAGGACGATGTGAGGTGAAGGCCAAGAACCCGAATATTTTGCACTGACGGGACGGGCCCGGACGGAAGAAAAATTTTAGGCGGCGGTAGCGGAGAGACTGAAAGAAGAGCCGATTTAGCTGGAGAGCACTCCAGGCCGCATGAACCAGCGTAGGTGTCCACCAGAAGGGCAGCCTTTTGCAGGCGTTCTTCGATTTGCGCTAAGGAGCCGGTGTTGGTCCAGATTGTGATATCGTCCGCATATAATGCGTGTTATATTCCCTCGACCTCGCTTTGAAGAGAGGGGAGGTTCATCATCGCCAGGTTAAAAAGCAGAGGAGACAGGACTGCCCCTTGAGGTGTACCCCGCCGTATTCGGTAGTACGGGCCGTGTTCGGTAGAATTAAGGCGAATGAAGGCGGTGCGATGTGATAGAAAGGCGCGAATGTAGTTGAAAGGCTTCTGCCCGCAGTTTGTGGTAGACAGGTTAGTGAGTATAGTGCTGTGTTTGACGTTGTCGAACGCCCCGCGGAGATCGAGAGCGAGCACGGCTTTATCGTTATGGTGCATAGTAGTCGGCTCTATGATATCGTGTTGAAGCTGGAGCAGGACGTCCTGCGCCGACAGATGCGGGCGAAAACCAAACATCGTGTCGGCAAAGGTCCTCCTGGCCTTCAAGTCGGCGGAAAGGCGTTCGCGAACCATGGTTTTCATGAGTTTGCCTGCGCAGGACGTAAGTGAGATGGGTCTCAGTGCCTCGATACTAACGGACTTTGCCGATTTGGGTATGAATGTCACGACCGATGTGGTCCATTCCGTTGGCAGCGGAGAGCCGTCCCATATCGAATTTATAAGGTGGAGTAGCGAGAGGTGTGCTTGGTCGGGAAGATTTGCCAGGAGCGATACTATGATTCCGTCGCGTCCAGGGGCCGTGCCTCGTCGCATTTTCGTGAGTGCAAACCGTAAATCGGAAAGCGTGTATGGGGCGTCGAGGTCGTTGTTAGGGGCGCCGGAATACGTATATGCTGGGCCCACGGGATCAATTGTGCGGCAGATGTAGCGGTCACAAAGTTCTCGCGCGAGTTGATCCGTAGTGCCCTGAAAGGCATGCAGAGCACGGTGGCGCTGGCGTTGCGTTTCTCCCCTGGTGGTGGAGGGATCGAGAAGGCTTCTAAAGAGTCGCCACGCACTCTTAGAGCTCATCTGGTTTGCAGCCTTTGAACAGGTGTCTGCCCAGTTAGCATCGGAAAGTTGTGCAGAGTATGCGGCCGCCTCTGCAGTGAGCGCCTCAATGCGAGCGCGAAGTTTCCGATTAAGTTTGTTGCGTTTCCAGCGCCTTACGAGCCCGCGGCGAGCGTGCCAAAGATGTAGGAGGTGTGGATCGATTGCAGGAGTCAAATTAGAGGTTGCAAGAATGCGAGTGTTCGCTTGTTTCAAATGGAGGGCGCATGATGCCCACGCTGCATATTCGGTCGAGGAGAGGACGGCGGGAAATGGTTGCATTCTGAACTGAGTCCAATCGGTGAGACGGGCTTGGCCCCAGTGTTGGCGCTTTTTCTGCCGCGGTGTGAACGAAACGCGGAGTAAAAAGTGATCGCTGCCTAGGGTTTCGCCTAAATTTTCCCATGTAGCATCGCGGATGTGACGGGTGAGGGAGAGGTCGGGGCATGTGTCTCGCGTGACCGAGTTGCCGGAACGTGTGGGTTGTGCCGGATCGGTAAGAAGCGTGAGGCTCAGCGAGGAAATGAGCTCCTTGAGCTCTCTGCCCCGGGCCTTCTCGTAGTGGTAACCCCAGTGAGGGCTGGGGGCATTAAAGTCCCCGAGAATCACCAGTGGTTGTCGGGCCGCTATACGCAGCGTCCGATGGAAGATATGCGCAAACGAAGCCCTCGCAAGGCGAGGGGGACAGTACACGTTTAAGATATGTATTGATGGTTGGCCCCTCCGCTGAGACAGCACTGATATCATGCAGTAGTCGTAAGGAACATCCAGATCGAGGTCAATCTGTATCGCCGTGTAAGCTTTATGCACGAGGAGGCATGTGGTGGTGCCGCCTACATAGAAGCCGTATCCAGAAAGGGATGGAGCAGGGCCAGATTCTTGGAGCGCCAAGACGGCCGGCTGAGAGCCAAGTGAGCTGAGGAAAAGGGAAAGATGTGAACGCTTTCGCCTGTTCCCGAAGCCTCCAGGGTTTCACTGTATGATCTCAAATTTAGACGCAATGTTTGAACGGGACGTACGATTGGTAGCCATCGTGATTGTCTTAGGTTTTGTATTTGGCCCTCCATGTCCCGCTCGAAATCCTCAGAGACAGGGAGGGGCACAGAGGCCGGACTGTCCGACGGTGGGGTGGTGGTAGCCACCTTACGACGAAGCCGTGGAGCTGCACTTTCACTGCTCACTGAGCAGGAGCGGGAACGCGATGCCCTGGGTTGAAACTGGGTGATGGCCCAGGCTTGAATAGCCTGGGTAACCTCTACTACTATGCGTTGGACAGAGAAGCTGGTGAGGAGGTGATTAATCGAAGCTTCGACGCGCGTAAGGCGTTCCTCTATGCGTGGGGCGCCCTCCTCGCTAGGGAGAGTTCGGTTAGCGGGCAAGAGAACCTGAGGTGCCCCAGGAGCCTCAAGAGCTTCTGGAGTAGAAGCGGCACCGGTTCCGAGTGCTGGAGTACACATGGCTGCTTGAACCGGCGGTTTTATGGAAGTGAACGTAGCGCAAGGACTAAGCTTGGACGTAGCTGGCGTAGCCGCCTGGACAGCGCAGGCAATATCGGATGGCCTTGCAGTACACTGTTGTTGGGGTTGAAGTCGCTTTTTAAGAGTTCGAGTTGTTTAGTTAAAAGAGAATTTTGCTTTGGAAGTGCCGCAACTTGCTGGCGAAGGACCGCAAGTCGGGAGGAGGAGGATAGACAGAAGGGGGTGAGAGAGGCTTAGAAGCAGTATTCCCTGCCCAACTGCTCACCTGAGGTACCGCCGCTGGTGCTTCGAGCGGTGGGAATGCCTGAGTGTCGGCGTGGAGTGGTGGAGCCGACTGATGCAGGTTGGTGCCGCTGTCTCGCTGTGACGAATATGAGGTAATTCCTCGAGAAGATGTTGAGGGCTGCTTTCGTTTACGATATTTTGCCGTGCAGCCACTGGTCCCAGTCTCATGGGCGCCGTAGCAGACGAGGCACTTGGGGTGGCAGTCATGGGTATTGAGACCTGCAGGTTCGGGGGCTCCACATTTGGCACACTGCGTTGGAGCGGGGTGAGGACACTGAGGTGGTCGATGGCCGATGGTACCGCACTTGGTGCAAACAGGGACCGTTTTCTTGTAGGCACGGATATACGTCGCCACGCAGTGGTAGAAGAGGAAGCGGGGTAACTTCGTGCCCTCGAAAGTCACCACCGCCGCCGCGGAATCTCCGAGTTTGCGGACCGCAAGGATAGTACCTCGAGGCCAATACAGTTCCGACTTTATCTTCTCCGGGCTTTCAGCAGGGTTTACGTTGATGACGCCCTTGCATGTATCCCCTGGTGCCTTGGCGTGGCCTCGAACGGGCAGCTGCTGATCCCCCACTTGCAGCTGGAAGTCCCCGAGGAGTCGCTGTGCCATAGGCAAAATGGTGGTGCTACAGACCAAGATGTTTTGTTCCCAGATCGGCCACACTTGAATTTGCGTGGTAGTCCGGTCGCCGAGGTAGCTGCGGATGGCGTCGCCCGCGTGATCGGCCGGGACAAGTGTGCGTAACTCGCAGGGAACGCGAGGTTTCACTACTACGATGTAGTCGTCGCGATAGCGGCGAGGAGTCTGACGCGGACGCCACTTGCGTTGCTTCGCTGGCTGCGAGGACGGAGCAGAGGTAGGCATACCACCGGAGGGATGGCGCACCGGCGTTCCTTCCAAGGCTGGGGAATGGCGGCCAGCTGTGGCGTCTCGTTGTTGTTGAGACGCAGACTTCGATTTGGCTTGCTTGCGTTGCCACAGTCTCACAATGTCGTCGAGGCATTCGTCTTCTGATGGCATAGTGTTTACGGAGGATGAAATCTCCATGGACAGTACTTGGCTTGAGGTAGGATCATAGCCTGTAACCACGTTGGCAGCCACCATCGCCGGGCTGAGAGCCCTTAGCGAGGCGGCGTTGTAGCCGGGAGTGAAGGATGTCCCTCAAGTTGTCAAAACTGGACCCACCTGGACGAAGGTGTTGTCTAGGCGAAGCGGAGAACTTGGCGGTGACGATAAACCCAAGTTTCAGGGGTACCAGAGTGGATGTCCGCAGAAATAGCAGAAAATCTACGGAGGCGATGTGGAGTGCATCCGTCACCATCGAGCGCTCGCAGCGCCCCCCGTGTCGGAGGTTAGCGCAGCGCCGACAAAGCGTCCGAGGACGAACGCTGCCTTGCCAAGCGAAAATGCATTCGACTGCAAGCAGCAACGCCGCAAGCGTCCGTCGCCCAAGGCTGGTGATCAAAAGGGCAATACATCTGCAATGTCTCGATCGGCCTCTTCTTCACCTGCGTGCGGCGAACGGCGCAGAAAGTGGGCGTTGTGTCCTTGAGCCTGGACGCGCGCTGGTGGTGTTGAGCTATCCATGTAAGTCTGTTTACACTTGTTGGAAATGATGCGTCTGACCGCACCAATTTGCGTAGGCACGCTTAACGGGCGTGAATTGTCTGCAAGGCGTAGACAGGGCCAGGTTAGGTGTCTAATTGAACAAAGACTTGGACATACTTGCTGTCTAAGAGACGAAGGTCGAAAGCGAGAGTGGAACCGAACATATGGTTGCTCCTTTCAGCACGTGTTATAAAGTGTGTTTTAGCCATTCACCAGGTACTTCTGCAGGGTGCGCAATATTTATTAAGAATTGTTTAGGCATTGTTGAAGAAACAGTGGTTACATCTTTGTATGAAATGTTTGTTTTGTGCGATTTTACCCATGAAGAGGCAAGATACCTTCTAAGAGACAAAATTCAGAATAATTTGTGTGTGCGCACCAACAGACCTTCGTGATCACTTATCTTTTTTTTCAAGAACTGTGTGCTTATATTGAAATGAATAGGCTACCAGTTGTTCTTGGCAATTTTAACTATGTGTTCAGTGCAGATGATAGATCTAGTTGCTTAGATAGAAAAGATGACAGTGCTAATTACCTAAAAGAGAGTATTGACAACTATTCCCTTCAGGATGTTGCTTGCTTTGCTAAAGGCGGATTGCAGCGTCATTATACCCACTTTCAGAGATCTAGCCACGCAAGATTGCACAGAGCTTACGTAGTATTACAGCTGGCAAACGTTTGCGATGGTTATGGTGTTGAACAAGTCTCATTCAGCGGTGACTCACTTGTTGTGTCTACCTAAGGCCAAAAAGAAGCTCCTAAACACACATTTACGTGGGACCTCTGAAAGTTAAATGCCAAACTACCTAGTGACGAAAAGTTTTCCAATTGTATCAAAAAAGAATTACACAAACTTAACACCCTTGCATTTAGTAAGTGGCGAGAAAATTGGGGATTTTTTAAATATACTGTGAAAATGTGCGCCATGGAAAGGGCTGCAGAAATACGGTACAAGGAACGAGTGGAGGGGAATAGTTTAAAGAATGTACTTGTGGATTACAACAAGGCAGAAAGAGAAAACCCTGGAGCGAGAGAGATAAATATTTCAATGGGGAGCTGGAGAGGTTTGCCTGGTTTTTCACCTGACAGGCTACTCCAGGTGCCGGGTGATGATAGGGATATATACAATGAAAAACATACAACACATACAGCTACATACACGGATAACAGTCACATAACACATAAAGTTTCTCACACGCACTGCACAATTTACAAACTTTTGTACAAGCTTGTGGCACGAAGAACGTCAGTAGCGCTTTTGTTTAGTCTAACGCACTTGAGGTGCTTAGCCATGGGCCTAGAATGTTTTTTTAACTCCAAATTTTGTGTCATGTTGCATTTTGAAGCCCACTTCAGAGACTGTCTCTCTGTTGGATATTTCGTACACTCACAGAGGACATGTTTGATGTCTTCAACAACGTTACATTGGGCACAAAATGCTGAGTCGGACAGTCCAATTTTGTTCCGGAAGTAGTTCGTAGATGCTACGTTTAATCGGATGTGGTGTAAACACGTTTCTTCTTGCCTGTTCCGATTTCAAGGTATCCTGAAGTCACACGATGGATAAATCTGTTGGCTAGGGTCTGTCCATACTGTTGGCTAGGGTCTGTCCAGAGGGATCACTGGAGGCGCCAGGCGTGTGCCGACACTAGCGTTGCTGTATCTTGCCTCAAGAAAGGTATCTCGATAATTTCTGTTGAAGTGTCATTTCCAGCTTTGGCAGAGTCATCAGCCCGGACGTTGTCTTATATTCCGCAGTGGGCAGGTATTCACTGCAGAACAATGCGATGATGGAGGTCACAGGCTTTCTGGCATGGTGTTTGATGTTGATAACGAGTTGGTCCTGTGTGCATGGAGATCTCAAGGACTGCAGTGCTGCTCTTGAGTCAGTGAAGATGACTCAGGACTTGGCTGTTTGGTCAATGATGTAATTATTGGCAGCCCGCAGTGCAGCCTGTTCAGTGGTTGTAGATGAGGTGCGATGACTGAGAGTGGCAGAGATGGTGACATTGGCAGATGGAATCCAAACGCCTATGGCAGATGATGTAGACGTAACAAAGCCGTCATTGTGAATATGATGGTGAGCTCTGTAGCAGTTTTAAAAATGCTCTAGAGTGAAGTGTCTGAGTGCTGGTTCGGGTGTGCGTCTTTCGCTCTTGAACCCGGGCACAAAGGTGACTATGGTCCACGAAGGAAATATCCACGATGGTTCAGCATGAATTGATGCTCTTTGATAGTGTAGCGGGAGGAGGCTTCGCAGATGGCTACTGTCTGGAGCAAGAGGATGATCTGGTGCTCTGGTTGCATAACGCAAGTGTACTCGAAGGAACTCTTGCTGCAGAAGAACAGGAGCTGAAAGGCGCCTACTTTTAGCAAGGGTTCCGATGCTTGATATGTTCTTTGGTAGGCCAAGGCACACCCTCAGGGCATGTGCCTGGACTCCAGTCAGTGCCTCTATGTTTGTTCGAAAAATTACATGCTTCGCAGGAATGCTGTGACGTAGAAGACGTTCGCAGAGAGTGGTGTATATTTGTAACATAGCATTAACGGTACAGTCACCGGCATTGCCTGTTAGTAAGCGAAAGATGTTCGCGTATGACGCATATTTTTTTGTTTAATATCCGAACGTGGGCAGTCCACGTCATTAGCCGGTCGATTGTCACACCAAGAAACGTATGATTTGTCATGTACCGAATGGGAGAAAGAGCTGCATTTAATGTGTAGCGTGAGACATCAGGCCTCGTAAAAGCAATGAGGGCGCACTTTTCTGGTGACATCTTTAGAGAAAACCCTGGATTTTACGACGAAGTTATTAGAGATATTAAAACAAACTCGAGGCCTTTGACGTAGTTAAATTCCAAGGAGGAAAAAGACGGCGAAGCTGTTGCTGCTTGGCTAAGTAGCTCTGTCAGCATTTGTCGTTTATTTTTGTTTGTATTACGGCTCAGCACTGCTCAAGACGTCGGACGACTCGAAGAGGTACCTGCCGTATCGGCGACCGACGGGTGCTGCGCAGCCCGCCACGTCGAAAGCTGCTTGAAGAAACGAAACACGCATCAGGGAGAGCACCACCATGACCTCCCAAGGTGTGACACCTGGTCGGAAGCACCAGCTGGTTTGCGCAAACATACCTGACTGCAAACGACAACACAACGTTGAATCAGAGGACGAATCAACTGTCATCGGGGACCACAACGGGGCGAACCTCACAGATCTAGACATGGACGAGGGTGGTTTCTGCCTTGTGTGACATCGCAAAGACAAGACGGTGGGTATTCCTGTGTTAATTGCCCCAACATCCCAAGGAGCTAACTTGAGGCAAGTGAATCCTATTGACCTATACTCGGAAATTGAAACGATTCTCGGTGGATCCCCAGTTAAGAGTCATTTCACAGCACAGGGAGCCCTGCTCTTGGATATAGAGACAGAACACCAAGCTAATACGCTTCTAGAGACCAACACTATTTGCGACCTTGCCATATCTGCCCGTGTACCACACAGCTACATGAAAAATGCATACATTATAAAAGGGGTCCCAAGATGGTACTCGGACGAAGAACTGTTAACTTACCTGAGACCTCAGGGAGTATACCACGCTAGAAGAATCTTACGACGGGTCCAAACCTCATCTTCCGAGTGGGAATCAAGGCGCACTGACTCTGTGGTTCTCACATTCGCTCCCAATTCGGAACGTCCAGAGAAAATCAACCTTGGCTTCACCAGACACGAGCTGGTAGACTACGTGGAGACGCCATCACGCTGTTTTAAATGTCAGCGTTTTGGACATGTTGCCAAGCACTGTCGTGGGGAACAAAGGTGTAAGCGCTGTGGGGGGCCTCATGACTTTAAGACGTGTACAAGTAAAGAAAAACTTGTGTGTGCAAACTGTGGCGGCGACCACCCAGCTAGCTACGGCCGATGTCCAGCACGAACAGCTGCTCAGCGAAAAAATAAGACGTTTGTCCTCGGCCCGAAGACTGTGAACGAACCATCGCTCACAAAGAAGACGTTCGGCGCGCCACAACATGGCGGTTTGGATAACGAGTACGCAGAAAATTTTGTGTGCCTAAATCCGACAAAAGCTGGTTCTGAGTCAACGCAAGTGCTCAACGCTGGTGAGAAATGTATTACGAAAGAATCCGCCAAGCGCACCTACGCTGATGCACTGAGCCCACCTCAAGTACCATCTGGAAGTAAACATCAAGAAAACCTCGAGCACGTTATTCGCGCTCTGTTCACCGCACTACGTTCACACGTCGCTAAGATGCCTGTGAGTTCAACGAAGGATATGTTGGAAGCAGTCCTGGCTCTAGAGTCAGTGTTACTTTGCGGTGCTTCCACAAACACACTGTAGAATAATGGCAATGTCTCGTCCACCTGGTATATTTCGTCCTTCAAAAGTGCCCTTAATTATGCAATGGAGCTGCGCCGGTCTTCTAAAACGTCTGTGCGAACTCAACCTTTTCCTGCGCGACATTTCAATATCGACTCTAGCCCTCTCCGAAGCCGGCCTAAAAATGCAAGGACGCTCCCAGGGTACACCCGACACGGCAACCTGAGCATAACGTCGTTTGCAAATGGAAGCGCAATGATATACATAAGGCGGGAAACACCTCACGTCGCCTTACCAGTGCAAGACCTCTGTTCCAACTCACTGGAAGTCGCTGCTGTGCAAGTGTGACTGGGAAACCGAAAACTGAGTGTGGTATCGGTGTACATAAACCCACGAAAAAAAGGTCTCCATGGGGACTTTCCTAAAGGACCTTTGAACTCGATGTCCCGCTCCTCGAATAATGTGTGGTGATTTTAACGCGCACCATCAAGTTTGGGGAGATAAGAGTGTAGATTTTCGAGGCAAGGAACTTCTAGCAGCTGCGGATGCTGCCGACTTATGCGTGGCGAACGATGGCAAACCTACATTTTTCAGGGCACGAGATTCATGGAGTGCAATAGACCTTGTACTTCACTCCACGGACCTTCTGGTATCATCGACCACGGCTCCAGACAGGATGGGCAGCGACCAATTCCCCATGTTCACTTATATCCTGGAATTTCGAACTGCTGGTTGACAATTATGCAATGTAACACGCTGGGACACCTACAGAGAAGCGTTGGACAAATCCACTGGTGAGCTGTTCGCAGATATGTCGCCAAGCAAGCGAGAAGCAACTTGGTTGCTGAAACTGCCCGACCATTTTCCTGCTCCTGACTTGAAATTAAAGAATTTCTGCGCAGCACAGAGACGGGCGGAGCGGAAAACAATCAGAACAAAAGGGAATCCGTCTGCGAAAACCGAATATAACAGGATAAACGCTGTGATTCGTCGCCATACAAAAAATTAAGACGAAATCAATAGGCCGCTTTCTGTGAGAGTTTATCAACGTTTATCAACGCCCTTGACAAAGATATGGGCAGTAATAAATAGTCTTTCTGGGAAGATCCGAACACACAGGACATTCGAAGCACTCGCTTTGAAACAAGGAATAGATTTGCAAACCCTTGCAGAGGATTTCGTAGACGTGTACACATCTGGTAGATCAGCAGGGGCGGCGATTCCTCGGTCACCCCAGTTTTTCACACGATGAATACGCCGCCATTCACCTTTCGAGAGCTGGATATGGTACTTGGCACATTAAGAAGACGCTGTGCTGTGGGTCCCGATTTGATCAGCAATCAAATGCTGACAAATCTACCATATGAGCGAAAAGGGGCCCTTTTGGGCATATTTAATCATATCTGGAGCACGGGAGAGATCCCATTTGTTTGGAAGACAGCATGGGTGGTGCCAGTGCAAAAGTCCGGAAAGGATCCTGCGAGCCTCGCTTCATATAGGCCGGTATCTCTTACATCATGCGTATCTAAGTTGATTGAAAGATTAATATGTACAAGAATAACTTGGTACCTTGAACAAGGAAGACGATGGCCATCGTGTATGACCGGATTTCGCCCACGACTGAGTGCCCAGGACAGTGTTTTGGACGTATTAATCCACATCGAGCACCACCACGTCAGCGGACTCTCGACACTCGCCGTCTTCATGGACGTTGCCAAGACATATAATTGTGTGCTTCAAGCAGGCATCGTGAACGGGCTCCAAGCCATGGGTGTGTCGGGAAATGCTCTTCGGTTCGTACATGAATTTCTCAGAGACCGCTGTGTCCGTGTTAAGCTTGGAAATGTAACGAGCGAAGAGAGACGCGTTTCCCTCGGCGTCCCACAAGGAAGTGTTCTATCTCCCTTGCTTTTTAACGCTGCCATGGCCAGCCTTCCCGACACTTTGCACTTAGCTCTGAAAGCAGTTAAAATATCCATCTACGCCGATGACACCTGCATTTGTATCTCAGGGTATCAGCACAAACGTTTGGCCGGGAATGCACAGAGCGCTATTTCAATCAATGAGCGTCACTTGTTGACACTCGGCCTATCTTTATCAGCGGAAACAATCGGCCTTCATGCTCTTCCCGGGAGTGCGACGGAAGTCAACACGTATGTCACTGAATATTCGAGGCCACTCAATTCGTTGCGCAACAAGTGTCCGTTTCCTGGGCATTACCATCGACAACAAGCTATTATGGCGACGTGCGGTTGATGGTATAGTCACTGCATCAGTGAAAAGGATCAACGCTCTTCGTCGCATGACAGGGTTCTGTTGGGGCAACAATCCTATGTCCATGCTTAAATTGATTGATGCGTTTATAACAAGCCGCATTCTTTATCAGCTGCCCCTGATATCACCATCACCAAGCCAGCTCGAACGCCTAGAGGCAGTGCACAGAAAGGGTCTTCGCTTGGCGATGGGAGTCCCTCAGGCGGCTTCAAACACGAAGGTCACCAATGAAGCCGAGTCTCTTCCGCTCCGCCTTTGGCGTCTCAGGCCTTATTGACGCAGCTGTCAAGACTGGGCGATTCCTTCGCAGGCACGGCGCTTCTCCGGCGGCTAAGAGCGAGAACTGGCTCACATTTCAACGCGGCACTAAACACATTTCAATATTTAGGCTTGAAACTGCCAAAACGGAGCCCTATGGACCCTCCATGGTCTTTTGTGGATGTTGCTGTAACTTCAGCGTACCCAATCTACCAGCGAAGCGCACCATTCCAGCCGCGGAAGCAACATTTCTTGCGCTGGACCACTTGAGCACCATGTACCGCAGCCACCTACAAAGTGTACACCGACAGATCAGTGAGCACACAAACGGATAGCTGCGCAGCGGCTTTCTGCATACCCTGCCTTGGCGTGTCATGATCGGGCCGGCTTGATCGAGTGGTTTCGTCCACAACGGTAGAAAGCGCTGCAATCACGGCGGCTTTGCGAAAATTGCGATCCTTTTCTGCACAAGATGTTGTAGTGCTAACGGACTCCAAATCGGCGCTACAAAGACTGCATCATGGCCTACCTCAAGAAAAGTTCAGCAGGCAATCTTTGGCACTAATCGAACACCTAAATGGCCAGAGTTTTAATATAGAGTTCCAGTGGATCCCATCCCACGTTGGCATTGAGGGTGATGAAAAGGCTGATGCCCTTGCAAGCGAAGCACGTACATCGTTTCCAAAAGTAAAAACTCCCAAGACTTACCAGAACAACAAAGATGTGATACGCGATCGTTTCAAGGCGATCTACAAGTTTCCACACCAAGCATGTGTAATTTATGGACTTTCTCGTGAAGAAGCGATGCTGTTGTACCGCATAAGAACCGGCTCCAAATACACCCCGGCCTGGTCATTCAAGACTGGGAGATACGCTTCCCCGTTCTGTGCCTTCTGTGGTGACATAGGTGATATTGAACATTTTATTTGGCTTTGCCCACAGTTTGATGTGCAAAGAGCAGCGATGATCCGCCCCTTGCGAAAAGGCTGTCATAGGCACCGGACCGTTGATGACGTCATTTTTCCTGAAGGACCCGCGGCAACTAGGAGGAACGTGCAACAAATTTTGTTGGTCTTCCTGCGAGACACTGGGCTGTCTGACACGTGGTGACATTCTCCAAATTCAGGAGATGCTCTGGCGGAACAATTGCTGGCCATGCAGGCCAGGCTAACCCCGCCTGCTGCAACACCACCACCACCACCACCACCTAATTAAATTCCAAGGTGCGGTTGTAGTGGCTCGAGCAAACAGGTTACCTGCAGATGATATGCCTAATCAGCGATTTGTCACCACGAAAAAAAAGGTATGCGCGTGCTAAAGGCATCACAGAAATTGAATATAATGATCAGGTAACGACTAAACACGAATATATAAAGAATAAATATAGAGAATATTATTGCGAATTATTTTATAATTGTATACCTAAGGAAGCCACTTTTGAGAAAAGATTTCCTAAGCTTTTTTTCAGCGCTAGATCGCCAAGATTCAGAAGGTTGATCAGTTGCTATAACTGCGGGAGACATAGAAATTGTTATATACCTATTGCATAACGGGGAATATCCTGGCCCAGACGGGATAACGGCAGTATTCTACAAGACTTTCAAGGCAGAGTTACCCTTGTTTTACAAAAGGTTTTCGCTGAATCTTTCAACAAGGGTAGCCTACCACTTTTATTCAAGAAAGTACACATTGTTCTGATCCCGAAAAGTAAAAACCCTGTAAAACAGAAATATGTGTCTGGCATAGGCCGATAACATTGACGAATGTTGACAACAAAATAATAATGAAAGTTCTGGCAATGCGGTGGCAAACAGCAACATGTACGCTGGTTGACCCACATGAAAGCTTTGAAATAAGAGAAAGAACAATTTTTACGGACATACATGTAACACGAAGCATTTTGGAGGGCTGTGACACTGACTTCAGAAGAGTTGCAATTTTGCAAATTGATCTAGCGAAGGCTTTTGATATAGTTTGTCATAGCGTTTTGTTCAAATCGTTAGAACATGTTGGCGATGGCTCTGTGATACTGAAGGGTGTTCAGATGGTTTACGACAATTGTTCAACCAAGTTGATGGGGAGCCGTGAGTTAACTTGAACAATTATGTATGTTCATCTGTGAGGCAAGGATGCCCACTTTCGCCTTTGTTGTTTGCTCTGTACCTGTAACCTCTGTGCGTGGCCATTACAAAAAGTTCAATTATACAAGGTTTTCATTTAGGCGCTTGCGAGGTGAAGATATCGGCTTATGCTGATGGTGTTGCAATACTTTGTACCAATCAGGAGAGCATACCCATCTTCATGAGCATTGTACGAAGGTTTTGCGATGCTATTAGTAGCATTGTAAACATATCTTGTCTAAGTAACCTTATCGAGTAACCTTATCTAAGCCATGGTTCCACAAATCACTTCACACATTGAGAAATGAAAAAAAAATGGCTCTTAAAGGCGGCAAAGCTCAGGAGAACATCACAGTCAAGCGCTAAACACGAAACTGCGGAAAAGGCCTACTGTCGCGCTCTTCGAAACGCCAAACGCAAATTTATGTCCTGTGACCTTCAATCGCTCATTAAAAACAACCATAGAAAGTTCTGTGAATGCATCTCCCCAACTAACGCCATTGACGACATTTCATTGGTAAATGATGACGGGATAAGCGTCGACTCCAATGATTGTGCCGTCCTGCTCAATAATTATTTTACGGGTCTTTTTACTAAGGAAGACCATTCCAACATTCCATTAGCAGAAGAAGTTGATTACAGATACATGGATATCATAATCATCAGCACAGCTGGAATTTCGGCACTTATTAAAGATCTGAAAATATCAACATCTGCAGGAGTAGATTGTATCAATACTAAAATTCTTAAAGAGATCATTACATTTTCTGGTATCATACTTGACCACATCTTCAATCAATCATAATCAACGGGTGTGATACCACACGAATGAAAAATTGGCAAAATCATACCTGTATTCAAATCCGGGAACAAATCTGATGTCAGTAATTATCGCCCCATATTACTAACTAGTGCCCCGTGCAAACTGCTAGAACATGTCATCGCCTCTAACGTTGCTCAGCACCTCGAAGCTAACAAATTTTTTTACCAGAACCAACATGGCTTAAGAAAAGGTTTTTCATGTGACACTCAACTAATGCAATTCACGAATGATATTGCCACGTTCCATTTGCCAAGTTTTTGTTATCGTCCCAAAACACCACACGATTCTCAGCGCAAACCGCACCTGCAGTTTTCGAGAAGGTTCCGGACTGTAGTAGATCATTTCGATAAGATCACACCCACTGTGCGAACGGTACAGATTGTTCTAGAACCTACGCCACCGCCAGCGATAACGCTAGAACATTCGACGACAAGAGTATAAATGCCGACACGCTTCGCCGCTTGTCAGTTGTTGATCGAAGGTCGACGCTCCGTTCGCCGCTATCAGTCCGAGACTGCTATCTGTGCGAGACTGCTGCTGTAATTGGACTTTTACCGGGCACAGGTTCGCCCAAATTAACAGTTAAATCCCAACACGAAGTCTCCTGTATTCGGCCACGTCACGACCCCGTGACAATATGTTCACTCTCAAGGATAAATACCCTGACAATGACTGCATAATCACCGATTTTTCTAAAGCTTTTGATTATGTTCTACATTGTCGCCTAATTTCTAAACTATCAACATTAAATCTGGACTTTTTGACATTGTCCTGGATAAGAAACTTTCTTTCATGCCGTAAACAGTATACCGTAGCTAATTCATCTTCATCTCCTCTAACCGATGTCACCTCCGGTGTGCCGCAAGGTCGTGTTCTCGGTCTCTTGTTATTTTTAATCTACATCAATGACCTACCATCGCATATCTCTTTCAACATACGACTCTTCGCAGACGATTGTATCATATACCGTAAGATAACTTCACCATCAGATCACCTCGCTCTTCAGGAAGACCTAGACTCATAACTAATTGGTGCTCTCGCTGGCAAATGTCGCTTAACACTGACAAATTCAAGCTCATAACCTTCACCCGCAAGAAATCATTTTCTCTTTTTCTTATACTCTTAACAACTGTCACGTGAAGCGCACATCATCATATAAATACCTTGACATGCATCTTTCACCCTCACTATCATGGTCCACGCGTATAGAGAAAATTTCAGCACAATCATCCCGCACTCTCGCTTACCTCAAACGTAACCTTCATGACGCTCCAACTTCGACCAAAGCACTTGCATATGTAACCTTCGTTCGTCCTCAACTTGAATTCGCCTTATCAGTTTGGTCACCTCATCAGGCTACCAAATTAATGCCCCCGAACGTGTTCAAAACCGTGCCGCACGCTTCATTGCGAAAGATTAGTGCCGACATTCCAGTATCACTCACATTAAATGATCACTCTCATTGCCTCCCTTAGATTCTCGCAGAAAGATCGCCTCGATCTACCTGTTTCACAAAATAGCATCCGGTAAGCACGAAACCACCCTTCCTCTCACCCAGCCAACACGCACTTTTCGCCGTTTGCACAATAGCCGTTCTTTCAAACGCATTTACGGGCACACGAACGCACTCAACTCTTCAGCATTATCAGTAGCTCTTAAAATATGGTATGGTCTTCCCGATAATGTCAACATTCATGATCCCGTATTGTTTCGTCACGAAGGAACAACCATTTTTTCATCGCCAGTGGCATCAGCCTTCCACTAAACCATATGTATTGGTCTTCGCTGTATATTGTATTATTTATTATAGTTATGTGTTGCACGCTTACAAATGAATTTTTCTGCATTTTTGTTTATTAGATGCATGTCATGCGTGCTCTCGCTAACAATTATATATTGTTATTTTGATGTTATATAACGAGTATAATCATGTTTTGATATTTCAATTATTGTTAATATGCACTGTCTATATCCCCCCTCACACAATACTCCTGATGGAGCCTGTGGGGTTTCGTGAATAAATAAATAAATAAATGTGTTGCGCTGTGGCATGAAAATCGGGAAGCGTCTCCAGCGGTGTATGAACGGATCAAATGGTCAAGCAAGCCTAACACATACCTCGATGTTCCACTTGACCTGTATAAGAACAATGCTGACCCGTGGGCCGAGAAAGCCAAAGAGCTATCTGTTCTGACACAGAAATGGGGAGGCCGCGATCTGTCCGTCTTTGCTCGCGCGACAATATGCAGTGTCTTCTTAGTATAGCAGCTGGTTTACTTGCTGCAAGTACTGTTGTGTTCCAGAATCAATATTCTGAGGATTCATAGGCTTCTTGCTGTTTTCATGTGGCAATTCTAGTACGAACGGAAGAGCCGCAACAACCTCTTTTTAAGACTAAAAGAGATGGTTCAGCCTTGCCACACTCATTTTTGAGGCAGTTTGTATCAAGGTTTCTCTTTCTATGAGATCAACAAGATCCGTTTTTACGTATATTCCCTCAAATCAGGCTAGCATCGGCATTACCGAACTTTATTGTTACCTCGAATGATGAATTTCGTTATGGTGTCAGTAGCTTTCTTCGAGAAGTTAATGCGGCTTTTTGATTTCTTAGTACTAGATTTAGTTTGGAGTACCTATCTAATGTCACTCGGAAGTGTTTATCGAGAGATTTGATTGAAACTGTTTTTTCTGTTCCTTTGTATAGGTCTATGTATAGTGGAAGCCAAAGAGAAGACGTTTGGAAAAGAGTTAAAGAGATAATCATACCAGCTGGAGTTAAAACGTTCTTTTATAAGCTGCACACGAATACGCTACCGGTTAAATTGTGGCTAGAACAAACAGGCAATTTTTTACCGTGGGGATCTGACTGCTTATTGTGCCGAAAGCCTGAGTCGGTAGAGCATGTTTTTATCGATTGCTGGAATGCATTTTTGTTTTGGGATGTTCTACAGAGAACACTTAAGAAAGATTTACCTCTCACTTCACATAGGATTTCATTTTTAGCAATAGAACCTGACCTATTAAAATATAATATATTCTTTCTCTTTGGCTTACATAGCATATGGCTAAGCCGCATGACAGTAAGGCATTGTGATTTAGATGCGCGGTGAATACGTATTTATTTTATTGAACATATGTGCAAGTTGCGAGCAGTTTTTGCTCGCAACTGCACATATGTGCGATTGCGACCATTTTAAGTAGGTTTGGAAAATGGCTCATCGGCCTTGAAACCATGGCATTGAGCTAGAAGCTTAGTGCGAGTGTGTTTGCTGTTTTTTGAATGTTACATGCTGCAAAAAAAGAAAAAAAGTCTGGTGTAGCGTAGTGGGTATGGTCCTCTGTTCGAAATCGGAGGTGGCAAGTTGAAATCCTGTCAAGAGGCTTTTATTTTTTCAATTTTTGTTTTTTTTAATTTTAATGTGGAAGTGTGCTATCTTACTTATATATCTATTTATTTATGGCGAATGGGCAGCCCCGTTTTAACCCTGTGAAGCCATTTTGCACAGAGTACTGGGACGCTGCCGCTCCAGCATCCCAGTACCAGTGCCATACTGGACCCATAATCAGGCATGGTGCTGAACGCTGGTACCCAGTGGCGCTGGTTTTTGCAATCGGGATACCGAATTCGGTATCCCGTGACATGAATGGACATCAAAGGTGAGTGACACATGCAAACATATTATTCATGATATGCGTGTCATGTAAAAGATGGCCACATGCTGCGCTCAGAGCGCGTTCGCGGCCGTTTCGCTAGCTTCACATATACCAAAATTGTTATATCGTGACTTGAATGGATGACGAACACAAATGCGAGGCGCAACCATGGTAATTATGGCATGGAAGTCATGAACAGCATAATTTACATGCCTACCACTGCTGGAATGGGTACTGCAAACGTTAGGGGTACCGTCGTTACAGGATCATAAAAAAACATACTTGCAATTTATCCGGTACCTTAATGCGCATACCATTTGTACTGGTGCTTACTCTGTATTACATTCATGCGCTTCGTAATGTTGTGGGGACTATGAAGTGACATATTTACTTTTCTCATTCGTGCTTCGCATATCATTGGAAGGACGGAAGCAACAAAAGGGAGAAGGCAGGGAGGTTAACCAGAGAGACATCCGCTTGGCTACTCTACACTTGGCGATTGTGGAAGGGCAACTGGAGGTCTGCGGGAGTCTTGCGCGACAAGTTGGAGAGCAGTACGTGAGTCCGAGAGCGGCAACCGACGAAACTCTCAGTTGAAGAGGGCATCCCCGGCGAGGTCAAGTGCGGCGAGTTCGGCTATCGTCGACTATGCCTCGCAGGCGAGGCGGCATTAATTGTGAAGCTCCAGCGAAGGCACCACACACACAGCCACGGCAGAACCGTCGTTCAACACTGAACCGTACGTAAAGATGAGGGGTCACCCCGCGAGAAGTCCGTCAAAAGTGGTGGCAGTTTTGTGCCGAAGTGCACACTTTGGCGTCGTCCGCTTGCCTGCCACTCCTATAAACCGTGTCCGAATCTTCAGAGGGCGATGCCAGCAGAGTGAGGCACTATAGTCATTCACATCCGGTGAGCGCGGGGTGAGGGCGTTGAATGCCGCCACTCATTATTTCATCCGTGAGCGCGGAAGCGAGGAGAGCAAGAATACCAGCTGCTGTCCGTAACGCGAGCATTTCTTACACTCTATATTATTTAGCGCTCGAAGGTCATCCCGGAGGGACAGCGACATGTCTCCCGCCTCAGCGAGTGTCGGGCTGATTTTATGGGATCGGGGCAAGCTGAAAAACGGACCAATTGCAATACAATCCGCTGCGTCCAGTGTCTATCAGTTGGAACACGTAAGCAAGGCGAGAAGAAGGCTGTACAAGATGCGCGCGGCAGCCATTCCATTCTAGATGCGGAGGGCTAGGGACGGCGTGCATCCATGGCCGCGAGCAAGGAGCGCTCGAGCATCGGAGGCAGCCCTTCGCGCTTTTCAAAGCTGATCGCTGACCACTGGTGACCCATTGAGGTGTTGGTCCAGCTGCACTTCGATGTAAGTCGCCTCTTCCAAAGGATGGGGATCGTTTAGAAAGTGAACCTCGGTGTGTAGCGTTGGGCGCCATAGCTGGGATGCAGCAGCATCACTTCAGTGTTCGCTGGTGAAAGCCTCCTCTCCCTGCCCGTGATGAGCGCGTCAATAGAATCCAGGATGGTTTGGGCACTGGTGCGAATACCCCGGCGACTGGGCACAGGTCCCATCGCAAACACCGCAATGTCGTCCGCGTAGACCTCCACGCACACATCACAGGGAAGAACATGGGGAATGTAATCGTCGTTGTCAGCTAGGGCGAGGTTGAACAAGAAGGGGTTGAGTACACTGACCTGCGGAACACCGACGCTCACGGGACGCAGCCACTAAGGAATTCACTGACGCACACACGCAAGGTTCTGTTTCCAAGGAAGTCAGCGATGTTCGCGAAGAGGAGACCGGTAACTCCGAGATCGTGCACCGCGTTCAGGATGGGGAAGTGTGCAGAAAGCCTAATGCCGCCTTGATGTCTAGCAGGATGAGGTAGCCAGCCCCTCCTTTGTGCTGTGCCTCTTCTAGCGTTGCGATGACGTCGGCAAGGGCGTCGGCAGCGTAACGCGAATGACGGAAGCCGCACTTCGAAGGCGAAAAAACATCTTATGTCTCGGCAATCTCCTCAGTGCCATAGCCTCAAAGAGCTAGCCCGCTGCGGAGGTAACGAGAGGACGCGGGCTCCGAGGCAGGTTTGCCCTTCTTGAGCACGAGGACGACGATGGCTTCGCGCCACTCTTGCGGCACTATCTCCGTGCGCCACACGTCGTTGTAGGCGGCCAAGAGCACTGGGAGCTGAGACTGGAAGAAGTTTCGAAGCATATGGTATGCCACGCCGTCAGCGCCAGGCACTGAGCGCCGTTTGCGCGACGCCAAAGCAAGGCGCAACTCCCCGAGAGTGAACTCCTCAGTGCATAAAGCACGTGCTTGATTGCGCATGCCGGCGTTGAGGAAAACGCGGCGAGGTTTGTACCACTCTCGGCGATGGTTCAGCGGGAGTTCTGGAACCTCGGCCAAGAATTCGGGAGCAGTGGCGCAAAGGGGTCAGCCAGAAGCTCAGCCAATTGCTGGTAAGTGAGACAATAGGCAACAGCAATTGCGAAGGCTGCGAAACGTAACTCAACGGGGCACAGGACAGCACTGAATATACTCCGCGCACGCACGCAGTTTCACGGGTCGTCCAGCGTGACGCATAGACTGCCCCAGGAGCAGTCGCATCTTTGCCATGCATGTCGGCGACACACGGCGTCAAGGCGACTGCAAAGTGTCCAGAGCACCTTGCGGTCACTTTTAGTCGCATGGTGCTGAAGCCTCTGGTGATCCGCGCGTAGATTGAGAAGTTTGATGCCCGGAACTGGTGTTCTCACTGGCACAATGCACTTGCGTGGGGCTGCTTCGACGCAACGGGCGACGTGCGGGAAGTAGGTGACACCGGAAGGTGGGGAGGCAGCCGAGAGTTGCCGATAACGCGGCCAGTCAGTAACAGTGTATGTGTGCGTGCCCGCGCAGCGTCGATCAATTGGCTCTAGGTCGAGGGGGTAATGATCTGAGCCCCACGTGCCTGCCCCCCTCTTTTACTCATACCGACACTGGTCCATCACAAGTGAGACGTCTATGGCACTGCTCTTCACGCCACCACAGACGAAAGTCAAACAACCCGTGTTTAAATAAGCAAGCCTGTCCCAGCAATGACCTTCAACAGGCCTCTGCAGTCTATGTAGTCACTCCCACAAACCGTATGGTGGGAGTTGAATTATCCACTAATTTCACAATCACCATGTAGGCGTCGCAGCAAACAGGCCACAAATGCCATGTCCGACCTGTGGACGGGATGCGAACCTGTGGACAGTGCGACACACCACTGCTGTGTCGCACTGCCCGAGGCGCACTTTAACCGCCAAATATTCAACCTCACTGCACAAGGTGCCAGAAACATCAACAGTGCAATGTGCGAGTCCATTAAGCACGTAGATGGAGACGTAAGAGCGGGCGGGAGGATGTGTGGGGTTGCAGCACACATCTAAGTCGCAATCGCGCACTTCACACCACGCTCTATAATGGTAGCTCGTGTAACCAGTAAGTCGACATTCGCTGCCGCGTACGTAAGCTTCCTGTAGTGCGATGATATCGTACTCGTTGAGTCGCAAGTACTCCGCGAGCTCACTGTGACGGCAGCGCAAAAAACGATAGTTCCACTGATGGATGCGGGGCCGCCGTGCACAGTTTTTACTGGCCATGCTATGTCAAAGCTTGTTGCGTAGGCAGCGCTGCTATGCAGAACCGGCGAACAGGACATTCGCGAGTGAGGAACTCGAACGCGGTACGAACTGCGGCCGCTAGCCTCGAGATTGCTCAGGCATTCTCTGGAGCGGTGGTGGTGCTCGTTGATGCATGAGCAGTAGAGCCACCAGCGGCCGCCGCTAATGAAAACCCCTATCGAGTGGCAGAATACTGTGCCATGTGGTCGTTCTTGCGAACAAATGCAAAGGCCTCGTGGCGTTTCATAGGGCAGGCCGATTGCGCGCGGACCTGTAGTAGCTGACACTCTTGTTGCCAGCGAGGACAGCGGGGTTCTGTGGCCAGATGGGTGGCGCCACAGAATATGCAACTGGGGCGCTGCGCGGTGCAGTCGGCACGCAGATGCGGTCCGCCACAGCGCACACAATGTTCATGTGTGGCGCAGGTAATGTCCGTGTGGCCGTAGCGACCATACCGTTCGCACTGCGCAGGACGAGGGCGACGAGCACGGACCGGGTGTCATTGTTTGTAAAGTTCGATGTCCTGTGGAGGTTTCCGTCCAGAGAATATGACGGCGACATTGCGTCGCGATCCCGTGCATTGCAGTGGAGGGAGCTGCGATGCGCTGTTGTCGCGTAGTTCCTCCTACGTGAGTGCTGGGTTGACGTTGTGGATTACTCCACTGCAAGTGTTTCTTGACACCTGCCTGGCATGCACGGGGATCTAGCAGATGTCGGAAACTGCGAGGAGGGGCGCGAGCGGCGCTCCCGCGGAAACATCGACCGTGATAGCATTGCGGCCGAAGTTCGCACGCGGTGCGCTCCCTCAACTGCCGCTAATTGTTCGGAGATTGCCTTTGGCGCCACAGGCCGAAAGGAGTTTTTCCTGGCGGTTGGCCTATAGAGGACAGTCTCCAGCTGAGAAGTTGACCCAGGGCTCGCAGGTGGCTGGGAGGGTGGGGTGCATTTTTGGGCCAAAACCGCAGGTTTTTGTACCACCATGGTTCTCTTGCCACGTGTTGGTGGTAGAAAGCGACCAAGGGGGGGCTGATGCGTTTCTTGAGATGTGCTAGATTTGTTTACATGCCGGCGTAGCCGAGTTGACGCTCTTGAGAGAGGTGTAGTCGGGAGAGAGAGGAAAAGTTGTTTTTCTCGCTCGGCTTATGGGGTAGAGAGGGCTGCCTTTCCAGGTGTCCTTGTGTCGTCAGTGACCAAAGGGAAGGCGGAGCCCTGCTTCTTCTGTTCCGGGCTGCTCTCTTCTACAGAAGTGCTGGAAAAGGAGGCCGGCATATTGTTTGACAACGATGAGTTAGAGGTGGGGGAGGACGTGTCGGTGATGGCGGAAAAACCACCACTGGCTGCGTCGCTCTTCTGACGACAGGGAGACTGCTCACTTTCTGTCTTTTCTGGGTAGCCACCCTCCTTGCTGCTGCTGGCTTTTATTTCTGTCTCCTGGCATGGAGATCGGTACTGCAGGATGGTGGGCGTCCCTAAATCGGCAGCCGTGGCTATCTGCATTCTTGTTATTGGGCGTTTTTTCAGCATGAAGTTTTTCGCCCTTCGTGCCCGGAGCCTTGGGCCAGCGTTGCTGGCGGTCTGCGGCGGAAGTTTGGGCAGCAGGCTCGTGGCTGCCTTGAGTCTTCCTGCCCTGGTACGAGCGCTGGAGTTAGGTAAGGGACGCGGTGGGTTTGGTCAGCTGGTCGTTCCTGTGTGCAAGTCCTGTGCTGCGGTTATGAGCAGTAGGTCGCAGACCTTTGCTCTTTCTGCCAAGTCGAGGGCACAACCTGTCGAAAAGCCCTCACGCAGGCCGTCCGTCATTAGCGATGGCATTGAGGAACCATCCAGAGTGGTGCCATAGAAATAATATAAACGGTGATAAAAAAGAAAAAGCGGGAATTGAGAAATCACATGCCAAACTTTGGAGCACTAAAAAGGGCTGCACTCGAGAGTGATATACAAGGTTTAGACGAGAAATAAAAAAATACGCCCACGGGAGTGAGCAAAAATAGCCAAATAGAAGGACGGCGGAGGAGAAAAAACACGTCTGCTTCGTGTGAGGCTCTCCGCGACTCAAAGCCTTTTTTTTACTGGAATGTGATAATGTGTTAAATGAACTTAAGCATACTTAAACTCCATTATGCGGAGATAAAAGTAGTTCAGGCAGCCTTTTGTCAATATGACTATCTGATGAAGGCTACTGACTTGTTCTTAGAGATTAGGTAGTTGCGCTTTCATTTCTGAAATATCATTGCGGATTACAGTTTGACTTGCAAGCAACTCTTCAAACAATTTTTTTCTGCGTGGGATCTGAGTTAGTTTCAATGTCCCCGCATAGAAGCAGCTTGCAGACGAAAAGACATTCATAGGCAAGGTTAAGGCACTTCCGCGGACATAGCAGTACAATAACACCACGACACAATCACTACGAAAATAATAACTGTTACAACTGACCTGCAGATCTGGCTGACCTGGCTCGCATGTTGTCAGGAGGCTCTACTACCGATCGGCAGCGTTTTCTGACCATGCTGAAAAAGTGTTGCAGGACCCATTTAATAGCAGCGCCCTTATTATTTTTAGCAGTTGGAAACTTTTCGCGCTTAATTTTCATGCACTCCAACAACCCTCGACATATACGATCAAAATACAAATCGCTTGGAAGTCGCTGATGAGTCACAAAACAAGTGCACGCAACTCGTCAGTTGACATGAAACGTCTGAGTAGGAGTGCGACAGCTTAAAATCAACAAAACTCTGACATCGCGGACACTCTAAAACCAACGAAGTCATATTGAGAGACAGAACGAAGTTAGGAAAAAATAAACGCGTGGAAAGGAGGGTCATCTAGGAAACTGAGCCGGCCGAAGCTCGCAAGGTCCGAAGTTCTAAACCACATCCTGCGTTTTAATTGCGAATGCATTTCTTAGTCGGGCTATGTCGGGCTTCTGTCGGGATCCGTCTACCGCCCTTTCCCAAAGCAACTGCTACGGGCGCGCATGTCCCTAGCAACCGGAGCCCCCACCACGTCACGCTTCGGCGTCAGCAGCTGTCAGCAACAGCTGCGGGCGCACGCGCTTGTCATCGCCTCTAGCAACCAGAACCCCCACTTATTTGGCTTGAACGTGACTTGCCACCGCCTGAATGCAGTGGGTTTTAAACGCGTTTGTAGTGTTTGTCGCAACATAACCCAGACATTATGGCCGTCAGGAACAATGATAAGTGCAGTGCTTCGCCGCTACTTCTCTTGCCATTAGCTTCCTCTCTTGCCATTAGCATCTTCTCCTCCCTTCGCCCCACTATCCCGTTCGCTCGCTCATACGTATATTGCGCGACAGGTTAGCCACGTTCAAGTAGCCCGCCGCAATCATCGTGGCACGAGCACCAGCAAGACCCGGCTGGCATGCGCCATGCATTCGTGCGCTCGGTCAATGAGAAAGAGGACGATAGTTGAATCTTTGCAACTCGGCTACTCGGACTCGACGACCATAGTCATTAGACTGGTGGGAAAAGTTCGCCCTATTAAAGACGCTTGTTTTAGGGGCGAAGCTTCTTATAGCGGCACCCGTTCATCCCTCGTAGCCGTTGTAGTATGTAACAAGCACAACATTTTGACCTCCAAGGTGGTGTCGGTGAGATATTTCTTCTGTGCGTTGTCGAACAATAAAAATAGTGCTCAATGTACATGCCAAAGGCTGCTAATGGGGAATGAGATACAGGAGCATTCGGCTTTCAGTTAACGTGCGCGCTGCGATCCCCATCAGCAGCCACAGGCTTGTACACTGAGCACTATCTGACAAGAAAGGGTTGCTAAGTTATACTCGTTGGGTGTAACCTCCTTAGTTTTAGAAAGGTTTAGCGAGCGTTGAGCCGCAGTGCCATGAATACAAATAACTAGTATATACCATGAATGAACTCGAGGTGGTTAAAGGTGGGAAGTAGATACGAAGCGCAAGTCGTAAGGAAGTGTGCGTGTGCCAACTCTCGTTTAGTCCTTGAATGTCCGCTAGATGGCGGTGCTTCTATTTGGGAATATATGATGAAAAGATGCGAGATGGTGGTACTTGGAGCGTTGAATAGATGGACGAACGGACACACAGACAGATGTATGGATGGACGCATGAACTGCCCAGGGGCGGATGCACGGACAAACGCAGGGACGAATGCACGAACAGACGCACGCACGGATGGGCGGATGGACACATGGACGGTCACACAGACGGACACATGAACGGACGGAAGCAAGAACGAATGGACGGGCGAATGCTGCGGTCCACTCTCCGTCATTCACTCCGTAGATATGCTGCCAATTTTTTTGCCTGTCTGCCTCAGCATCGCTACAATATACTAACGGAGTTAAGTGCGCGCCTCACCCTCGATCATTCGCTGGCTGCTTAATGTGTAAATAAAAGGTTATGGTACAAATCCTCGTCTAATCAATAATTTACGCCATTAAAATTACCACGCCGTGCACTCTCTGCACAGGAAACGCATTCGCATTTTCTCACAAACCCAGTCGAGGAGGTAAGGGCAATTTTTTCTTTGTTTTTTTGGAAGAAAAACTGGACTTTCGAACAGTTAAGAAAAGAAGATTAGGTGAGTTACTTTTCAGGTGGTATTCTACAGAGGTGAGAAAGCCCAACAGAGCCCTCTACTTAGAGATTGAGCAGCAGCCTAGCATGCAATGCCAAAATTCGGTTCAAATGCAGACGCCGGACCATTCTCAATCGTATATTTACACAGAACGGGTGATGAAAGAATCGTTAAAAAAAGAGGTCTGGGGTGCGACCTCACGGCGGCCAGCTGCCAGCAATGTACTCTCTCAACAAAGCAGGATTGGCCACCTTGGTGCATTACCTGGCTACAACCTCCCATCAATAAAGCAATTGACCCATGGACCTTAGTCCCCAGTGGCTGTAAATCAGCTGTCCAAGGTGGCGGTCAGGCTTGTGAGAAAGCGGAGAGTGCCAAGAATGTCTGGGTCTGGACAGGCTGCCATTGGAGTATGAACTTGACTACCTTCAACGCTAGAATGGTATCTAGTGAGGATAGTCTAGCTGTGCTGTTCGAGCAATGAGAGGGTGCTAATTGGGATGTATTAGGACTCTGCGAACTAAGGAGGACACGTGACGCTTATACAGTGCTGAATAATGGACCCGTCCTACGTTACTATGGATTAGTTGACAGAAAAAAAACTAGGCATGGGGTTTCTCGTATACAGGAAGGTCGCTGACAACATAGGAAATACTATTGCATCACTGAGAGGGTGGCAGATATAATCCTTAATTTTAGTACAATTTACAAGATGAAAGCCGTACAGGCTACATCAAGACTTGATGACCATTTGTAGTCGGATACATCCCTAAGAATAAATACACGCTCCACCCCCTGTCGGGATCTTTTCGCAGTGTTGGGCCGCTGTCCTATGCAGTTTCAGCCTCGGCGACCAACTTTAGGCCATCCAGCAGGCCCTTGAGGCGGCGGCCTGGCAAGGTCTTGATGTCCCCACGCGGGAGACTGCTACTGCAAATTCTACAGTTTTATAAGTTAAAGGTTCGTCGTTCTTTGTTGAAACATTACGTTTGGCAAAGCAGCACAGTCACTACTTTTGACGAAATTTTTTTAGAAGTAAAACTGTTCTAACAAAAACGAATAAAATGAACGCGAACCTGTACGTACAAGTGATATGCGTGAAGTCCGCGTAATCTGTTGACGTCACGTAAATAACCAATTGCTATTCCATGGGAATCCCAAGACTAGCTGGCGTTATGGTAGGGACGGCTTAAGCTCTCCCATAGTAGAGTACCCGGTACTCTAAATCGTTACCCACTTTTTCTAACCCCCCCCACCCCCCCCGTTAATACCCTCTCTAAGAGGCAGGGACGGCACACAGCTCTGCCATAGTATACTACCTAGTACTCTAAATCGTTAACCTCGTTTTCTAAATGCACATTAGGTCTAGGTGGGATGGTGACCTCTGTTGGCAGAGCTTACATTTATTAGGTTGTCACCGACTATAGTTGAACGCTTCTATAAAGACGTAGAATCAGCCATTAATAGAGTTACCGTATACTATTCTGATGGGCAGCTTTAATGCCGAAGTAGGCGAGAAACAGGCCGTAGACAATGCAGTGGGGGAATATGGCACCGGCTCTATAAATGCCAGAGAGGAGTAATTAGTGGAGTTCGCAGAGCTTAATAATTTATGGATCATGAATTCCTTCTTCAGAATACGAGCTAACCATGAATGGACGTGGGAAAATCCTTATGACGAAACCTAAAATGAAATAAACTTTGCTTTGTGTGCAAACCTACGTATTTTACAGGAAGTAGAAGTAGTTGATAAGATCAGGTGCAGTGCCCCGCCGCGGTGGTCTAGTGGCTAAGGTACTCGGTAGCTTACCCGCGTCTCACGCGATCGAATCCGGGTGTTAGCGACTGCATTTCCGATAGAGGCGGAAATGTTGTAGGCCCGTGTGCTCAGATTTGGGTGCACGCTAAAGAGCCCCAGGTGGTGGAAACTACCGGAGCCCTCCACTATGGCGTCTCTCACAACTATTTGGTGGTTTTAGGACGTTAAACCTTACATATCAATCATATCAATCAAGATCAGGTGCAGTGATCATAGAATGGTAGAAGCTCGTGTACAGCTAGATTTAAAAATAAGGAAAGACAGAAACTGATACGCAAGAAGCATAATAATGAACTTGCAGTGACAGGTGAAGTACAAGAGTTCAGAGTTTTGCTTCAGAATCGATTTGAGGCATTAAACGAGATAACTGACGTTAGCAATGACACAATGAACAAAAATCTTACTAGTATCTTCAAAGAGCATGCAATGAACCCGGTGACTGTACCTCCTAGTCGGAGGTACAGTCACCGGAGAGGACACTGGCGAAATATATAAAGAGAAGAAAAATCTTAATAAACGATCACAAACCATGAAAGCCTCAAATGCAACTGACAAAATAGAAGTAGTGGAGCTTTCAAAGTTAATCAGAGGGCGTAAGGTAGCCGAACAGAAGATATGAAAAAAATCAAGCAGGCTGTAAAAAACGGCAGATGCCTAAAATCTGTGAAAGCAGTCTTGTGCATTGACAAAAAATTGGATGTATGCATTGATGAACAAGGAAGGCAATGTCATAACTAATATGGATAGGATAGTCGAGGTGGCGGAGGAGTCACAGTGAATGTGTATTCTTGCAGACACAGGCCCAACGGGCGACACGTCCTGTGGGGTCCTTCAAAAAGACTAGCCAGCAGAGCACGTGGTGACCAGCGACGGCATGGAATGAGTACCCGTAAAGGTATAGACGAAACTTGGTGACTTCCCATACAAAAGCACGCCACTCGCACTCCGTGATAAAATAGTTGTGCTCAGCTGGAGATAGCAGTCGGCTTGCGTAGGCTATAACACGGTCGTTTCATCGTTGGTGCTGCAATAGCATAGCTCCTGTGCCATGTCCACTGGCCTCTGTGCGAACCTCGGTTGGAGCTGATAGATTGAGATGGCACAAGATTGGCTGTGTTGTAAGCAGGTTCGTAAGTTGAGAAAACGACAATGCTTGGACGGTAAAACGAGATGGTTTTCTTGAACAGGTCTGTGAAGGAACGTACGATGGTCGCAAAGTCCTTAACAAAGCGTCCGAAGTAGGAACAAAAACCCACAAAACTGCGGACATCCTTTGCGGTCTTCGGAACAGGAAAGCTTGTAGCTGCGAGAATTCCTCTGGGTCTAAACGCACGTTTTGGGCATCAACAAGGTGACCAAGCACGGGAATTTGATGATGAGCTAAGCGGAACTTGGAGGCGTTCAACTGGAGTCCGGCTCGACGAAAAACGTCATGAATTGCCAATAAACGATCGAGAGGTGAGTCTAATGTGGGCAAAAAGACAATAACATCGCCAAGGTAACACAAGTAGGTGGACCCTTTCACACTGTGGAGCAATTAGTCCATCATTCTTTGAAATGTGGCTGGCGCATTGCAGAGACCGGAGGACATCATTTTAAACTGATCAAGACCGGTAGGAGTAATTAATGCGGTCTTCTCGCTGTCTGTCTATCTTGTCGACGGATATCTGCCATTCGCCTGACCGAAGGTGGACAGTTGAAAAATAAGTAGCACTATAGGCAGTCTTGGGCGTTGTCGATGTGCGGCAAAGGGTAAACATCTTTTTGCGTAATATTGGTGAGGTGACGGTAATTTACGCATAAGCGCCATGTTCCATTTTTATTTTTGACAAGGACTACGAGAAAAGCCCAGGCGCTGCATGAAGGCTCGATGTTACCTTTCGAAAGCATGTTCTGGGCTTCCTGTTGTATTAGTGCACGCTCCGACTCGGAAACATGGTATGGGTGTTGGTTAATGCGAGTGGCATCGCCACTATTGATGCGTAGAGTAACGACGGTCGTTTGGCTTAAAGAGGTACTAGAAAAGTCGAAAATGCCACGATAATCCTCACGAACGTGGCAAAACGCTAGAGCTTGCTCAGACGTGAGGTCTGATGACACCATCCGCTCGATGTCGACGCCCGAGGAACGTGATAGAGTTGAACCACTGGCTGAGCTGCAGCAATCGTCCATTCTGGAGGGCTCGACATGGTCGTCTTAAATGGCTATAATTTTGGCCAGAGGGATACCCTGCGGTAAAACGTAGGAGAAAGTGAGATATTAAGAAGTGGAAGGCAGGTGTGGTTTCCCGTAATTCTCCAAATTGCGCGGAGTACAGCAACCTGATGCGTAAGCATCACGGCAGGAATCGGGGCCACCATCTAATCACGGTCAGGTGGTGCGTGGAGGTTACTTTGACATGTGCGACAAAGTTAGGTGGTAGGCGTGTAATATATATGTAGCAGAGGCCAGTTTGCGGTGGATCAGTCGCGTCGAAAAGGAGAGGTTAACGAGGTAGAGAGAGCCAGCTGCAAAGTCCATGAGGGCAGAGTGCGCGGCTAGAAAATCCATACCTACAATGAGTTCATAAGGGAAATGTTCAGTAGCGACGAAAATAACGACTGCGCTTCTCTCCCCCACTAGAGACTCACGCAGAGCACATGCCGAGAATCGCAGCAGTTCCTCCATTGGCGACTCGTACAGCTCAATTGAGGGCGGGCGTGACAACTTCATTAAGTTGGCGGCAAATGATAGCACTCATAATGAACCCATACACGCCAGTATCTATCTATTAATGCGCTAATGCGAACATTGTCCATAGTATCGTTTGAAGGTTCTGGTTCATCGTTAAAGTTCAGCGAGGATTTCTTGCGAAGGTTGTCAATGTAGCTTCACCTCCAGTAGCTGCACAGCCTAGTTTTCTGTTAGGAAGTGCTGCTAATAGGTCGGGGAAGTAGCACGGCGTTGTGGGGATGACCGGGACTGACGACGAGCATTGAACGGTGACTGGTCGTAGCGGGACCTGGTCAGAGGGGCGGCAGAGTGGAGAATATGGTCGGCATAGATGAAGAAAGTGGTAAGGACGACTGGTGGCTAGAAGTAACGCGAGGGGGAGGTAGATATAAGGACCGTGAAGCCGAGCGGTTGTGGCAGTAGCAAGCGATATGACCAACGCTTCGAGAGCTGGAACATATGGGCTTGTCATAACGGGTACGCCATTCGGTCGGATCGCGTTGTCCAGAATAGGTGGAAGCAAGGCGAGGAGCAGAAGGAGGATGATAAAAAACACTCCGCAGAGTATACGAGAGGAGCAGAATGTAGGCAGACATTCAATTATTTTTGACGAATGACGGCCTATAATAGAGAGATCGTGATCGCGGAAAGCTGAGGCGGCGAGGAATGGCATGTCTACCGATAGTGCTGCCTCGACCTTTCGGCGAATGATGCTTGTGAGGTTGTCACAACGAGGGGCCTGGTGGTAGGCATTCTCACACGAAGAAGTACCCGTTGTGTTTGGAAGGCGCGCGATGCTTACGCTACGCGGTGGGCTTCAGTTTGTTCAAAACGTGGGTACTCTTTAGGACCCTGTTAATGCTTGCAACATTGTTAAAAACCAGCAGGTTGAAAGCATCGTCCACAATGCCTTTCAATACGTGGTTAACTTTCTTGTATTTGGACATGCTCTGGTTAGTCCTGCTGCAAAGGGTCAAGACGTCAAGAATGTAGGGTACTTAGGATCCGGTAGAAGACTGGGCCCCGGTGGAGAGAGCCTTCCTCGGAGCGAGCTGACGGCCAGATGAATCGCCAAACAGGTCACGGATCTTTTTTTAAAAAGATTCCAGCTTATGATTTCGGCTTCGTGGCGTTCAAGCTATGTTCGCCGAGTTCCATGGTGGTAGAAAAGCACGTTGGCGAGAATTGGCGAGCGATCGCAGTGGTGAGTAGCACTGACGCGCTCCTACCGGTTCAGCCATGCATCAACACCAATGGTACGGTTGCTGGAGAATGTGCCGGGATCGCGGAGGTGCGGCCGTGTGACGCAGGGGGTGACTAGAGCTGAAGAGGTCTGCGGAGAGAAAATACCAGCAGTTGAAGCAGTGAAGGCGTCACCGGCGTTGCGACCACTGTATGTCACCTTCGAGGTACGGGAGTCGTCCACCTGCACCAATATAGTTACGAGTAACTTATTTAATGACCTATTCACGATGCACAGAGCTTGGCGAGCAACATGACACCAGTTAAGCAACAACCAAAACTGAGTTCGTCTACCTTTTCTTGCATGCAGCTGCAATGTGGCAGCTGTTATGTATAAATATGCAGCATCTTTATTTATTCCACAATAAGTTTTTCTCATGGGGTGTGCCTCAATTTTCAATAAATACCTTCTCATGTTTGTATTCCTGGGTATGAAGAGACCAGAGACCTCGCTTCGACTTGTCTCTACAACGAGGGTGACTGCCAAGGAATTGTATTTCGGTATCACAACAGCCGTCCGCTGATCCGCCGACATCTTCTAAAACTGCACCCCGATCAGTATGTCGCAAGCGGATTGTTTAAATATCGAATTCATAGTCGTGAACTGCATCATCGTGACAGTGCCTTTTGGTATTAAGCAAACCGTAGGTTCTGCATCAGTGCGCGAACAATTATATTGTCACGGACGTTTGGAAGGTCAGTAAAGCGAAAACTGCTTACGCAGGAATATCAACTTATCAGACTTGAGAGCATGACTCTTGATGTTTGCCTGTTTCCGGGAGCATATGCTGCTAGGCGTGGGCAGGTCCATCCAGCCCTGCTAACTTACAAAGAAACTGATTCGGTATCGTGTTTATATACATTTTTTTCCGTTTTATTATTTTTTGTGTTTACATGTGTTCGGTGTTTGGTTGTTCTTCTTTCATCTTTTCTCTCCTTTTTTTCTTCCCTAGTGTCTTTCTTTCATTTACGTCTTCTTTTCTCTATGAAACAGGCAGGCGTTGTGCCCTTATAGGAGCAGTTGTCAGCCTACAACCTAAATATTTCCTCTGCGTGTATAAGTAGGGAAAATATGGGGCTGTCCTTATATTAGTAGCAAGGCTATCCTAAATTGTACGTCTTCAAAACTTGTATGTTTGATGACTGCAAATATTCCTTAATTTAGGTAAAAAACCAATAGCCTATTAAAACGCTCGTTACATTGGGGTGACAGAAGAAACTATACTTACAGCAAGTAGAGACTACCTTGAAAAATTGTGTATAATATGGAAGGAATATTGTAAGCAAATAATTTGTGAACACTTAGTATGGCAAACGTTTCAGAAAGATAGCAAACCTCCGATATTCATATTATTAGAAATTATTTTGCGAAAAGCTCTACAAGTGTAAGGTGACATTGTATGTGCAACACCGTAAGACCACTGCAGTATTTCGTGCGTAAATGAATGAGTGAATAATAAATATGAATAAGAATTTCTCTTGAAAGAAACTGCTGACTTCATAACAAACATGTAATCCGTAATTGGCTTTCTGAACAACGTTTCAGGCGCGGTAATAAAACTTTAGGTGAACGTGTTCCACTACTCCCGGGAAATATTTGTGATTGTAATGCCGTCACTATACTTTAATATGTTTCGTCTTTCGAAGTGAAAAAAAGATAAATACAATCTTTCTAAGCTTGAGTGTGACAACATTATTTCGCACCAAGGATGAAAACCGCAAAATTTTGCATTAACTTCGTTAATAGGAGAGTTTTGTTTCTGTCTAGTGCTAGTGATTTAATGTCAGCCGCCTAAACAATAGCAGTAGCATCGGCTACCTCTGAAAGTAAATATTTAACATAGCAGACAAAAAATTGCAATCTAAGTTTGGAAGTTTGTGGCACTTGAATATAAATAACTCAGCCGACGCTTTTGACCTGCCCACATTGGCTTTTCTGAAACTGCCAAGTTTAAGTTTTAGGGATATAATTTAGAGAGTGAAATACCCTTACCAAATGAATGGCTCCTAGTACTAGTAAACCAGAATTGATCGCTTTCCTAGTAGTTCTGACTAACTATGAAATTTCTGTTGTTGTAGGCGCATTTTTTTTCGTAGGCAGACTAGTAAACTGAAAGAACTCTTTGAGAGAGGTAGCTCTTTAGCCCAATGAAAGTTGACTTTACATAAATTTTACACAAGAGGTAATCACTCAGATTTGTCTATACTTTATATTCTCTATTTTTTCTTTCTTTTTATTGTTCCAAAATAGTTTAAGCACTTTTTCTCCATGTCGATATGGCACCAGATGTAAGTACGGTATTAAGTATGCGTGTTGACACTTGCTAAATAATGTCATTAACAAGTTTGTCAGATTATACTGACATAGTATTGATACCGAGAGTGTTGTGACATAAAACAGAAATCAGAGAAGGTACTGCCACTTCAGGCATAGTGTAGAGAAATAATGACGATATATATCTGCAAATTTAGCACGCGTCAAGCCTAGTGTAGATTTATTTGAAGCGCGAACTAAATTACTGGAGTGCTTCCCTCATAATATCTAGTGAACACTAAAATATGGTTTAAAAAACTTTTCAGGTAACACTGCAGTTTTTTCCTACCGAAATATTCATTCTGAAAATGCAGCATATTATTTAAACCATTGCGAACAATTTGGTTGCTTGAATGCTATTTCTTTGCCGCATAAATGGTGCCATTCAATTAGTACTAGTATGCCATGCCTCGTTTATTCAATGAACTGTTACGTGGTTGTTTATTTACGTTTCTGTAAATGTCTACATTTCAATTACTCAGCGTGAAAATAATGTGTTATGGGTTGGTCTCTAGGCACTTCAACCTTGAACGTCACGTAATAATATATAGAAGTGGTATCTTCTGCGTCGGATGAGTGTTTAACAAACCTTTCTTAGTTCTCATACGAGCATAGCAACTCTTGCACAATAATCTAATTTATGACGCTTGTGGTATTAACAAATATGTCAAAGTAAAATGAAGCCGGCAGAAAACATTTCTGAATTGTTTTTGATAGTTCGAAAGTGACAAAATCAACAGAATTATGATCCGCGATACAAAAAATAAACGTTGTACAAGGCAACGCAGTCAAAACAACATGAGCAACATGCAGGGTAATTCTCCGCATCTAATACAAAGACGCAGAATCAAGTACTACAATATGATAATACGTGATGCACCATCGTGCTATTATGGTTCGTGACTCATGGGGGAGTATGAAGCAGTAAAAAACATAGCTTAAGAAATATTACATATTGGCAGCGAATGGGAGATTTTACAATAAAGAGACCAACATTAAACCTTCCGTTATCATCACAGCGTAATGCTTAAATAAAAAAAGACCGCGAATAGCTATCGAGATCTTCGCCGAAGTTATAAGTAGACGCTGATGGTAATATAAACACAGTGTTCATTAGTGATGAATAAATCAACCATTGTGACTATGTAAAAGGACAACTTCATAAGTAGGCGGAAAATAGTCATGGCGCCAGCTGGAATGTTTCAACACCAAATGGGTCGAAACATTTCAGGCCGCCAAAGACAACCCAGCTTCTCAGTGCTGGTTCACTTGTTACTGCAAGACCGAACGACTTCAGATCCAGGTACGAGTGATGAAAAGCGACGCTCCGAGATGTTTGAGCATCGACTTCATAGTGTGCAAGATCATTAAGAGGCAAGCAGAAATGAGTTATAGTAACAGCCATGGAAGAGTGGAACTAAATGAACCAGCATATATTTTCTTGCTTGCTATGCACTCTAGAAACTGCTCGGCCTCTTAGGTTGGGCTACTAACAAGTTCAATCAGGCAGGTCATTTAGTTTCTGAAATGATTGCACATAGCTTAGTTTACAGCTGTTGTAAACAGAATACATCACCACTAGATACTGAAAATGCACCATAGCATCACTCACTCTTTACAGAAACTAGAGTGAGTGATAACGGTGCTGCTCATCTTGAATTGCCAAAACTATATTCACCCGACTAAGCGAACAGTATTCGCTTAACGGATACCTACTTAAACGTCTTCGCCGAGATTTTCGGTCAAACTTCAAGATTGGATGCTATGGTATGAAACTACCACCATAGCTTCAGAAAGAAGCTAGCGGAGTATAACAAATTTATTGCGTATTTCAATAACTGTGGTGTCTAGCTCCAGTGCTGAACTGCCGGAAGCGATGTTTCGTGCAGCTTAATGCATTTGAAATGGACGTGCCAACAAGGGCACTGGTTGCCCTCGTATGAGCCAGCTCTGCCCCCATTAAGGTTTATAAAATCACACTAGGATGTACTGGTAATAAACAATGATCCCCGGTTAAAAGAAGCACCTAAAGAGGGGGACTATAGAGGAGGACATGCCTCAGTGATTTTATAGAGAGTGGAGGGTGGGATGTACTGTAGAGGTGGAGGAAGTGAAGTAGCATGACGGAAACTCGTGCACTTTGCATCCGCTGTAGTGAAAAGTGACGTCATGGCTCGCACTGGTTGCAGCCATCGTACGCTTCCGATCCTTCAGAAATGTACATATATGTGCAATAATTTATTAAAATAAAGTTTGCTTATTACAACCGTGGTGTCTTTGATCGACATGTGAAGTTTAACGTCCCATAACCACTATAAGATTATGAGAGACGCCTTAGTGATGGGCTCCGGAAATTTTGACCGCAGAGGCTATTTAACCTGCACCAAGATCTGAGCACACAGGCCTACAGTATCTTCGCCTCCATCGAAAATGCAGCCACTGCAGCCGGGATTCGATCTCGCAACCTGCGGGTCAGCAGCCGAATACCTTATTCAGTCGACCACCGCGGTGGGGCTAACCGTGTGTCTTACAAGTATAACTTGTGGGGGTGCTGACACGCCCTGTAAAGTTGTTTGCGGCACGTGGCGCGCATTTAAGGGGTCACAGCTATTCAGCGGTAGGTGGCGTTGTGCTCGCGAGCGTTTATCACCACCACCACCATCATCATCATCATGATTGGTAGAATGTTAGCGATGGTGGTGACTCCTGGCGGAAGGCATGGATGGCGGTGCACGGGAGAGAAGTGGGTCGCTTTGGCGGTCATTGGTTGGCGCAAACGGCTGTCTCTAGCGATGAGTCTACAGTAGCGGCACCGCGGGCCGTCTTCCGTGGGCCCTCGTGATAAAACAGGCTTTGGCGAGAGCGCCTTGTGTGTGTTGTTGATTTTGTTACGTTGTTAAGTGGTGTGTAATTTTGTGTAAGGTTGTTTGGCGTGTTGATCACAATTGATGTAATACTTCGACTGGTGACATCATCGTTCTAATAGGAGTTGAATAAATGTATGTTGTTTAGGTTCGTGCCAATTGTGTCACAAACTTGTCTAGTGTGTCGGTGTTCCAAGAGCGTGGTGCTGTCCACATTTAGACCCCACACTGACACGCAGCGTGGGGCTCTTGGGGCATCAAACGTCTGTTGTCGCGGTTCAGAACGGCCATTTTTCGAGCCGGGTGTAGTTGGCCTAAAGGGACTTGCCATGCTGGCGTGGGCGGTGTGCTTTGTTGAAAGAGAGGAGACCAATTTTTGCGACGTGTTTGAACTTGTCGGCACGTTGAGTTTGTTTTTTCTGCTCGCAAGTGTTTATTAATTGCTGTTGGTTTTGAACAACATTGTCCAGTTGGCACGAGAGCCATGCGGTCTGCATTCTGGGATGAGCAAAGCTTAGAGCACGTATATTATAGACCAAAACCGAAGCGACTGAGCACGAAAGCCTCGTGGCTGGTTTGATTTTCCGTAAATAATTCCTTCTATCTCTTTTAAGCTCAGGAAGCCGGGCGTCACTACTGTCTTGTTCTGCGGCTCGACGCCGGGGCGTCGCAACACCGCGCGGGACTGTGGGTGCCTATCGCTTGTTAAGGTGCCGTGTGCGGCGAGCGAGTCGGGCCACATTAGAGAGTGGATGTCTCCTTGCCACTGCCTCTTCTGTGCCTAGGCTGGGTTCTGGGTGGATGCAGGTTGTTGTCGAGGCCCAAGAATCTGCGCAGCTACCTGTAGCACGTGGCACAACAAGGCGGATCGTGGCGTTGAGGCGCTGCACTCTGTGTCCGTCACTTTTTTATTATCCGATGCACGAGTAAGGAGAGGTGACCTTCATTTTATTTTTCAGCTGGGCGCCTCGGCTGCCGCCTTTGTATTTGCTAGCAGTACTCAGCATCGTACCACGTGGGCGACGAGCCCGAGGCTCCCTTCTTTTCGGCTTACTCCGTTGTTCTTTCCAGTGTTTCGGGTGTGTGCGGCGGGAGTGATGTAGCCCGTGGCTGGCAGTCTTCTGCACATAGTCAGCGCCGCTGGCCAGGAAGGCGGTCGTGAGGTCGGGCGATGAAGATGCCTGGGACCTGCGCAACTGCCTGCAGTCCGGCGCCCTCGTGAGTGCAGATCGCAACCAGAAGACGTGTCGCCGCGAGTGACGGTTCCTCAAGCCGATGGCAACGTTGACGTTGTGGGACTGGTACTGGGGTGAAGTCATCGTGCCGGACAGTGCAGCAGTGTCGACCGGCGGCGGTGTTGTGGTGCATGGACATTCTTTAGAGACATGTGTTGTCATATTTTGCCAGAGCTTGTGCAGCTGTTTTTTTTTCGTGGTGTGATCTGAATTCAAATTGAAGGAATGGGAGGTGCTGGCACACCCTGTAAAGTTCTTTGAGCCGCATGGCGCACATGTCTCTCACGTAAGCCGCATGCTAACCGACGAAGGGGCAGTACTAGTATAAGTTCAACCATCCAATTTTTCACTTGCCGAGGTTGCTATTGAGGCAGGCCTTTCACATCGCGCGGGCGTTTTCACCGTGCACATATCCCAACAAGACTTCCACCTCTTACGCGATCCATCGGCGCTGGGAGAGCGGGAGGGATGTTGACCCCTTTCACCCGCAGTGAATGTCGATGGTGGCGGTGCGCTCGATTCTCACGAGATGTTCCGCACGCACACCCGGCGGAATTGAGAAATTCTCTCTGGAGAGCGAAGGTTGAGCACGCCTTTTCTTTCCCGTCCATCAGCTCTTCCGTTCTTGGAGCTCACCCACACGAGTTCGCAAACGGTGCCTTGCGCCCTTGGTAAACGCTGCCCCTTCCGGAAGCTGGCCGAAGAGTGGTGCAGTGTGTTAGCGCGTCCTTTTACCACGAAAAACCGTACCCATCGAAGCCGAGATGAGCGGCGTTTGCCCTCGCTCGAGTGATCGGGCCCTAATTCATTCATGGGGTTTAATGTTCAAAAACCACCATATGGTTATGAGAGACGCCGTAGTGGAGGGCTCAGAAAATTTCGACCTCCTGGGGTTCTTTAACGTGCACCCAAATCTGAGCACACGGGGCTACAAAACTTCCGCCTCCATTGGAAATGCAGCCGACACAGCCGGGATTTGATCCCGCAACCTGCGGGTCAGCAGCCGAGTACCTTATCCACTAGACCACCGTGGCGGGGCATGTGATCGGGTCCTGTGGTCAGTGATCGTGGGAACGTGCAGCATAGTCCGGAGGGGCGTACGTGTCACCATGACCCCTTTTGCCCACGGCACCTGTGTGCTGTACTTTTGCCTGCGGCGAAACCTATTTTGTTTTGCCGCTGCCTTTTGCCACAGGCGCTATACTGTATTTTGGTTTTCCACAAGCAATAAACTGTAGCGATCGTTTTGCAGCAGTACTGTGTACTTGCCGTGCCGAACTCGACGTCTTGGCATTGCGAACGCGCGTGTGCAGCTGCGTTAGTCTTGAAGGCCTTGGTGAACGCGGCCCTGTGGCTCACTGAGATCAAACCCACGCTAGTGGCCGTACTTCAGCTGCATACTTGTACACTGCAACAGATAAAGAAGTTCTACACAGGAGGAAACGTAGAAGAGAAGTGGTCTTTGGTGTATATCTTTAAATTCAACTTCAACGATAATTGTTATCACTAGCTTTCATCCTTTTTACTTGTAAATTTCTTCTTACATTTACAAGGCTGCGCTATCCTAAACCGCGGTCACTCGTCTTACATCCGGCTCCAGTTAACATGCCGAAAGCTCTTTGCCTTGCCCTAATCTTTCTTCTATTGTTTAACATTAAAAACAATGCGAGGCAATGCGCCTATATAAAAGCCAACTTTTGTTAAAACACAACGCCTGATGCAGAGGTAACGTTTACGTAGCGTAAATTTCTTGCAATTTTTAGGTTTTATCTCGGCTTTACGAACAAACACAACAATAAAATACTGTTTTTACGTTATTTTTGGTTGCAAAACAGCCCTTTGTTTTTCTTTATTTGCAAGAATGTCTCATAGGAAAGATGCCGTATTTACTCACCAAAAATAGAAAAAAATCAAAACAACCTGTGACTTGAATCCCCAATTTTCTTTTTTACAAGTGCTTTATTTCATTCAACAGCCGGCATCATTAATATTTCCACCTAGAGTTGTGAGCCGGCAAGCCCTAGCGAACGGAAAGAGGCAAAGAGAACGAAGAAGTGTGTGTTAGCGCTTCGTTTAAAACATACACGCTCGTGTCTTTCGGCCCCACTGTTCCTGTATTGTCTTCACGGCTCTCGGTGCGTGACAATATGTCCCACATTGCTATTAGTTCAAGGTTTCTCTTAAAACGTTTTAACGACAAATGCTTTTGTCTTGAATGCAGGCCCTGACTTTCTCTGCTCTTATATTGACAATTTCTTTCAGGCTCGCCCCGCTACGTGGTAGGTTACGCCCCCGCGGATCTAAATTAATATCTTTCATACCATACCATACCATACCATACCATAACATACCATAGTTTCTGAAGCCATTTTCATGACTTATACAACGTAGAGGGTATGCACCACAAAGCGAATAATCGTAACATTGTCGTCGTCCTCTTCCGCACGTTGTCTGTACCTGCTCGAGTGAAAAACGCCGTCGCTTCGGAAGTGATTTGGTCGGCTCCACCATTCGAAAACGGTAAGTAAGGTAAGTAAGGTGCAGCTTGGAATTCACTGCTCCTTCTTGCGCCTAAGAAACTGCGCTTGTTGTGTTTTGTTACTGCTAGGACGAGTTGTGAGGCTGCTGGAAAAGGATGCTAGAAGGTTAGGCCTATAGGCAGGAGCGATAAACAAGAATGCTGGAACGTTCCTTCGGCATACAGCGGTCTTTCTTCCTACTAATCCTGCTACTCGTCCTACTGGGCACTAGGATAAACACCACCACTCTGGTAGAAAGTGATGTAGCATGACCATTGTGAGTGATGCTTCATAGGCATGGTTAGCGAGCACTACTTCTAGTGGCGCAACGCATCCTGTGCAGCAACCAGTCGTAGTCATACACATTGTGTAGCATAACCATTGTGAGTGATGCTCTAGGCGCGGCTAGCGAGCAATACTTCTAGCGGCACAAGGCGTCCTGCGCAGCTACCAGTCGTAGTCATCCACATTGTGTAGCACCGCTATTGTGAGTGATGTTCTAGGAGCAGTTGGTGAGCACTGCCTCCAGCGGCACAACGCATCCTGTGCAGCAACCACTCGTAGTCATCCACACAGTGTGGTACGCTTCTGTAAGCCCTTTGTGCGTCCAAGTTACTTAACTTCGGTCGACAGTTACTGTTCGGCTATTTAGCCACGAACACCGACAACGAAGACCTCGTCAGATTGCGTATAGACCTAACTAAACCTAATGAAGCAGTTTTTTGATTATGCTTTGAGCCTTTCTGCGTTCAGCCAAACCTGCCGCCACTAATACAGGGCCACACAAACACTGCTTTCTATTTGGATTTCGCGAGATGAGCTTTAATACCTGGCTGCTGACTACTGTACCTATGTACACAGCGCCACCGTGCTCAAAGCTGCTATGCTTAACTATTGACTATTTCAAGCGCAATACCAGATGCAAGCACTTAGCTTTATTTGTATCGCTGCTGTCATGACATGCCTTTCACGTGCAGAGACAAAAACTACAGGCACAAAAGGCACACGAGCTGAGCAAATAGTAGGCAGTGTTCACAAGGCTAACAAGACAACACTTGGTAGCCCGTATCATTTACTTTTCTACAGAAACCTGCAGTCTTTGAAACGTTGCTCTTTATCATCATCAAGATCGCCCGCCGTTGTCATCTCCACCATCATCAGTTGTGGTGAAGTACGAATGATTGTGAAAGTCTTGTAAATGTTTCGTGTGATATCGCTCATTTTACGAACAATTACGGAACAATTTTTCGCACACGAGATAACGTGCGAAAAGGACAATCTTAAAGCTAAACGTGTCGCCACCTTCGTATAAGTATTTCATACGCCTCACGCTCAAAAGCACAAGATGTAGCAACACGATAAAACGAGCTCTCATACCTTATCTTGGCGTTTTGTATATACAGGAATACGAAAAACGACTTAGCCAGTCTGGGGTGCCGTCATTCTCGGCACCGACATGCGGAGAGAGCATGGTGAGGAATTAGTATTTATTTTACAAATAGATTTTGTGCCTTCGCGTCTCAATCTGCCATTGCGTGTAATATCTGCTCCAGCCGCACCCATCTGCAGCACCTTCGAGCTTTTGCTTGTCCATAGAATACAAAAAACGAAAGGGTATGTTACCGTTTCGAATAATTCACGGAACATGATTGCGACAACAAAAATTCAGCATCTTGTCTCTCTATGGATGTTATCGCAATAACGAAGCATTATCACTACTGGGTTAATGAAAAACAACGTAGGTTGACGTATAGTATTGCCTACTTCAATGATCTCGCAAATTTCAGGACAGTACTTCACAACAAAAGCAAATTCATGATCAACTAGCATTCCGCATAATTATGTCTAGCATTCTGCATGATGGAGTCGGCTAAGAATAACGACCGGGTGATTTTTGGTGCCTCTAGAAATTGCAGCATCAATATCGTAATATTAATACCAACTAGAAGCCTAATATAGGGTGCAGGAATGTCATCATAGAAACAATATTGGTCGCATGTTTCACAGCAATTAACCTACCTAAGCATACTCAGTTTTCGTGATTTGAGTAAGAGCAAAATAACTTTTACGTGACAGCCTAGTGCATATCATCCAGACCATGCACGTTTTTTCTTGGCAACAAATACGCGGAAACACCTCCAATACAGACGGTTTCGACCAGGGGCTCATCGGATCAAATTAGCAAGCCAAAAATCAACTGATTTTTTGTATAGGCACGGTGTTTGTGCTGTTCATCATAAACAGAAATATTTAAGGACAATTGACTAGAGAGGCTATGTGAAAATACAATCGCGAGCTGAACATTAGCGCACGGCAAAAGGAACTTACTGTCTATTGAAGTACGTTGTTAACGTTAGTTATATCCATTATAATATATTCTGGTTCTTTTGCTGATCTAGTGTATTGAATATCAATATATAGAATGTAAGCCCCATCCATAATAATGTTTCGATAATATGGATGGATTTCACGCATAGCAACAATATTATAACACATTTAGCTGGATTTTCTGCCATACAACCCACGGGCTTGCGCAGAACAATAACTGTTGAGACTGCAATAATGGCTGAAAAACAAAGACATGAGAGACAATGATAAAGATAAGTGTCTGAAACAATAATCTAAAATCACAAGAACTGTACCATATGATTGGGAGAAATCAGAATTGAAGGGATAACCCATAGCTATGCCAATGCCACATGGAAGTTGATTACACACAGTAGTGAATGCCAATAATCTCGGAGCTAATACTCACTCTTTAGGAGGGATGAATTTTTCTATGACCCGTACAAGATAATAGCTTTCACTGTGCTCCCATATTACCAAGATGAACTGATGGATCACGAAAAGCTAACTTCTTTGCCTAAGTATGCTTGTTGAACATTATAATCTACTGTTCGTTTGAAAAACTATCATTTTCTGACGATTGTTTGTAATCAAGCTTTTTTGTTTCACAAGTGTACTTCTTTTGCTTTAGAAAAGCGATGAAAATTACAGATTGGGAGAAAGTTTGGCCTACTGGACGCCGCCGCAATATGATGGTACACAAAACAGACATGTTTTGTGATCTGGTAATATTTGGCGAGCTTCGCAAGCATCACACTAACTTAAAGGAATGTCGAGAACACAGTCATATATAAGCCCCTGAATACAATAGATCGTGCATCTTGCTTTTGATTCTCCATAGATATTTTGCCAAATTCACTCGAAGATATTATTCGGGGAGGATTATTCGGGGGCGGGGGGGATAAAGCTTTATTTAAAGATAGATGGCTGAGAACATAAGCCTTGGCCTGAACGTGGTGTGGATATCATAGAGCATGGGATATCGGTATGAGGTCAAATGGGTTATAATAACTTCAGCCAGACACATTGCTGTAAATTCAGAATAGTGTTCTGCAAAATTCATCAGTAATTAAGTAGTCTGAGTTATGTAATAATAAGATACACAATTCATAAACTTAAACGAACTGCCTACATGATCCCGAAAAGAACAAACAAAAACAAGCATGTTACCTAGGGACACATCCATCTTGACGACAATAGAATGAGTGCCGACTCAACTGCAGCACGTGTGCATTGGTTTTATAGGGACATAATGAAATGGCGATCATTAAAGCAAATTTGGATTAACAATGTATTATCATTCCGTGGCCAGCACTACCATGTGCTATTTGATAACTATGTAAAGTTACACATTGGTCTACATCTATTATGAGATGGACTTTCGCATGATTTAGCAGGAGATGTCGCCTTTATCTGCCAATAAAAGCAGTGCGTTTCAGGTGGGTTCCTTTCTGGCAGCTACAGTACCGGCGTATAGAGTAGCACTAAAGTATTGTAGGTTCCTCTGCAAAATGTGTACGTGGGAAGGCGCGATCCTGTGTCAATTGTTGTGTAAATTAGGCACCCTTATTTTTTTCAGGGACGTCAAACAGGACAGCCGTAAGCATTGTTATATAAGTCTGTTTTGGAGCCTGATTATGTGTTCCTGCAATCATAAAGATCTTTATTGAGTCAAACAAAATGAGCCTTACTTGGCGGCCTAAATAATCAGCTAAAATGCCTTGAATAGTCTTCTCACACTTGGCAGCCTAGTTGATCAGCTAAAACGCCTTAAATAGTGTTTTTACAATGTTTTTCAATCGACTTAGCATAAAAAATAACATATCAAACACTTGTTCTCATCTTTCACGGCAGTACTTCCACACGTTACTGCGCTGCTTAAAAACCAGGGGCGGACACCGCCGAGCACGTAAGATGAGAGGCAATGAAACGGAAGGTATAAGTATGTGAGAAAAAGCTCGTCACATCATGACAATCACGTGCACGTGACGTTGTCTTCGTTGTTTTCACAAGCATGCCCACAGAAAGCACGTTCATGCGTCAAAAATGATTTACCATGACGGCAGATTGTTGCATTAGATGAAATACCAAACTATCTCAACAGAGAAGAAATGACGCTAATTGGGATAACTTTAAACCTAATCTGTTTTAATCTTTTATTTTCGATGTACGTCATTTGCGCTTCTCCCGTATAAGAAAAAATTGATCAGTTTATTCCTTTCACTTTTCTATGCCATTCAAGCAAAAAGGCTGTCCAAAGAATTTATATAAGATATATAACACCCCAGCTCAGAAGCACTTTGAACTACTTATGCTAGCAATGTGTAAGTGGAAAGCTGTCTAGGAATTATCCATCAATGCACAAATGAAAGACCATTACAAAATAATCATTCACAATTGTTCGATCTGTACTACGGATTTCAGTTTTAAAAAATGACATATTCACGAAGTGATTAATGATTACTGGGCAAAGTAGTGCGAACGTTTGCTGTTACCGCAACTAACGGGTAACACTGTTCACTCACACATGTAGAGGACTGACAAAATGGTGTGCAGTTATACACAGTGTTTATTGATCATGAATGGTATGTTGTGCTGAGTTGCGATTTTTGTTTGGCCTTCATTGTTACTGCTTCGTGGCATCGGATTTAGCCTGTAGTTGCCAAAGTTGAGGTATGTGCACAATCTCTTTATGAATTTTGGTTGTTTCCAGTCCCACAGAAATTATCGCAGAGCATATCGAGGCGCAATGTAATGTACAACTCATTCATTGTCCATCATGTTCATCCTCATCATCTTTATGGTCATCAGCGTCATCACGGTACTGCAACGCCAGCGCCGCAGTAGAGGAGCTTCAACCTCAAGAAGCTTAAGGGTTTTACCCTAAATTCGAACTATTTTTTTCAGTTGCTGGGCACACTAAGTAATATTGTAGTTGCTTAAAAAGAATACTTCACTCATTTCAGCATTAGCCGCGCCAAAGAAGATCATGGTATATTGAGTAGCTTGAGCCACGTAGAAGTGTCACCGGCAAAGGTCACCTGACTCCCTAGGAAGTGGTAGTCTGATCCCTCTCAAAATAGTCCTTTAACTCTTTCTAAGAGACTCAGGGGACTTTCCTAGAGCGCGCCTACCCTCACTTACCAGGAGAGTCACCCTGTCTCACTACGGAGGGTCGTATACGTGGTGGGTCAGAACCATCCGAAAAGAGTTAGGTATACTCTTTCTTCTAGATTGTAGGCTGCGCATGCTCCTGACACACCACGTCTGAGCCCGGAACTGCTTCAAAGTGTCTCCCCGCAGAGCTAAAACCGGCTGCTCACGTGCTGTAGACAAACGTAGCCACAGCTCTACAATGTTTATTTTTATTAAAGGGAACACGCCAGCGAATGAGCTGTGCTTTGGAGCGGCAGCCAACTGCACCCTCAGGCGATAGATGAAGAAAGCGCGGCCGCTTTTGCGGCTCCCCCAATGCGGGAGCAGGCGGGGAATGCAATCTAGCATCGCTTCTCCAACGGCGATGGCTCGTTGTTATGCTTGCTAATAAATGACGCCAAAACGGACAGGCTTTATTCATCTGTTGGTCTATTGTGGCGTAGGCAGCTAAGGCAAAGCGCAATCCATGCGCTCGCATGTTCCCTTTCATAAAAAAGAACAGGGCTCATCTAAGGCGCCACACAGTCGGCGACTTTTATTCGATCCTTAAAATGTATTCTGATCAGTTCGTCTCAAGGCCTCCAAGGTGGGCAGCGAGAACATGGGTACCCAATATTGCTACATTTAGCAATGTCCTGAGAATCACACATTTCAACTACGTGATAGAAATAAGAGAGAACATCGACAGGTCAACAATGAAAGCTGGAAAACAAAGAAATGAAACGCTGGCATAATGTCAATTTGAATACTTTCGTTTCAGGCAAATAAACAAATGCACCGCAAGAGGCTTTGTACTGAACCATTATCCTACTTCTTATCCGCTCGTATGCGATCAATAGAAGATTTGCTTGCCATGAACTGTTTCACACGTGTGAGCTACTCAGTGCACAGGTACTTGTTTATTATCGCAACGAGTTCCACTCTACATTCATGGAACGTAAATTTCTATTTCCGTGCAATGTCTACAGTGAGCGGCTGTAAGATTTTCATGGTTAAAGGTTTGGACTACCCTGCCAATTTGCACCAGAATGGCAGAATGTGTCAATGTAACTATAACAATGAGATATATTCAAACGTTCGCTACAATTAGTTACTGCACTGTTATTTTCGAATCATTGTTATATTTGTTAAAACTAGCTTCTCATGTATGAAATTAGAGACATTCACCATCTAAAGCAATTGAGCTTGCAGTTTGAGGAATCTATTGTATTGTGCCGATATGATTAAGCACTATTTATCATTCAGCGTGGGTGTGGGCCACAGTCTCCAGGTGCTTCTCTCCTTCTTTCCTTCCTTCAATCAGTGATTGAAAACAGTAAGCAAGTTTTTGGAAGTACGGATGTGGCACCCTAATGAGATAGTGAATTAGTTACAGCATTGCGCCTCTTGACATCTTATTTTCAAGACTGCATTTTTATCGGGCAACTCATACGTGCAATGCAGATTACAGGTACGCGTGTGTCAAGCAGCGGCACAAGTGGGACCGCGCCGACCAGCTCAACAGTCGCCTCCTCAACGTCGGCGGGCGGCCCGTTGGGCGCAGAAACGTCCACTATCATCAGGTCCTCACGCCACATTTTGGAGCAAGCGGAGGTGCCGCAAGACAGAGCGCTGGCTGTTGCCGCCACGGTGTTAGTTTAACTGTTGCTGCTCTTCGAAGCCAGCTGTATTCAAATGCGAGGAAATGCTGCTCAAGCAAATGACACAAGTTTACACAGCTTAGGGTCATTGAGTATTTACGCCTTCGTCGGCCAGAGTGTCCACTACACACACTCAAAACGTGAACGAAAGTCAACTGGCTACACTCACGGCTTGTGTGCAAGCACGGCAAATTTGGTCCAACTGCGCAAGTTGTTCACTGGGATTTTTCAGCTACGCAATGTAAAGCTTTGTGAATAATGTTTATTCATGCTGAGAAGTTAAAACAAATATTTTGCTATTGGCCTATGGAAGTCAATAAAATATTTAGAGCACTGAAATCAAGAGTTAGCCTTTTTTGTCGGCTGTCCTTGCATGCTTCTAAACCGATGTGCCTCCCTTTACATCTATTTTTATATTTGAAATGAATACTCATTCGCAACGTTTTTTCCAGTGTATTTGTGCAAACCTTTTGAAAAAGGAATTTGCGAAATGCGTCACTTTTTTGCCAGCATCTTTTTTTTCGACAAAGAAGAGTTTAAGAACGTTGAGGAATAACAAGAGGTACAATATTACATATTTAATTAGGGGAAATATACAGCGACGAGGTCGGAGCCTCCACGTACACATTTTTTTGCATGAGAGTGCTAGAATGAACTCTGCAAAGTGCACTTCGTATGCTCAGTAACGATGTCAGCAACGAAGAAGGGAAGGGTCCGGCCTTATAATTCCTCTCCTTGATATATTATTTATTGGATATTGAAATATTTGCTTAAACCTATGCTAGTTAACTTGCTTTAGTTCATATTTATGTGTGATTGTTTTGTTGATATAATGAGTCTTGTGTTCTCAATTGCATGCAAATTATTATAACTATGTAATGTACAGATACGCCATGAACAAGTCTAAATTTTCTGTGTCGTGTAGGAAAACAAGAGAGTGAACAGAAGTTCTCTCTCCCTCTCTTTCTCTCTCTCTATGGCGTTAGTCAATTTACAGCTGAAACTTGAAGTGGCCTCTGAGGACCGAAGTTTTGAGCGTCCTCGTAAGGATTCTCGTTTCTCTGAGTGGGTTGCAAGTGCACGTCAATAATAATAAGAAAAAGCTTGTTCTTACAAATACCTTAAGTGGAGGCATTTTACTCCGTAGTAGACGTAACATATATGTCCCTGTACTTTATTCTTGAACTAAGTATCTTTTTAAGAATCAAGCACTAGCAGTGAACAGTCAATTGAAATGGATCGCACCTCTGTGGTTACTCATGTTGGTGGCTAAGCTTTTGGTAAAGTACAATGCGCTACTTTTTTGCTAGCTGCACGTCCGATGACGAGTGGCCGTATCTTCCTTTAGTGGCCCGGACATTCTGGAAGTCTCCTTTAAAGATAACAGGCACCAAACCAATGGTACTAGTTCAAAAATAAGAGTTATTTTATTCTTATCTTGTCGAAGCTTGAACTGCGACAAAACAAAAGTTTAACTTACTGATTACGACACTCTACATAAACGGGGAAAGGCGAGTGCCCACATTAGTTAGCACGGTTGCCTTACAAGTTAGTTATTGATTGCAACCTCTTCTCCAGCGTACACTCTACAAATATTTTGAATCGGACATCTTCCTGCTCCTTAGAGGCAGCGTTTGCCTATTAGTGATATTACAACGAATGGAATGCATACAGCTGCACTTATTCTGCTTTTGCACGGAAACCTGGCGCAGTGTTCCCGCTCAAGCCAACGCTTCTGCGTTCATTTTGTTGCTGGCCACGTCCTGCCTGGTCATCGTGCTGTTGGTTGGAGGTTTCGTTCTGTACTACTTAATAATCAGTAAGTAGATGCCTGCCGGAGATGACGATTACTAATCAATGTTGCGCGCTCATTTTTTTCAGGGGTGCGTACAAAAATCTTTAGAAAGTACTGGTTGGTTAATGTACTTGAATTAACACTCTTAACATAATATTTTTGGCGCCTACAGCAGTTGCAGCAGAGCTACACCAGTAGCAGCAGATTGAACGTAGCGCGAGCCGCAGCAGCAATGATGACCTTTAAAAAATTGTCTGCACTCTAGGAGGCCATGGTGCCGCTTATATGTTTAAACTGGGCCCCGCTAGATGGCATGACATACCTACGCAGCCCAGTAAGCCAAAAACTGAACTTTCAAACCACTGGCGCCAATCCCCATAAGAACGCCAGGTGGTTGTTCTTTCTATAGCTCGAACAAAACGGACAAGCAGGATTTTATTGCGTCTTTTGATGCACGGGAGTTCCTTTTTTTATTTCAGCTCGTTTGATTACTAGGCCCCACCGCGGTGGTCTAGTGGCAATGGTACTCGGCTGCTGACCCGCAGGTTGCAGGATCAAATCCCGGCTGTGGCGGCTGCATTTCCGTGAAAGCAGAAATGCTGTAGGCCCGTGCGCTCACATTTGGGTGCACGTTAAAGAACCCCAGGTGGTCAAAATTTCCGGAGCCCTCTACTACGGCATCTCTCATAATTAGAGCGTGGTTTTGGGACGTTAAACTCCACAAATCAATCAATAAAATTATCTTTTGATTACTAGTGATGAACTGTAGACGGACGTTCTCACATCATGGCGATCATTTCGCAAATGTACCAACCATGGCGCACGTCGTGTGATACATTCAGCATAATGTCTTGGAGAGTAAGGCAGCGCTCTTGATAATATCAACGCGATAGCGTTGAAGAGATCATTTCGCAGACTTCAGGGTGTCTGCGTCGTTGGCAGTGAGCGAAAAATCATCTTGTGCGTGACCAAAAAATTGAAAACGATGAAAACAAAATAAATAAATGATAACAAATCCTGGAGCAGAGTGGAGACTGAACCAGGTTTGTTTGGATCCAAGTTGGTATCGAAGCCGGGTCGTCTGCGTAGCAAGCGGGTGTTCTACTAGACCGCCACGCATATGTTTAGGAAAACAGTGAAAAGTATTTTCTCTGCTTGGAAATGTAAAAAAAGTAGCTTTCATAATTCACAAACACATGAATTCTCTATACTTGCTTCGCAATGCGACGAGGAGTATTGCAATAATAATACGTGATACAAGCGTCCCTTGTCAACGAGCGTCAGAATATGTGGATATCATAACGATTCTGTGTTTGAAAGCCGGTATCTTACTACCAAAGGCACACACGCTACTGCGCCTATTCCCATAAAATCACGTAGTGTGTGCATAGCGAATTCGAAAAGGTTATATGCAGTAAGTGTTTGAAGTACGCTCTACGAACAGGATGTTGCTATCGCTTTCAACTTCTAAAGGCGAAGCTTTAGGGTCCCCTAATTTTTGCCTTTTTATAGGTGGTAGCATACGTTGAGCTTTCAATTTGGCGTATATTGGGATTTGCCTTCAGTGTTACTTTGAAGCTTTACGAATATTTCACTGGCCTAGTAACGTGCTAGCTTGCTCTTGTTTGAGAAATCTTGATACACTACCTGGGTACCTAAGCTATTCAGGACATATGGGGAACAATGATGATTATAGAAAAAGAAATTTCTAAACATCCTACTAGAGCGTTATTACATTGTTGATAAAATGTTAGTGAAAGACTCCTTTCTTACCAATCTCTTCATTTTTAGTCGGGAAAAAACCGAAGCATGATCGGGGTTACTTCCAATCAAGTATTTGAGAAGCATGAATCAATTTCGTGCTGATGTTCAGAGTAGTGCAAAAATAAAGGTATACGTACCATCACTAACTGTGCCTTCATTGAAATCACGCAGCCGGGGAACAGCTTCCAGGTACAATGATCCGAACGCATCGAACGCGCCGAACAATGAGAACGCCTCGCACCACACTTCTTCCACCTTCTGGACCTTCACCAGTTCCAACAATAACCATGCCTCCCTCAAGGTCTCCTTCTCAGTCATCGTCCGGGGATGTCACCATGGCACCAGACCATACCTCGACCGAACATGTTTCCTCGACCTCAGACTACTCCACGACTCAGGACTACTTCACGACTGGCGGCAATAATCCTACGGGCTATACTACAAACAATCCGCTCTATCCTACTACAGGAGACGTTCCGTGGACTTCGCACGACACTCCGACGTCTTCACCAATACCAACGCCTCAAAGTAAGTATGAAAAGAATTTGCAGTGGTCAGCGAACGAAACACAAGTGTTGAAGCGCGTGAAGGGTGGTAGTTGACGTGCAGCAGCTGAGTGGTCGGCAAATTAGGCTGGTGCACTGAGTGCTAAAGTGTAGATAAAGTATTTAGGTTGCATTTGGACGCCAACTTTTCGTTCCACGTTTTACGTTAGAGGCGCCGTTGCGGCGCAAGTCATATCTTTCGCACGGCACTCGCATGACAAAGCCCAGCAGGACGTGCTCGAAGAGCACGTGCTGCCGGCATACTTTCGAGGATGCTGAATGTCAACGCGATTCAAACAACTTTACTTGGCCTTAAGTCAGCGTTATAAATAGGTGGCTACAATTTTTTGAATCAGAGTTAGGTGCTTCAGAAAAGAAAGCACGCTCATTTTGCAATTGAGATTGGAGCCATCGGATGAGGAGGTGGTGACCTAGCTTCCTGCAGCTTCTCACGCGGCTCAACGTCCACCCTGTCTCCTCGCTCTACTAGGCCAGCCTCGCTGTGAAAATTGCGTCATGTGGGTCCTCATTATCATGGTAGCCATTAACGTGGTCCTAAAGGGGACTTTTATAGTTTTCAAGCAACTCCTTTCTCTTATGATCTGGGTACATTTACGGCTAAGGATAAATTAATCATCGGGCAAAGCACCGATATCAAGATGTTTGTATTTTAATGAAGCAAAAATGTTATTACATCACTGCCTACCACTTCAATACGTAGTGGCACTCGCCAGCACTATTGCCGGTGGAAATGCCGGTGTTGAGTGGAAGCTTATGATTGGATAAATTTAACTTTTAGGAGCGACTGTTGCCTGGCCTACAAAGATTGCAAGTAAGCTTTATTTTTCTTTCATGCGTTTTTTCTATGCACCCCAAGTAGACGCTGTCGCAACGAAACGTTCACTACGGCTACAAAGCACGCAGAGGAGTTTCCGATCACTTCGCCCCTGTATTTGTTGTTTCGATAATTAGATATCCATTAGAAATGTTTTTTGTCTTCACTATATTTGCTTTCGTGCGTTGCTGAGCTTCCTGGAACCTTTCGCGCGTGCGGTAGGTTCTTGATTGTTCTTGTAGCGGTGCAAGGGATCCCTTCGGTGAATTGATGTCGCTGTCCCTTCGTTGTTCGTTCATCAGGTGGCTCATGGCAGTAACCGCGAATGGATAACAATAATTCACTGCCCTGGTCGTTCCACTTGTTCGCTACTCTATCACAGGAGGAGGGAGTGGCACAAAACGTACTTCAAATAACGGCCGACAACACCTTACTAAAAAAAAAGCTGTAGTGCCCGCTCATTTTGTAAGATTTTGAGTGTAAGGCAACCCGTTGTTTACTATGGCAACGGTGTCAACAATAAGTCGGCATGGACTTGCCAGAAATGTGCTACTTCTGCTATTTAGGAGCTTCCAGCTCATTTTATTAAGTTAGCCCTGCAGCTTTACAAGGCTACTTGGAGGGAGTGAAAGGAGGTCATATGACACCACAAAAATTAAATTTGTGGTAGACACTATTTTTTTCATTTTGATCTTGCTGATTTTCTATTAAAATATAAATAAATCTAGTAACTTCAGACTGCGTGCCACAGTCGCTACCATTTTTGCTGCCATGATCTGTCCGTACGTGAGTAAACGCAACTCACGACTATAAAATTGGAGGTTAAACTCTGTTGAAAAGCTCCTTGAAAGAGTCAATTTTTTTACTATACTAATATTTACCTTGACCTGCCCTAGTATGACCTCAAGATCACATCAGTTATTGTGAAGTTAGATTTGTGTTAGCTCTCTTCGCTTGTAATTCGCTGCATGTTAATTAGTATTATGTTCATTTGGCAGGCCTATAAGATGGCATGTATTATTTACCATGGCCTTAGTTGCCTTGACTCTAATTTGCATTTTAGCAAGACGTGGCTTAATTAGCTTGGTCTTAGCATTGCTTGGCCTCATATTCCTACCACCCTGCTAATTGGGCGATCACTCGGGCACATGTGTGCGGGGAGTGAACAGAAGATCAGGATGAAGATAGCACGTGTCGGCAAAGCAACGCGCTAGAAGTTAGAGGTCGATGATGATGATGTTTGATGTTTTGTGGCGCAAGGGCCATTTCACGGCCAAAGAGCGCCAGTAGAAGTTAGAGGTCGATGATGATGACATTTTCTGGTGTTACCACATGACATGACAAAGGTTAACAGCGCCACATTAAAGATGGCCCAGGAGACCATCTAAGGAACTGTGCACCATGCTTGCACGTCACTAAAATGGAATAAAAAAATGGCCCCAATTCTGCGTGTTACACTGCATATGTCGTTGAAAAACGATAGTATTGCGTCTGGAGAAAGTGAACAAAACGTTTATTTGATGTTCTGCGTAAGAAATTTGGTGAATGGTATTTTGGAGGCGCTGTGTTAGAGTGTCTCGAGCATGTAGTGGAGGCGAACGAGCGCATCGAGGCACATTAGACACGAACGCCATTCGGCAGTTCGAAAACCAAGGAAAGCGTGCGCACCCGCGGGAAAAGATGCATGCTTGTCTCGTAAGTGATAAGGTGTAGAACGCGAAGAGATGGGCATGTGCCACCACCATGTCATGTTAAGAAAGCGTTGAAAGCACTTACGTTCTTGAGCTTCGCGTTGCACTGTCAGCGCGGCGTGATAAACACTATGGTTCTTAGAATTACTTGTGTGTGCATTGTCTATTATAAAGGCACACATACAAAACATCGACATCAAGTTATAACGCCTCAGATATGCACAATAATTGCTTTTTAATTGGCAATCGCACAAGTATGAGCGCTAAATTTTGAGCAATTTGGCGGGTTCTGTGGATGGGGTTGGCCGTTTCGTGCCATTTGATGTATCAGTAAACCAGAGAAACGTACAGACAGACAGATAGACAGATTAATAATTTTCCGTTGAAGGTCCCCAAGAATCGTCTTTAAAAAACTTGGAGGATGCTCGAGCGTGGCTTTCATGTGTACAGTGCTACAGCACAATCGGGAACCACGCGAACTGCCTTATCAATTACTGCCCACGCTTCGTTTCCCGTTGCATGCCTGAGCCGTACTATAAGGAAACAAATGATGGATCGCATAACAGTACCGGTTTTAAACGATAATCGAATAACTACTGCATGTAGAATTGTAAAGTGCCCCCGTCGGCATAGTTCAGAATAGGAGGAGAGATCACTGCGTCTCCATGGGGCTACAGGAGAACATGTGTTTAACGCTTTGTAATGAGTGGGTTTTTGAAGCACCCACTCGTGCAATACAAAAGTGTTCGATGCCTAAGGTGATTCTACGCTTCTGCCATGCAATACTTTTTGCGTGAGGAAGACTTCATCGCAATCATCACATTTGCATTGTGTTATTTTTTTGCAATAAGTTTCAAGCAATGGCATGAAACTGTCGGTAAACACTTGCTTCTTGCCCAGATGGCAGACTGAAGTTTATTTGCATCTTTCTTGATTTTTTCGTCACGAACAACGTGGTGACGTTCTCTCTCGCAACCAACGAGCACGGTGGCAGAATTTCCACGTAACAATCTCTTTAACTATTTCGCGTTGAATTTTTCGCACGAGCACAAATTGACTCCTTGCTCAAAAGAGCTTGACCCTCATGCGCTTCAAGCATCAGCACTGCACAGCACGTGAGCACTGGGCTAGCTTGCTTGCTTGAAAAACTGTTACTGTTACTGCAATGGGAGGAAGTTTGAGGAAGCCCAGAAGACACCATTCCTCACAAACACAACTCAAGTTGTGTCGACCAGGTCCTTCTGGCTTGCAAACCATAGATTTATAGTATATATGTTTGTTATAGGTAGTACAGTTCCGAATGTCCCTAGCAACTATGTGTTGTAAAGATGCTGATGATCGGGTGCAAGCCGCCTCTCTAGGGTACTGTGTTGGCACTAGTCATTGAAAGTGAAGTCAGTCACCCCTAAATCACCGGTCTTTGAAACGCCAGATATTATAATCGGTGGCACCGTAGACACTTGTAGCCTGTGAAAAGTAGGTGCGACTACGGCCCGTAGTGGTTGTCGCTTGCTAGACCTCTACGCAACTATAATAATACCTGAAGATGGAATATAAATTTACTCTAAGTGACCCTGGTGCACCGCGTCCTGGTGGCGCTCTCATCAACCACACACATGAACTCTCGATCCGATGCAATCTTCATACGTGATGAGCACTATCGCACTGAGCATACTAGATATACCTGGTTACTTGGGGTGACAAGGCAGCCGCCGATCACGCGCTCTGAGTACTGTGTTTCATTAGCTGAGGAAAGTACGTTGAGAACAGCTGTCTTTTCAGAGAATAGCGTGCCACTGAAACATAGGTGTATCATTTCTATTAAGTTTGTTCGCATTGTGCTTGTCAAAGGAAGATCATGTAAAGAACCACCAGAATCGTGGCTTAGAGAAGGCAATTATCAAAATGTTCTAAATATATGCACATTGGGGAACTATACGTAAAGTGAACAGACCTGGGCTAGTTGGTTTGTTACCTTCAATGAAACTTGTGAGTAGTGCACGTCCTGAGCTCTTTATGGTCTGTCTTTTCAGCGCCATAGCTTTGATAAATCGTGAACTATATGTATATATTGTTCGCAAGGTACATCATACTCAGTTGTTTGCGCTTGCAAACGGCAAAATAGCGGCACGAGCTTGATATAATAGTGATCTAGCATGGAGGCTGTCAGAAAAATGATGTTGATCAACATTAAGTAAACAGCGCTGCATTAGTATACTACCTAACAGGAAACAACGTGAATGCAATGAACAAGTAAAGATGGCACAAAAATAGAGGAACACTAGAACAAAATGTGCTGCTCGAAGCAACGATATAAATTCTGAAGAGATCAAGCTCTTCTTGCCTAATTCAATTGATTATTTATTAGGGGTAGGCGTTTCGCTACGAAAACTTGGTCATACATTTCTGTGCGTCACGCACATAAGATTTCTTTGCAGGTTTTCAAAGACTACAGTCTCTCTTTGGGACCTTCTACGCAAAAATTTCGGTTGGTGTGTCTGTCTGTATATTCATACAATTAACTGTTTCACCGCCCTTAACGGTACCCCAAACGATACCCTAACGGCGGACCTCATCTGCCGCACCCACCAATATTGCTCAAGTTTGAGCGTTCATACTTGTGCGATCGCCAATTCGAAAGGAATTATCGCGCATATCTGAGGCACCACAACAACAGGTCAATATTCGGTATGTGTGTCTTTTACTAGAAAAGGTATACATAAGCAATTCTAAGGGGCGTAGCGTCTATCATCCTGCGTTCACCACGCAACGTTTGCACGAAAAGGCAAGTGTTTCCAACGCTTTGCTAAAAAGACACGATGATGGCACCTACCCATCACCTTGAGTTCTACACCTGATCGCCTCCGTGACGGGCACGCACAGTGCACGCTTCGTTTTCCAGGAAAACTGCCAGATAGCGCTCACTTCTCACGTGTAACGTGACTCTATGCGCTCGTTCACCTCCACTGCACGCTCAAGGCACTCTGACGCACGGCCTCTAAAATAACATTCACCAATTTTCTTGCGCAGAACATCAAATAAACATTTTGTGCACTCTCTCCAGGCACAAGACTATCGTCTTTCGATGGCATTTGCAGTGTAACATGCACATACGGGCCATTACTTTATTTTAACTTTAGGTGTTCCCCCGTGACTGCGCCGCCTAGCCGAGCAGATGTCATGTCGGGGAAACGTCAGTACTGACCATCCATTTTTTTGGTAACAATAAATAAACAGTACATATGCGCTTCCCTATGAAGCCAAACTATATCAGGCACCTATTTTGCCCGTAGGAATGAGTCAAGTATAAATAAGTGTTGCAGCGCCCAATAGCGGTGGTCTAGTGGCTATGGCACTCGGCCGCTGATGCGTGGGTCGCGGGATCCAATACCGGCCGTGGCGGCTGCATTTTTGGTGGAGGCAAAATTGCTATAGAGACGCATGCTCAGATCTTAAGATTTTGGGGCATGTTAAAGAACCCGAGGTGGTTGAAATCGGCGGAGCCATCTACTACGACGTCTCTCATAATCTAAGGTGGTTTTGGAGCATAAATGTGCAGGGTTCAAGGGATTTAGCACATAATGACCCAAAACATAAAGTTGCGTGAGTTGGTTAGAGAATACGCCACGAAATGATTGCGTAGAAAAGCGGCGATGGAGAAAATAACCACAAAAGGCAAGCGCCGGTGTTTCTCTCGTCTTGTTGCGTTCGTGTTTGAACGTGTTGTTTTTTTACAGAGCAATAATGAGTACTCACGTTTAACGCAAACAAAATACTCAACATATGGTACCTCAAATCACTAATACGGTAAGATTAAGGAATTATTTTGTCAATCACCACTCGCGTAGCTCCAAGTCTGGCACCAACTCCACATAAATGGAGTACAATGGGCCCCAGTTCACCAACTACACCAAGCAAGAGCACATTGACTACGCCAAGCCTGAGTCCACCAACTACGTCGAGCTCTAGTGCAGCTGCATCAATACCTAGCCCATCAACTACACCGAGCCAGGGCCCACTGACTACGCCAAGCCTGAGTCCACCAACTGCGTCGAGCTCTAGCACAACTACACCAATACCTAGCCCACCAACTACAAAGAGCCCGAGCCCACTGACTACGCCAAGCCTGAGTCCACCAACTGCGTCGAGCTCTAGTGCAGCTACACCAATACCTAGCCCACCAACTACTCAGAGCCCGAGCCCAATGACTACGCCGAGCCCGAGCCCATTGACTACGCCAAGCCTGAGTCCACCGACTACGTCGAGCTCTAGTGCAGCTGCATCAATACCTAGCCCATCAACTACACCGAGCCAGGGTCCACTGACTACGCCAAGCCTGAGTCCACCAACTACGTTGAGCTCTAGCGCAACTACTGCAATACCTAGCCCACCAACTACAAAGAGCCCGAGCCCACTGACTACGCCAAGCCTGAGTCCACCAACTACGCCAAGCTCTAGTGCAGCTACACCAATACCGAGCCCACCAACTAGACAGAGCCCGAGCCCAATGACTACGCCTAGCCCGAGCCCAATGACTACGCCAAGCCCGAGTCCACCAACTACGTCGAGCCCAGTTCCGCAAACTACGCCGAGCCGGAGTCCACCAACTACGTCGAGCACTAGCGTATCATCTACGTCAAGCACGCATCCTCCAGCTACGCCAACACCCAGTCCAACAACAACGTCGAGCCCGAGTACAACAACTACGAAAATGCCCAGTCCACCAAGTACGCCGAGCCCGACTCCAGCATCTACGCGAACTGCGACTACTGAGAAGCCTAGTCCCACGGGTCCCACGAAACCACGTAAGCTATTCTGTACATCAATAACGATCAATAGAATTACCGTTGTCTCAGATAGATTCACTTTCTACGCTTGATCATTTAATCAGCTTTTTGTATAGCGAAGGGGTTTTGCACTGTGCGACGTGAATGTCTACTGCGGTTTTCCCTACAATCATACCATTGTCTTGCGAAGTGAAACCTCTGCAGCTAATAATAGGAAAATATATCGAACTCCCGGCCCACAGGCGGCATGTAGTCATCCCGATCATTACTGTTTGTGACCAATTTACTCCTCAAAACGTAAATTCACGTGCTCACACCCCATAATTGGCAGTTGTCCCCATGAGAAAGAAACTTCACGGGATCTGTCTACAGATCAGCTTCTTTTACAAATTTTTTAGCTGCAATGATATCAGTGTTGGATGATGAGTACACGTTCATGCGGGGGAAGAAGTTCGTCTATGTGCTCATTATATGCGTTCCACATAACGAACAAATGACAATTCACTCTGTAATTATTGGAGTGTGGATTACCGGATTAGCGCAACCGGATTACCGTTGTGTATACTGCATTGTACAGTGTACATGGTTCGAGAGCGATGGAGTGTAGCTCTCGTAAAAGCACAAGCGACTTCTCAAGCTGGAATTCAGCCACATCTGAGCCGGCGTTGTGGCAGTGGCGTGCCTTCCTATGTACTTTTGCAAAGTTCCCGTCCACGCTTATTGCCGCAGCTACAACAGAGTTGGGCTTCCGAGGAATTGTCAACTATATGGCGACAAAAACAAGCAACCAACGAGGAGGAGGAGGAAAACACCTTTATTGGTGCTGGCTGTGCCAGATAGCCCTTATCCCCACCGGGCTGGTTGACATCCCTAGTCTTGGGCTTCATTAGTCGAGGCCGCCACCCAAGCCCACTGGACTAGAGTTCGCTGTTGCTCTAGTGTGGAGCTATTGAGTAGGGTCATCTTCCAGTCCTTTTTAATGGGGTTGGGCAAGGGAGTTAATTTTGGGTTCATTTGGCTGGCCCACATCATATAGTAAGTGTTGGCCACTTCCCCACAGTACTGGCACTGCCAACTTATTTTTGGGTCGTAATTTTTCAGTATGGCTGGACTGAGCAGCGTGTCTGTCTGTAGGCGCCGCAGGATGCGCTCCTCCGTTTTCAAGAGTCCCTTCGCTGGTGCGGGATACAAGCGGCGTTGCTCAATGTAGTATTCTTTCATTTCTCGAAACCGTGTTAAAGAAGAAAGTGGAATCGCACGCCCCAGTGCCTATTATACGTACTCTTCGATCGCTAAACCTTATCGCAACGAGAACTGTTTCTTAGGATTTCTTCCTTCATAATTTCTATTTGTTTCTTATAACAAATAATTGAGAGGTCTATCGGTGGTGGAAGCAGTCTCTGCATCCGCAGGGACAAAGTATGATCAAACTACCAAGAAAGGCGCGTAATTTACGTTTCGCATGCTAAGGTGTCGTTTGTGCAATTCTGAGCGTGACACTGCGTCATTTTTGACGTAAGGGTTGATGACTGTGCAAGCTAAGTGGTTGGAGCATGAAAGAGACTATTAGGAACATTTTAAAAATTACTGCACGCAGAAGACATCATGTCATACATTGTGACCGACTGGCGTACACTTTTAGGATATTTTTTATTTAAAAGATCACGGTGGCAGTATCGAAAATATGACAGCGAATGCTTTCTTATAGGATATATGAAATAATTTGTTAATATTTAATGTTCCGGGGCTCACGTCCACAGACAGTGAATAGTAAAACGCTTAAAGCTAAGCGGTAACTACATTGATGCGCAACATCTGACTGCTAAATACTGCAATCTTGAACCAGCACTTGCAGTTTTTAATAGTTTTTTTGAGAAGTTTCGCGGGAGAAAAACATTTGAACGATAATTATGCAGCGAGGGTATTTGATGGTGCACTCTACTGCACGGCTTCTGTTGGCATGGTCGCTATGGTGCTTCCTCCTGATGGCGTCTGCGATTACATGTTCTTCGACTCCCTCTACACGGACAACAACCCCACCCTAATCGACCAAGCACCGAGCGGTCAACTAGCGGAGTACCTCACGGCTGCCTCCTCCTCGCAGAAAACCGAGCACGGTGTTGGCATCAATGTCAGGTGAGAGAGCAATCTGTGTGTGTTTCTAAACTGGCATGCACTCGCGTCAATCAATTGACAGAACGAACAAATACCCCTTCCCCTAAAAGAAAAAAGTAGGCAAGCCAAGTTTGGTTTGCCTGTACGTAACGCACTTTCTCATCTTTGTGTTGCTTACTTTCTTTCGCACATCGCAATCTTTCCTCCTGAATTTCTTCTTTCGTGCTATGAACGTCCGCCATGATAAATCAGTGACCAAGTTTCTCAGCTCCTAGCCCTAAGCTAGCGGGTTTGATCCATGCCACGGCAGTCACATTTCGATGGGGTCTAAATGGCTGAGTTCCGTGCCCTGTACTATGTGAGGGTTCGTTGAATATTACCAGATCGGGCACTATGCAGGATGGCCCGACCTTCTCGAAACTCGAGATTTTTCGGAGCTTTATCGACACTGCCATTTTAACGAGCTTACAGTGCGAAAAGTTCAGATCAGGCCGTGGTTTCACTCCACCACTCACATCGCTCTGTTTCGGTGATCACAGGTGGAACGCGGCGTCGCGTGAAAAACGGTCGACAAAGTTGGGCGGTGTTTTCAAACGAGAGGCATCTTCTGCAAATAATACCGTGGGAAAGATTCCTTCAAGATATATTTGAAGGCACGGATCGCTTCAATTCATTTTGAAACTTTTAAGGTCTACACTAAGTCTGCCTAAGAATAATCATCACGGGGGGGGGGCCTCTGACATCAGTTCCGGCAATCGTGACAGCAGCTAAACCTAAGGCTCCGTGTGTAATCTTCGTGGTTGGCCTGTACTACCGTGAGCGATACGAGTTCAAACGCGCGAGTGCGTGGCCAAGAGCCTCAAAATACAGATAACGTGATACGAGGATGGCGCTGCCGAAACTGAAAGGGACAGAAGGGCGCTCTTCCGCTGACTGTTTGCACTTCCACATCACCATACCCGCATGATCGTTGCTGTGAAACGGCAGTTTATTCCGTGCCTTCGACCGCTACCAATGATAACACGAAAATGAAAAATTCACCGAAAACAAAAACGCCTATCAAAATGCTCAGCGATCACCATCTAGATGTAATAAAAGCACGGCGTGTGCATCGCGGCTGGCTACGTCACAGCCGATGTTTTTGTAGCTCCATAGCCTGCTAGATCAACTGGTTGTGGCTGCGTGCGTTGGTACAGAATTCATATGACCGACAGCAGCCACTAGCCGCTCACACGCTACAAGCTGCGGTTTGCAGCAACGATATCGAGGAGACAGTGTCAACAACTAGAGTAAGTGCGCCGCCCTTTCCACTTTGTTTTCCCCAGTAGCCGCTGCAAATCAGCCGATGTAGGGTTCGAGGCTATTCCACACGTTTGCGTGTTCGAGCTCATATTGCTCACGATAGTACATTCTAGTGGGCTGCTCGGCCGGTGCGCGCCCTCTTCATCGTCTGCGAGCACCCTGAGCAAGTTCGGCCGGTTAATAAGCTTTTGGCTGGGAGGTGTACCTGGCTAACTCGTTCAAGACATGTTATGACCAAGCTAGTAAAGCCAAGCCATGCTCAGAGTGAAATAATTACGCCACGTCTTGACAGTCTCATGTTATTAAAGCCATGTGAAGGTGTAACCATGCTGACTAAAGCACAATAATTCACGTGCTTTCTAAATAACGCGAATCATCAACAAATTATGGTAAATACATCTTACAAATTTAAAATTTGGGTCGCAATATAAGGAATAGCTGCAGAACGTTCCAAATTGCACCTGATGTATTTGTTGCCAGGTAATTCGTATAATAAAATGTAAAATCAAGCTGATGAGGTTTTCGAAGCATGCCAAGCAGACTTGGTTATACCACCTAGTTAAACAGTGGGACGAAGGTAGGTGATCACAATTTGAACTATGACGCCATGTTTGCACAAGTTGTGAAAGTTTACCAAATAATCTCATAATAAAAGAAACTGTTGCTTACCGTTCACCACATGAAACAATGAAACACCTGGCAGTCCCACCGGCACCATGACATCGAACTAGGGTCTTCTCAGAATCGATTGATTCATATGTGGGGTATATTGTCACAAAACCACCATATGAACATGAGAGACGCCGTAGTGAAGGGTCCGGAAATTTAGACCACCTGGGCTTCTTTAACGTGCACCAAAATTTGAACACACGGGCCTGGCCTTCGCAGAATCAAAACGTTATACGAATCCACGTGGCAGTCAGTTTGATTGACAGGCGCCAGCGGCGAAGATTGTGTCCACCCACCGAATTTGCTTTAGCCAAGGAGCAGTGTTCACTCCGCAAAGCCAGCGAGTGACACGATTGATCATCAGCCACATTGCGGACCATATGCACACACGCACAAAATACAAGTAATATCATCACGTGGCTACATCTTCTCGCATTCCGTATCACCACGCTCACGACGTCCACTCACAGCTGCGTTGCCACCATGGTGACAGTGGCCCCGGTGACAACATATCCATATATTTATCGACAATATTTGATAGAAGCAAAATAAGTGCCAGGAAAGGGCTGTGTGTGCACCCAGGCTGCCTTCGAGAGCAGTAATTTCAATGCTGCGGGTGTGTCCAAAGTGCCTGCCCTAGAGAGGAGAAACGCCCATAAACACGCCTCTGTGAGGCGCGATGTGGACTTGGCTAAAAGATAGCGCGACAATCACGCTGTTAAAGTACTGACTGAGTCGCCGCGCGGACGTGCTCGCGCTCTAATATAACCGCCGAAAATGCCCATATCTGTCTTTAGCGCCACGCGCGTTCATGTAGCCGCCGTTATCAACGCTGCTGTCCCGCGATCCATGCCATGGCCACCGTAGGGCGAGCTCGGAGCCTCAGAGCATTCTCGAGTACCCGAGAAGCTCGGGCCGTTCTGCACAGCATTCGTTGTCAAAATGGACGTAGCCCTCCCCTATGACGCTTCTCATAATCTTATCGTGGTTTCGGGACCTAGTAACCCCACACATTAGCATTTTTATTTTATTCATATTCATGCTGTGAATGGTTCCTTCACCTACGCGCTGAGCGGAACACATCACATGCTACAGAGAACGGCGACGTTCAAGGATCCATATCCAGGTAATAGTCAAACGTGGCAATGTCAAAAAGCTTGTTGCTTGGAAAAAAAAAGATTGGAGTAGTATGTTTTAACGTAGTGCTAAATACATTTCGTCAATGAGGGGCGATTCGCATTTCTTCCCCCCTCACGAAATATATTTAGCACCCGAGCTAAGCATACCTGAGCAATCAAATGACCTTACAAAATCGACAACACACCAGCCTGATTCGCGCTGCCGACCACACTAGCGATCGATGGTGGATCTCCTCGAAACTATTTCAGCCTTCGAGATCGTAAGCGCAGCCGAACTGAGGACGTTGCATTGCCGCCATCCTAATTTGAGTTTTGTTGGCTAGATGGCGGCGTTGTGCTGCATTGTGACAAACGAACTTATTGGCAAGAGTTCGTGCGTACAAAACATTTGTTTAAGCGTCTATTCCAGCTTTTCCTTTACGTGATGCTGTTGCATTTCCTGTTAGAATGACATTATTTTTGGCTAAGAATGCTCAGCTGATTCACTGTGCTAGGATGTTTTCAGAAGTTGAGCATACTGCTCTTAGCACTCATAACTTTCTATAAAAACAAGTTTTTTGACACAGTCATACAAAACAAATTTCGATATAAAAGCTTCAATTTAGTGGGAAGCCTGGCCTTTGAAATTTTTGAAGTCATCATGCATCTGACATAAGCAGGAAGGGTGATGCTTCAACTAAGTAGAAGCCACCTGAAGCTAATGCACTTTCTGTGTGTGTGCGCCTATACCTAAAACACCCGGCGAAACAAACGTGCGTAGACGAAAGTAAGCCCCTTCTACCCAAAAATGTAGTCCCAGCTTCGCGCTAGTGACGGGAATAGAGGGGGTCATGAGTAGAGGTGGCCATTGAAATTTGCACGCACAGAAGTCTGCACGTATGGCGACTGTTACTGGTGAAGCAGTAACAGTCGTCAGACGATAATAAATAGTAACAGACGATAATATCATTATCTGATTCCCAAGTTGTCCAGAGTGAAAGTCGCAGAAGCATAAATACCACCGCATACCAGTGTAACCTTAGTAACGGGGCAGGTGGCAATGGGGAGGGTAAATTTGGTCAAGCTGTTCACTTTTTCAAACTTTTGAATGCGAAGCATTTTTCAGCAAATTTAATGACATTAAGCGTATCTATCTATCTATCTATCTATCTATCTATCTATCTATCTATCTATCTATCTATCTATCTATCTATCTATCTATCTATCTATCTATCTATCTATCTATCTATCTATCTATGTATGTATGTATGTATGTATGTATGTATGTATGTATGTATGTATGTATGTATGTATGTATGTATGTATGTATGTATGTATGTATGTATGTATGTATGTATGTATGTATGTATGTATGTATGTATGTATGTATGTATGTATCTATCATCTATCTATCTATCTATCTATCTATCTATCTATCTATCTATCTATCTATCTATCTATCTATCTGTCGAGCCGTCTACGACTTTAGCTCTCCTGGCTGTTTTGGTAATGGTATCAATATCAAAATTTGTATGGCATATGACAACTTTATGACGAGCCTATGTAACTAGTCATAACATGGAAATCACGACATGTATGCCGTGAATCTCGCGATATACATTTCATTGTCTTGCTGCGGTTGGGGTAGTTTAGTTTGCATGACATATTGCAACACTGGTGTGGTATGACATGACTGTATGGCGGACGCAAGTGCCAGACCCTAACGTGGAAATCATGACATGCATGTCATGTAAGTCATGACTACACACCACGCTCATGGTTCGCTCGCGGTCGTTTCGCTAGCCTCGCAAACACCAAATTTGGTATTACTGGACCTGAATGGACGCCAAAGATATATGAATGGCGCAAAGATTCTGATCATGACTTGCGTATCATGTAAAACATGGTTACATACTACGGTCATAGTGGGCTCGCTGCCATTTTAGCTTCATTCACATATACCTAATTTGGTATTACATGACGTGAATAGACGATGAAGGTAAATGACACGTACGAACTGATAATCACGATATGCGTATCATGTCAAACAAGGCTACATGCTACGGTCGTTGCGCGCTGGCGGCAGTTTCGCTAGCTCCACATTGCTAAATTTGGTATCACGATACGTGAATGAACGATAGACGTAAATTACACGTCCAAACATGATAATCATGAGATAAAAGTCATGAACGGCATACTTTTCCGTCCGCCTCGCAAGGTATTGTTGATTTTAAAGTGGCACACCAACCTTCTCATTAAAGTTTCGCATATTATCGATTCCCACTGTCCATGGGATCTGCCGATTTGTTTACTGTGGTCCTGAGACCATGTTTTACTTCGTGTTGAAATATTAGACCAATGTAATCAATAGACGCTGGGGAAAAATTCCTTTACTGGTGAGCTATTATCCAAAGATCTGAGAAAACTGGGCTTTAGAACAGGCAAGTCTGCAGCTCTGCCATGGCACACTGCCAGTATACTTCCGTCAGCATTAAGAGGACAGATCGGTGCTCGAGGTAGCCACAAAGCTGCATTTCTTCATTGAAAAATAAAGCCAGCTCCCTTCCGAGTTCCACTTTTTGAGCTTTTTCCTTCGATTTCCATGAGCTCCATTTTCTCTGCTATCATTTTTGAGCAGTTGCTGTGTGACATTCCTGTGCGACATTTCAACAAATGAAAATATAGCCATTCCGTTTGCGGCTCTGAGAGCCCGAGACATTGATGAATGCCTTACAGCTGTTAATATTTGTGTGCACGTCATACAAATAGTTCTGATTTTCTTTTTTCTGCAAAGTGTTAGTAAGTACACTTAAACTTGCTTTGCTATGGAAAAGTAAATCAGTAGCATTATGGAACAGGATGAACCCTTGCGAATATCCTTATGTGAACATTTTGACGAACCTATGTCTAATATAGTTATTACTTTTGGGGTTACCATGAGAGTCCCTCAAGTGTTGTAACTCATGAACAATATTAGATAATAATACGAACATCAGTTATGATATCAGTACAATAAATGACATCTGCATGCCAAATTTTCTGACTTTCTCTTAATAAATAACAACGATGTTTATTATTGCCACGTCCCCCCCCCCCCAAGTTCAGTCGCCGTTTACATAGCGCCAAGGCCCCGAGCAAGCACGGCAGGCGCGATGGATGGATAATTGGATGACAACTGTATTGTTCCACCAGATAAGGAGTAACAATAAAGTTCCGCCACACAAGCCTAGGTGACGGGGCCGGCACCTCCTCGATTAGAAGCAGGTGAAGAGGTTCCGACTCCTCGAGGGTTCTCCTGCCAGGCGGATGGCTTGTTGCTGTGAAGCGAAGCCCTCGTCCCGCAGCAGGGCTTCTCAGACCTCTCTGCAATTTATATTTGATTTAGCGCCTGGGCAGCCATCACACTCTCAAATTATGTGGTCGATTGTCCGTCTCGCCCTACAGTGCTCTCTTCTATGGTTTTGCCTACCATCTTTCTGAGCATGATAGGCCCAGACAGGTCGGTCAAAGTTGCCAGCTTGCAGGCACCACCCTGCGACCATAGACTTTCTCAAAATTAACTAGAGGGCACTCTGGCGCTGCGATCGTTCAGCGACCACGGGAATGATGGGTAGTACACACGTTTGCCTAGTCGTCGTACTTGCGGGTGGCGAATCGTACTTGCGGCTTCGTTCATTGCTGGTTACGGTTTGGTTTAAAGAAAAGAACAAACACTTTTGAACTTCGCGACCTGATTTGAAAATGTAAGCCGAAAAATATAGGGTGGTGAAGCGCAATCGCTGAACATTTGCTGCTTTTTGTTTTGTGAGAAAAAAGCTTCAAGCCACATGAACACACACGGAGCCAAAGGCAGGCCAGAGGTACAAAGATTAGACAAATGTGTGTACTGCCCATCATTCCCATGCCCGTTGAAGCGCCGTGCGTTGCAGCTCCCATAGACACTAGTGCCAGAGTTCCCTCTAGTAAGTATTGTGGGAAACTCTATGCCTGCGACTGCCTCTGTATTGTTCCGGTTTTTATGCGGTGGTGGCACCACTCTCCGAAGTAGCCGTTAATTTTCAAGAATTTCAGCCTAACTTCCTATACTCTCGTTCATGTTATGGCAGTCAGGTGGCTCCATAGCCACCCAGACTAATTCATAGGCTAAATCATAGGCCGCTTTGTCGCCAGGAACGTACGTGTGTGTTGGGATCTGAATTAGACTAATGTTTCTTTTTACCCGTCTATCGTACAGCCCTCTTACCGCTTTGGGCGAGATCCAACCGTTATCGAAATCCCAATGGCCCTTTAGCTATCGTTGACTATAGGGATCCGTCGCAAAGCAAACGCAAGCGACCACTATCGGAAATCCTTTAATCGTTTCCGTGTTGCGCCTTCTCATTGTGGTGGCCGATATCTTGGCTCTGGTGGCGCATTGTCCGGCTTACAGGACCAACCTAATCAATAGCGTTAAAATACGCAATAACACGATAGCATAGAAAAATAGTGTGATGGGATTTGGCTGTAAAATAATCTAAACATATTGTAATCGAGGAGACACGGTAGCAAGGGTTAGCGTATATGAATATTCATTGTCGGACATCTTGCAGCGCCTTCTTCATGAGCAGATTTAAGCAACGCAATACCTTGGGCAGTATTTAATGCTGTTTGTGCTTTGGTAGTTTGCATGTGCTATTAAACATCGTAAATATAGAGGTTGTGAGGAATGCCTTAGGCTGGCATATTATTTAGATTCTCTGAGCTTAGGCTCAAGCAATATTTCAGTTTTACCGAAGTTTCCTTTCCACAGTTTTTACGTGCGTTCTACCCGGAAAAAATATTTAATGACTTCCTGCGTATGAAGTAGCCTTTGATAATACGACTGCTTTGCATGGTTGTAATATGGCTCGTTTTGCATGGTTGACAAAGTAGTCCCTGGACTTAACTCTGGATTATGGGCTTACTCTGAACAGCTTTACTCTTAAGAGCTTTACTCTTAAGAGCTTCACTCTAGATTATAGACGAAATCCTAGGAGATGCACTGGAAGCAGTGTAAATAAATTCCACCACAGTCAACACAAAACACAGTGAACGGAATACGTGGGTAGACTAATAGCTTAGTTCGTCTCTTTATCTTTGTTCGCACTGTTTCTCGAATTTAATGAACGTGTAGCCACGGGCCAAAATAAGCCTTCGCGAACCCACTGCAGGCGTAAAACTGCTGATGAAATTGCTGCATTTCTTTCCTCCCAATAGATTTGTGAACGCGGCCAGCAACCACTTGAAAAACAGTGTTCCCCAGTCCAAGAGCTTCCTCGATACACTGCTCTCCCAAAAGGTAGTAGGATTCGGCGTGTTGAGCATAAACAAGCTCCAGTTTTCAAGCGATGTCTATAAAGGCGCGGTCTCCCTTCTCGTGGTAAGTATATTTCTGTAACTGTAGAGCTTGCTTTACCAAGAGTATTATTGAAAAAGAAAGAGAAGAAAAAAGAAGGTGAAAGCCTACAATGAACAGCCATGAGAGTCGAGTCGTGATGTGGCATTTTGGTACAATTCTTCATATCTATACTAGGTATAAATACATTAAGGAGTTAAAATATCAATTCGTAATTAGTGGGTGTGTGCAGGAGCCCACAGCTTGACTAGTGGATTTGTCTTTTTTAAGGCTGTAGCCTTGATCAAGATAAGTCTATTAGTCGAAACTTCGGCTCCAACACCAACCCACTCGTCTGCGAATTTTCAGCCAATGGGTGCTAAAGCCACTTGACATATCTAACAAAGAGTGCAAAAGCCCCAATAACGTAACGTGGGAAATATGTAGTTAATGTTTTCGTACGTAAAAACATATCCATTGAAAGCCCGAATTTCGGTAATATTCACGTTAAATGTAATATTGAGGCTGGAAGCTGACGGACACAAGCGCAGGCTATCAACTGAACATTTATTCTTTCAAACGGCGAGCTATTGATATCTACTAGTTACCACTGTTCATGAGCATGTCGGAGAGATTGTGTTTTTAGCATTACCAGCAAGGTGGCGCAATCAGCGCGCATCGCCACATCGCGTGTTGGCACCCGCGATAATCTCCTACGCGTACTTTGGGCCGGCTTAGAGAAGGGGAGTGACGCTCCCTCGCACGCCCTCATCTCGCGGTGGCGAGGGAGGAAGTTCGTACGCCTTGGCTGACCTTGGGCTTTACCTGGAATGATTCTGCTTTAGTTACCAGGCATGACGATAGTTATAGCGCGAGAACAAAACGACGACACAGAGACAAGAAGGACACGGAAGACCAGGCTCACTAATGTCACTGCAATAATTGCAGTCTCCGTTTGTGAAAAGCGCATGCTTTTCAGACACAGCGAAGTAAGAAATGTGACGCTTATTCACGTGCATCCGCACGTGTGAGTACGTTTCGTGTGTCCTTTGTGCGGGAGAAACGCGGGGCACGTTTGGATCTGCTTTCCATCCTGCGCGTAACCTTTCAATTTGTTGCTATCGTGTTTATTGCTTCGCCTTTGCGGCAAAGCTGTGACTTTTTTCGTGGTGCTGAACCTGCCACTGGAACTAAATGACTGGCAGCTGTTGAAACAATGCCACCGCATCACGCGCGTAGCACTGGTACTTGCAGCGAACTTTGGTCAATCTGCGAGGTCTAAAAGCGTTCTGTGAATGCGCAATGCGTATTCCGTTCCCCACTACAGATAAATGTTTATATAAACTCCTCGCAGGCAGTACCATAGCTAAATGTCCTACCTGCTATTTTTTTACCGGAACCAATGGCAATCGACAAAGTTCAAGCAAAGATTCGGCCAAAATGTATATTGTGAGTAAGGCAAGCGCCGCACTGCCATCTGTTTGCTTTGGCTAATGTCAACGCCTCCTAGAAAAAACTGTGCCTGGAACGTGGCTCTCTCTTCAATTGAGAGCTTGCTGCCAGCACAAAATCTTGGAGGTCATACCTCCTACCACATGTTGCGACCGTCCGCCGCGTGGGACCGCTCGCCTCCGTACCGCTCTGCCACGTGACACTACCGTACCGCTTTGTCACGTGACATCACAGCTGCTCGGAGGCAATTGTGAAAGCATTGCTTCATTCGCACGGGGGTGACCGCCACAGGCGTTCGCCTCCATACCGGAGGGGAGGGTGAAATCCGAGGGTAGGGCGGCGCGTTCGCGGCTCACGTTCCAGACATAATTTTCCTAGGAGGCGTTGCTAATATTTACATATGTCGCACGCAACAACCGATGGAAGAACAATGATCCCAACGTACAGCATTGTGACGATTACTTTTGTGCAATGTTAAAGTCGCGCATGCACGTATTCTAGCAAACAAAATTATGCATGCTTGACCAATTCCACCGCACAAAGTAACAGCTTGCAAATGCAGTGTAGACCAACCCCCCTATCACCACCCCACTTGTCATCCTGTTGCGCTTGAAATAAAGCATCTTATCCTTGCGGAAGGCCGTCTTTGACGCCTGCTACAACGCTGAGGTCGTTGGCAACTTGGTTCGCCCTGTCTCTGACACTTTTTTCGTCGCTTGAGCTGGTGGGCATGGGGTCAAAGTCTAAATGCACAGCGTACTCGTCGTCATTGCCGCTTCTGCTCCTTGATGAAGCACTGTCCAAATTGTTAGGTGATAATGTGGCCGACTACATGGTACCGGTAACACGTTGAAATACTTGCAGCGAACTGACATGTGCGGGCCACACGGCAAGCAACACTCGCCCCGCCGCGGTGGTGTAGTGGCTATGGTACTCGGCTACTGACCCGCAGGTTGTGGGTTCGAATCCCGGCTGCGGCGGCTGCATTTCCGATGGAGGCGGAAATGTTGTAGGCCCGTGTGCTCAGATTTGGGTGCACGTTAAAGAACCCCAGGTGGTCGAAATTTCCGGAGCCCTCCACTACGGCGTCTCTCATGATAATATGGTGGTTTTGGGACGTTAAACCCTACATATCAATCAATCACGGCAAGCAACACTCCCAATACATTGCCACTGACAGCTTTCGGAAGGTGCTGTTTAGTAGCAGACGACGGCACTGCTTCTTATTGCTTGTCATGTCATGCACGTCATGGCGAAGTGGCCGGCCGCGGCGGTGGGCAAAGTTTACAACTGACAGTCAAGTTTCATAGCGAGTACAAGCATATTTGACCCTCGGCGTTTGTTTGTCGCCGAAAACCGTCATTTGTTGGGTGACCATGCCATTGCCCCTTTAATGAGTACCTGCGTGAACACGCGCGTGATGTGCGCAGTGACAGGGAAGGTTTCGTGACACAGTATTTCACCAATCCTGGTTGTGACACGCAGTTTCAGAACACTATATAGTTGTGAATAACCACAAAGATGGTCGTACCCGTCTAAACTTGGCGTGAGAATTGAACGCCGGCGTAAGCGGAATGTCGATTGCTGGTCGAGATGAAGAGCTTCAGGTATTCGCGAAAGGTGCGGATGGCCAATTAGTCTACCGAATTGTCAGTCGGATTGTGTATACGTAAATGAATTAAGTTTTTTTATTGAGTTATCTGTAGTTTACCCTATCACATTCTGGTTTTGTTTATGTTCATATAGTCTCTGAATATTAAACAATCATTTTATAGAGTCTACTTGTCGTCGTCCCATTGTCGTTTGCTTTCTTGCGCGCAGTATACCCACATTATGAGTGGTACACGAGACTAAAATTCATAAGTATCTACGGGCGACCGCCCATTACGCTGCAACAAGTGCCTCGCGGCCGGAGTGTGACGAACCAGCAATATCTGCGTTTTTCTTAAACCACCGTAGTGATTCGGCATGGTCATGTGACTATGCTGCTGCAAAGTAGGCAAGAGGCTTGGTACGCAACCATAAAATTTGATGAAACTGGGTTTTGACGCAGAGGAATGGTCAAGCTAGGCATAAAAGACAAATACTTTGAGGCAGTATGAGTTGACCGTTAAGCTTTCGTTAAAGCTTCTCTCCCACGTAGAGTTCACTCCTGGAGTTTCGTAGAGCATCCTGGAGTTTAAGTGTCGTACACTTCAACTCCAGGATACTATGTACCAGTTATTTCTGCAGAGTGGAAAATTGTGCGAAAATTTTCGATTGATACTACGTGGGCTTGATTGTTGCTGGCACAGCTGCTTCTGTTACCTTGTTTTATTTCCCGTGAACTTTGTTCAGAGCGAAGAATGTACCGTCCATGTGGAAGCCGACTGAATGTAACTGAACAATCCCTACATCAAAAGTCGCTCAATCACTAACCGATGTTGCTTCCATTTCATTTTCAGGAAGTGAAATCGTTCGTTTCGACAGAGCTGGGACGCAATGATATATTTACTGTTATTGGAATATATATCACCGCTCAAGAAACACAAAACGCGCTGATAATTACCCTTCAGTAAGTACTTATCGAATTCATGTAGCCAACCATATTCATAAATTCACGCTTTCAACATATGCTGATGAGCGCTTTATTCAAACTGATGCTGTCAATATAAAATTGATATCATGTGCATAAAAGTATACGTATTCTCAGAATACTATCATGTGTACACTGCCTCCCCAAGGGCTGTCCAGTATACGTATTCTCAGAATACTATCATGTGTACACTGCCTCCCCAAGGGCTGTCCAGGAGGTCTGCTATTGACCCACTATTTTTATTATTGTGAAAATTATTTATGCCGGGGTGCAGCAAGGTTTAACTCGTGTATTTCTGTCATGAAGATGATGTTGTTAAAAGTTGTATGAACGAAATGCAAAATAATAAGTCACAACAAAAGATTTCGCTATTTGAGGGGACCCGGGAGTCGTACCCATGACCTCTCGGTCCGCAGGCAATAGATGCAGATCGCATAACCAACAACACCACTGGCACTTTTTTCTTTATTACTGCGCTGTTGGCACGTATAGAAAGACACGCTGTATTCGGGAAGCGTACTCTTTTTTTCTGTACCTGCGTTTATTGCTTGTCGAGGTGGTGCCACCACCCACGAGCGGAGAAGAGAATGACTTCGATAGAGCAGTACTAACGAGCAGCGACCAAAGATGGTCAGGCAGTCTCAGCATTACGGCCCCGTGCCTCGATGACAGCGTTCAAAGAGACGCTTGCACCACGGTGCCCTATTGACTGATTTGCGTCGGGCGTGCTTTGCACAGTGGAGCGTGGCTTTTCCAATTTCGCTTTCACAATATTTCAGGGGTCGGGACCTAATCTGGAAGGTCTTGAGTGATTTGGGCCGGGGACGATACAATTACGGGCTTTGTTTGTCGCATTCTGAAAGCACATGCGTTCCAACCGCAGCAACAGTGTTTCTGCACTGTCTACTTATACGAGGGCCAAGATATCGACAGCGAGAATTGCTGCTGATGTTAATACAACATTTATGAAAAGAAAAAAGGGGAGGGGAGGATTTCAAGGGTGGTTGCCCATATCCAGGGCACCATTGGCCGCTGCAGCTCGACCGGCTTGATCGAGAAGACCCCTTTGGGTCTTCAGGTCAGGTCGGGCGAGGGCGGCTTCCCAAGGCTCCCCCAATAGCGTGAGTATCAGAGGCGACTGAACCTCCATAGGCCTGTTCCGACAGTTCCATGTGACATGTTGCAACGTCGGTCGTGACTCGCACCACGGACATTGGTTTACATATACATGTAGGTTTATGTGATGCCACCTTTCCAAATGTTGATAGGTGTTAACCTTAATTTGTCTTAGCTGGCGAGCTTAGTCAACATTAAGCGATTTGTGCGGTGGGGCATAACGCTGTCTTGTCTTCCGTTGATGTTCGAGTATATCGCGGGCAGTGCATGGTTCGTAGTGATTATCGGTGTCGTTCCTCACTCGATTGCTCAAATCACGAGCGAAACTGTGCGCCGGCGAATTACCCGAGATACCCTCATGGCCTGGGCACCAAATTATAGCATGGTCCTGTATCAGCCTGTCACCTAGTATTTTCAAGGCGACATTCGGTGGTGCACCACGTAGAAACATTCTGCAGGCTTCCTGGGAATCAGACAAGACTAATGCGGAAGCATTCTCTGCCTCTTTAGTTCGAATAGCTAGCGCAATCGCCACCGCCTCCGCAATCACTGTACAGGTTGTTTTAACTGACGCTGCGACAGTTTTAGTGGTATGCGGCGCTGGTTGAACTGCTACTATAACGCAGCTCTCCTATGATTTAGCAGCAGCAAAGTATACTACTTCATGGCTTTTGCCAAACTGTCTTTGAAGCTGGCGAGCTCTAGCTTTTCTTCTCGCCCTATGGTACAAGTTACTCATGTTTCGCGGAATCAGGCCGACGGTTATGTGTTGGCCTATTTTCCTAACTATGGTAGTAATGATCTCCCAGCAGTATTGTAATCTTGTAGGGTATCCCAAGCGAGTGAGGGTTTCTGCATACCTTTGTAAGGCATTGTCGTTCCTTCAGCGAGAGAAGTGTTGCTGCCGCAAGCTCTTCGAAAGTGTTGTACACACCAAGCGCTTCCACTTTGTCATTGGGTGAATTAAGTAGTGTACCTAAGGCAGCTCTGCATGCTCCCCGGATTATCAAGTCAATCGCTTTAATTTCCGTTGGTGTGCGCTCCTGATATGGTAGTTCATATTTGACTCTACTAAGAATGAAGGCTTGTACCAAGCGTAGAGTTTCTCCTTCGTTTAGCCCTTTGCCCTTTCTTATTATTCTGTGAATCATTCCAGCGATGATTTTCAGTGTAGATTTCAGCATTTTGATTGTATAGCTTGCTCTTTTGTTGTTTTGCAGCCATAAACCTAATATTCTCATAATCTCTCTCCAGCAGCATTTGATCTCCAATGCGTAGTTGTGTGGCTGATTTGCTTCGATGTTTTCTGCCATGAACGCGGATGAATTCTGATTTATCTGGTGCACATGTCATGCCATTACCTTCGGAAAATGCCTGGATGGTGTCAATTGCTTCTTCTAAAATTTGCTCCTTCTTTCCCAGTGACCCTTTGTTCACCCACAGAGTGATATCACCGGCGTAGAGCGCGAATCGGAAGTCAGGGATTCGCTTCAGCTGCTTTGCTGGTCGATTCATTGCTTTATTAAAGAGGAGTGGAGAAAGTACTGCACTTTTCGGTGTGCCTCTATTTGGCATTGGAAATTTTTGGGAGTGTATGTTCTCCATGCCTATGGTTGCTGTGCGGTTGCATAGAAATGATTTGATGTAGCAACATGTTCGAGCACCACAATTCAATGATTGAAGTTCTTCCAGCATAAGTCGGAGAGATCGTATCGAATGTCCGCCTCAAATCCAGCTCTGCGACTACGTTCTCCCCTCCAGTGGTTACATTCTAAATCACTTCATCTTTCATTCGCAGGAATATATGCTGCGTAGACAAATGCTGTCTGATTCCATGTATGTTGGGAGACAGATAATTCTCTTTTTATATATTCAGAAAGCCTGGTGTGCACAACCGTATCAAAAGGCTTGCCTAGGCATGATGTCAACGATATGGGCGGAAAATTGTGGAGCGTTTTATTCTTTCCAGGTCTTGGACCAAAACATATGTGGGCCTCCTTCAATTGGCTTCCCCCTGCCCAGACTTTTTCGTTACAGTATTGGGTAATTTTTCCAACTTCCTTATCGCTCATATATCTCAACATACCATTAGTTATTTTGTCCTCTCCCGGAGCCGAATGCCTTTTACGCGACATTGCAGCTTGCAGGCGCACAGACAACTTGCTCGCTTATCGGGGAATCTAGGTCCTGAATGTCTAATCCCTCATATTCTAGATCCTGTATAGTTTCTTCACCATTGCCAATGTATTTCTTTCGAACAATTTGCAGCAAAGCGTCATCATCCTCTTTGAATTCTCCCAATAAAGTTCGCAATGTTCTAGTTGTAGTAGTTTTCGTGTTCATGAAGTAAAGCATATTTTTCAATATTGCCCACGTTTTAGTTTTACAGAGCGTTCCCCTCAGGCATTCATAGAAGGTAACCAAATTACTAGCCTGATGCTCTCCGACATGTTCATTAGCTTTTATGGACAATTCTGCATTCTGGCTTTCAGCTTTCTATTCTATCTCTGCCTTTTCCACCTTTTGATGATGCTGCGCCGACCTTCCCACAAGTGCATAAAGTGGGGGTGCACTGCTAGAGTTTTTTCATTTATAATAAAGTGCTTGGTATGTAAGCTGTACGCCTTCCTCGTATCGTTCACACATTTGTCTAGCGTTTCTAGCAGCTGCTGTGTCACCGGATACTGCCTGTAGTCCTCCCCATCGGTTATTTTAGCAATTCTATGCGACCTTTCGAGCTTCGGAGTGGAAGTAGAAAAACTGATTATGAAGTAATCACTCCCCATATTCTCACCAAGATTTTTCCACGATCCGCTTTTAATATTGTTCGTGAATGTAAGATCTGGATATGTTTGCATGGAAACACTATTGCGTAGTCTAATGGCCACCTGGGGCATGGTCTCTATCTAGTTGGTGCTCGTATCTCTCTACTGCCTGCAATAAATTTGCGCCTTTCCTGGTGTTTTTCCGGTATCCCAAAACATGTATGGGGCGCAATGAAGTCGCCTGCGAAGACTAACCTGTCTTTATGTCCAGTGTGCCCAAAAGCCCACTCGAGCATCTCAAAAGGTTGACGTGACACTCTCTTGGAGGGCTGTAAATATTAGGAATAAAAGTTTTGGCTTTACCCTGTTTGGTGGTATGGAGCTAATTCAGTTGGTGCTCGGTTGGGCACTCAGATTGATGGTATACACTGCTCGCAACAGTTTTATGCAGCAATGTGGTGATCCTAGAGTATTTTAAATTCTGAATGGGGTAATAATCTCTTGACCTTATTACGCCCTTGCCTATTTCCTGCAAACATACCACGCCAGGTTGTTTAAATGCAGCGGCCATGTGTGATTGCAGCGCCGCCGCTCACTTTTGGAGCGAGCGGCAGTTCCAATGCCACATCTCAATGGATTCAGTGGTGCGAGTTGTATTACTGGTCATGGTTAATGAGACTGTCGACATGTGTAGAGTCAGACGCTGCCACAATTTTGATTTTACTTGCCATGGGAGCATCCGGAGCATTGCGAGCTCTTTTAAGCGAGCTTTGCTGTTTATTCGATTGCACACGCACATAAGCCTTGTGGCTCTGAAGCTCCGCATACAATTGTTGCTGAAAGTTTTGTAGAATGTGCAACTGTTGCACCAGTTGGCTCATCATTTTTCCAATACTTTCTAACGTGAAGGGCTGAGTGGAGGGTGTATATGCGTGATTAGTGTTGACTAATGCGCCCATAGAGTTTTGTATTTGCATCCTGAGAGCTGATACTTCCATTTTGAGTTCGCCCAACGACTGCTCTAGATATCTGCTTTCGGAAAGTATTTTCTGATAGTCAGGGTGAGATGTTATTGGGGCCGCCCCTCACGCCATCCCCGCCGCCCTGCTCACCTGCTGCTGGGTTGAGATCCCGGCCACTCGAGGCGTCCTGGCTGGGGTAGGGGATCGAAATTGAGGGCAGGAGGTAGGTTGCGATTTCGGGGCTCTTAGTTCGTGACATTTCTTGCTTTTCTCTCGTGATCATGCCTTGTGCCTTTTCCTGTCAGCTGGGTCTACCTGGTTTCCAAGCTGTGGCCATTCTTCATTATCGTCAATGCTTCCGATGCATACCACTTTGGTTTTGGCCGTGATGGTAAGGCTCCGTTAGTTGCCTTCTTGTCTGTCGTCCGGTCTGACAGCTTAGGATGCTGCTGCCTTATTGGCTGCTTGAACGCCGTTTGCATTCTTTGGTGTCCATAAACTGTCCCTCTCCCCACGTGGAACATACAGGGTTGCAAGGGTGGTCCGGTTGAGGCTCCTTCATACCACAGTTGTGACAAATGGCGATAGTGGGCGTCGGGCAAACATCTGTTCTTTGTCCCATTTGCTGGCAGGCATGGCAGAATTGTATCGCATTCTTGAATGGGAAACAGGGGACCTCGCCGCTCGTATAGCAAACAAATCTTCGTGTTATGGGGCCAAAAAACGTGATCAGTGCTGTCTTTGCCTCTCCAAGCATTCTAGCTCTTAGGATCTCGACTCCGTGTGTCCGTATGCGTAGATCTGCCAGGAGAGTTTCTGACCTTGTGTTGGGAGTCAGGACATGTATGACTCCTTTTCGTGTGCCGTCTCCCACTGCTGCATAGGCATTGACAGCGTGCAATCTTCCGTTGAGAGCGAGGCTTGTGATTTTTCTGCTGATATCAGCCGCGTCCTGGTTGGGAGGGGAGATGATGAATATGTTGGATCCTGGCTTCAGCCGGAGCAAAAATTGGCTTCCGCTTATTGTACCTTGACACACGTTCACAACTGCTTCTGCAATTTGTGGGGCTGTTAGTTCTGTTATAGGTAGTCCTTGGGATGGCCTTACGATAATTTTGAAGCCTTCCTTGGAGAGTGGTGGTAGCTTCCGCTTCTGTGGTCTTCTTTGCGACGTAGGTTGCGAAAGCGACTCGGATCACAGTCACAGTCACAGTCTCTCTTTGTGACAGTCACAGTCAAGTCACAGTCTCCCTCTGTTGTCGGAGTTTCTTTCCTGCTCTCGCGAGAGCTTTCTTTTGACGAACGGTAAGGACCGCGTGCCAGCTTCCTCCATCGTCGCGTTCCTTGCCTCCAGATGTACCGTTGGTCTCTTCGTTGTCTTGGTGGGTGATGCCATCACCCGCAACGCTGTCCTGGCATTCCATTTTACTTGTCCAGGCTGGCGTATCAGGCTCTGCCTTCTGGTCTATCTTGGAACGTGTTGTCTATTTAAGCGGCGTCTTTGTCGCTTTCAACCGGACATGAGACGCCGCAGGCGCTCTTGTAAGAGCCAACGAAGTTTTCGCCATCGGACGCTACCGCGCCGTCAACGCTTGGCGCATCTCAGGCGTAGGCGTCTCGCCACCGCTGCATTGCTCGCGCGGTCATAACGGACATGTCGTCGACCGAAAGTAGATAGGAAAAGATGCTGCTCAGCGAGAAAAGTTTGTTATCCACGTGTAGCCATGATTTTCCTGAGCACAGTGTGACAGCGCAGTCCAGGCAAGTCACAGCAAAATTACATAAAATTTTCAAAACTCATGGGGCACCCGCGAGTGGTGCTTCACTCGTCGGCGCCACCTAGCTGTCCCGAGAGTTGCTGCATCAGACGCTGCCGAAAGACAACAGCGTTGACAGGCAAACGTCGTGCAACTGTGCAAGTGAGTTTGGATCAGAGAGGTAAACACCAGGGAGAAGCATGAAGCCTCCGCGCACCCACGGATGTAGCTCAGAAATCTGCCTTTCGCGTTTAGGAAATCGACTGCATCGTGACTGAAGTGGCTGTCATACAGACACCAAAGCGGGTATCACCTCGGATCGACAAAATAAAGTTCGTCATTATCGCATGTCTGCACACCGTGCCGGACCGTTTGAAAAAAGGTGGCCAGTCATTGTGACATAAACGTTGTTCCTTTGCGTGGACAGAAAATCTAAGCAGATCCCCGGAGTGCATTGTGATGAGTGGGACGAAGCATCTATAAGTCCATCCACGCCTCCGTCCGTTCATTCGTTCTTGCTTTCGTCCATCTGTGCATCAGTCTGTGCGACCGTTCGTGCGTCCATTCATGCATTTGTTGGTTTTTCCGTGCGTCAATCTGTGCATTCATCCGTCCGTCCGCCCGCCTGTCTATGCGTATGTCCATCTGTCTGTTCGTCCGTGCGTCTGTTCATCCGTGCAACCATCTAGTGAACACTCCAAGTACCACTATCTCGCATCTTTTCATCACATATTCATCATATAGAAGTACCGCCATCCAGCTGATATTCCAAGGACTAAAGGAGAGGTGGCATGGCCGGACTAGAGGAGTGACACGCGCGCACTCTTTTACGACCGGCGCTTCGGTTCTAGTTCCCACCTTTAACTGCTGCTAGTTCTTGGCACTGCGGCTCAATCTCCCTGCTAGAACCGGTTATGCCCATCAAGTTTAACGTTGTACCCTTTGCTGCTCAGAGAGGGCTAAAAGTGCGTCGTTCTGTCACTATAGTTTTTTTAGTAAGTATCAAATTCAAGGAAAATTTTAGTGGAGGGTAAGTCACCGATACTCGTCTCTGGGGGTCAGTTCATCACAGACAACTATCTTTTAGGGGTGAAGCTCCTTATGGCGTAGCCCGGGCGTCCCTGTCGTAACCACCGGTGGCTCATACCCGAGGGAGCGGGTATGTGCCACAGGGAATAAGCTTTTAAGGGCGAAGCTCTTTTTGGCGTGGCTCGTTTGTCCCCGTTGTGGGCGAAGCTCCTTAAGCCGTGGGTCGTGTGTCCTAGATGTGTGTAGTAGGTAGCAACTTCTCGTTTAGGTCTTCGAATGTCCGCTGGATGGTGGTAGTTTTATATGTTAAATTTATGATTGAAAGATGACAGATGATGGAACTTAGTGCGTACACTAGACGGACAGACGGACCACTGGACAGACAGACAGACAGACAGACAGACAGACAGACAAGACAGACAGACAGACAGACAGACAGACAGGCAGGCAGGCAGGCAGGCAGGCAAAAAGAGGGACAGACAGACAGACAGACAGGCAGGCAGGCAGGCAGGCAGGCAGGCAGCCAGGAAGAGGGACATACACACGGATGCACAGACAGAAAGACATATGCACAGACGCACGGACGGACGGACGAATGAACGAATGCTTCGCCCACTCATCCTCATTGACTCCATGGATGTACTGTTATTTTTTATTTATGATCAACGTGTACGGGTTTCCTCATCAATTGAAAAAAGTCCGCGCGGGCTGCTCCTCCAGTCCGTCCGTGCAGGTGCCGACCTACTATACTACTACTACTACTACTACTACTACTACTACATACATGCATACATACATACATACATACATACATACATACATACATACATTCATACATCGCGGACGTACTACTCACAACTTAAAAGGCCAACTCCGACGATTTTTGACCACGTCAGGACAGTGGTGCTTTTATGTTCCTTAGACATTTTATTCACGCGCCCAATAACTGAAATGCCCAAAAATTCGAAATTAATTTTGAATTATTGAGAAAACGAAATTCCGAAGCTGAAACCTAATCGAGTGTGATTTTAGGTATGGCGTAAAGATTTGCTGGACGCTGCCGGAACCTGCCTGATTGCACATAATGTCCGCCCGATGTCACTACCTGTCCACGCCGTCCATGACGATTGGTTCAAACGCTTACGCTGTTATGGTGAATTTATGGCGAACCGTGGGTGGCTCATAACGCAACACTACTTGGCACCTATCGCACGCCGCCCAACCCGGAACAGGAAATCACACGCTCAACCAAAGAAGCACCGGCCAAACTCACACAATCCATAGCAAACTAGCAGACGCTGCAGTGGCACATCCGTTCGTCAATTCTGCCAGGCAAAACTCAACGTCACATACACAATGTTGCTAATAATTCTGGCAAGCAAGGTGAGCATTTCAGGGTAAGCTATGAAATTAATTTTAAAAGAATCTGCGAAGCTCCCAATCCTGCAATTCGACATGAATGACGCAAACGTGCAAGTTGAACGTACCCAGTGAGTTTCATTGAGATTCACGGACCTCAAAAATTCGCCGAAGTTGGCCTCTAAATACCTTCGCCCCTAAAACCTAGGAAGCGTGTGTGCGAGAATGGACAAAACAGTGCAGAAGCGGCAGGCCACTGTGAGTGCTGAAGGTTGCTCCATAAAGCACTCGGCGTTTCACTGAGTGTGTAAGCGGAGTGGTGCACTCCATAGCTTTGTCATGTGGGTGCACGTACGTTGGGCAGACGGGACGTTGCCTCAACGTCCGTCTGAGGGAGCTTGCTAGCTCTTTAAAAGTACAATATCTACGCATCTTGCCCTCCATTGCCAGCAGTGCGGCTGCGCAGCTGAGCTTAACAAAACCGCGGTGTTGGTGAGGCATAGAGACCAGCGCACACGTGAAATTTCCGAGGCATGTGAGTTCATGAAAGCAAGGGACATGTGCGTCAATCAGCCTTCAATCACTCTCACAGATGCTGAGATATACTATCTACAGCGCACTTGATACGTGTTGGTGGGAGCGTCTGAGTGTTTTTATGCCTTCATTTTTGCATATGTATGTACGTTTATTTCATTAACGTTTGAGTTGTTAACGAGTGCTTGCGTCATGAATTTTTTCTTTTTTTGTGTTTTTGTGCGTTCATCCTTACTAGAAGACTCCATTGCACGAGTGAGCACTTAATATGCTTCACATGAAGTGTTACGCGAAGCAACCACGACAGTTCACGTCAGCAAGTGGTCGTAACTTTCTCAAATCTCCCCTGGTCTCCCCCTCATCTCCCCTGAAAGTGCTCAACACTCAAACGGTCTGAACGATGCTTATACCACTCAATTTTGAAACACTTAACTTAGTCAGCTGGATGATATCTGTAGAAGTGTAAGTTGTAGATTTTCGTCTGGGGTCGCTTGAAGGCGACAAGAGTGAACTAATAGCCTTGTGTCTGAATTATATTATCTACATTACATCGCAGACTGCATTGTAACCTTATCACAAAAATAAAAATAGTCATGATACAGCCACGACTTCCATTGCTTCAACGGGTGTTGGAGAATTCGGGATATTCTTGAGAAGAATTAGTGTAAAATCGCTGCTCCAGACGGCAGAACGGGGCATTAACTGTAGCTCTCTTTTTATTTGGCCCAATCAATGTTGAACCTGCAATGGTGAATAAAACCAAGGAGGAATAACGTTTATTTCAGGTCAATTGGAGCACCCGATGTGTTCATTGGCCTGGGCCACATTGCCTTCGCAAACAACAACAGGTCCGACTGCCAGATGATACCCTTCAGCATGTTCGATAATGACACGAAGGCACATAAGATGAGAGCGAAGTATGGGAGTCTCTACCCATTTGTAAGTCTTCCAAGACGACAAACCACAGATCTGTTGCCATGGTGTTGTTTAGACAATTAGGACCAAAAAAAATTTATAGTAGCTTAGCAGGTGAGGTATTTCACTGCTATACGCTTGACGACACTGGTGGATTTTCAGCCACGGTGGCACTTTTTTAAAGCAGAGAGCTTTACAAGCCCATTCGAGTGAGTGACACAGTATATCTCCACGTGGAGTTAAAGAGAGAACGCGTATCCCCTCACAAGACCGCGTCCCAGGGCATTGTCACTCGCTTCCCTCGATAAGTACGAGCTTGACTTTCATCCACTGTATTTTTTAAGCGAAATCCTGCAGTCTGCCGACCACTGTGATTAGCACGCTCATGAAAAGGATTAACTGAAGCGGAGGAGAGGCATTTACTCCGACTGTTCACGAACACTATGCTGTGCCCGCATACCCAAACACACCGATCCCCCTTTTTTGGCAGCTGCTCAAACTGTGGAGAGAAGTCTTCAGGCATCTAGCACATGGTATGGGCCTGCCCCAGAAACTCTGCTCTACCACCTATCTTAAAGCAAATCGGGGAGTAGTGGGAGGGGATCATGCTTGGCTGTTCTGACTTTCAGGCCCAAAGGCATGGTTCGACGAGCCCAGACAGCAGCCGAGGCAAATGGGGTCACGTACTTGGAATCCCCACCTAGTAGTTGTGGGTGCCATTCTCTCATTAGCGCTCATTCCATACCTCCCTTTTAAATGCGAAGCATTTGTTTGTGAACTTCGGCGGCTTTGAGCGTATCTATCTATCTATCTATCTATCTATCTATCTATCTATCTATCTATCTATCTATCTATCTATCTATCTATCTATCTATCTATCTATCTATCTATCTATCTATCTATCTATCTATCTATCTATCTATCTATCTATCTATCTATCTATCTATCTATTATTGACTTTTAGCTCTCCTGGCTGTTTCAATAATGGTATCGTTACCAAATTTGGTATGGCATTACATGACTGTATGAAGAACATCTTTGACTAGTCATGACTAGAAAATTATGATATTTATGTCATTAAAGTTAAAATTTACATTTCATGGTCATGTAGCTCTTGCGGTGGTTCCGTTCACATTGCATGTTGTAAAACTAGTATGCTATGACATGATTGCATGGCGAACACAAGCGACAGACCGTAACATGAAAATCTTGATATTTGTGCCATGTAACAACATGACTACGTGCCACGCTCATGATGCGCTGGCGGCCGTTTCGCTAGCTTCACTTATACGAAATTTGGTATTACGGAACGTGAATGGATGACGAAGGTATGATACTGGTGCAAACATGATAAAAACGAGATGCCTATCGTGTAACAACAGGACTACAAGCTACGTTCATGATTCACTCGCGGCCGTTTCGCTAGCTTCACATCTACCAAACTCGGTGTTACGCGACGCGAATGGACGACATAGATAAATGACACATCCGAACATGATAATCATGACATGCATGTCATGTTACAGCATGACTACATGCCACACTCATGATGCGCTCACGGCCGTTCCGCTAGCTTCACATGTTCCAAATTTTGTAATACGTGTCGTCAATGGATGACTAATGTATGTGACTGGTGAAAACATGATAATTATGAGATGCGTGTCATGTGAGAACATGACCACATGCCACTGTGAAGGCGCCAGTACATTCCGACGTGACGCGGTGCACGTGCTCGCCGGTGTTCATTTCGTCACGTCATGCCGGCGTTGCCACGCCAGGCACCGGACGTGCCTTATACTCGCAGGCGTGCGCCGCGCTGCGTTGCTTTGACGCATGCGCGTTTCAGCGCGTCCAGCATACCTCCGTCACGAAAACAGGGAGACGCAGTGTTGCCTGGGTAACGCACTGGTGCGAAATGCTGTATGTCGCCATCGGGCCGCGCAGACGGACGCTGGTCGCACCTTTCGCGCCTGGCGTCAGACTGCAGAGTGCTCGCGTTTGGCTACCGTAGCATTGCTGTGCCTAGCGTGCGCACGCGTCAGCGCTACATTGAGTATATTTGGCCCTTCATGATGCGCTCGCGGCTGTTTTGCCAGCTCCACATATACCAAATTTGTTGTTACATGACGTCAACGTATGACAAAAGTATATGACTGGTGCAAACATGATAATCCAGACAAGCGTGTCATGTAAGAACATGACAACGTAACTCGCTCATGGCGTTCTCGCGGCCGTTTCGCCAGCTCCACATATAATAAACTTGGTATCACGTGACGTGAATAGATTACAAAGGTGAAATTCACATCGAAGCACAAATAATCATGACAAGTTAGTCATGTACGGCATCATTTACCCCCCCCCCCCCTCGTAACATTGTGCTGATTTTAAAGTGACATATCAACATTCCTTGTTCGTGCTTGACATAACATCGATTCCCACTGTACGTGGGATCTGCCAATTTTTTTCTTATACATGTTTTTACCACCCACCAGCAAATCGGGTTTCGGCGTTGAAGTTGTATATTATATACCCTGTGGCCCACGTGTTTGGTGGCTCCTCTGTCTACCCGCCTGAACGGCCTTTTTCAGCATCCGAGATGAAAACGGGAGGACCACGTGTGTGCGAGCGTGAACGTCTGTTGGTGTTTTGGGAATTTCTCGGGTAGACTGCAAAGACGGCTACAGAAACTAACGAAACGACGATAGTGATTGCGTGCAGTAGTGAACGTTCGCCTAGCCACATCGTTCCATGGGGAAACGTCGCTCAGGCTACGACGGTCAACAAGTATAACTAAGTAAACAAGCGTTCACATGCGTCACCAGGCAAGGCCGAGCTTACGGACATGCTTTGACCGCAAATAACACAAACACAAAGTAAAGAAACACTCAACGACAAGCACAAGCACAAAGTAAAGAAACACTCGTTGAGTGCCTCTTTACTTTTTGTTTGTTTTATTTGCGGCGAAAGCATGTCAGTAAGCTAGTGCCAACGAGTCCAACAATCAGTATTGTTACAATATTGCCGAGCCAAGCCACAGCCTGTTCCAGTAAAAAGTTTGGGTGGGGTAATTTCTTTATGACTTCCTGAAGATCGAAATTGTCCAGCGAACTGACACTTAGACGAACAGGTACGGATATATAGCGCCCGTCTCGTGTACCTGTCAGTAGTTGTGTCGTATAGCACCGCAATTCTTTTTTAAAAGCTAAAGTTTAAAGGGGTTAAGGGTAAGCACACGCCTGTATTTAGAATTAGGTTCAAGGTCAAACAGGCTTGCGTATACAAATTTTTGGGCCCATTCGCTGGACAATTTCGATCTTGGCAGGCTGCATTACATTTTTTTGCCACTGCAAATGACACCGACAGCTCTGCGCATGTGCTGTTGAATTGGACGCAATGCTCGTTGCAATATTCCAAAAAGACAGCCAACAAGCGACGGATGCGATGTTAAACTTCAGAATGCCACGACTCAGCTCGACAAAGCAATTATTAAAAAAAACTATTTTCTCACTAATTAGATGATTTTCTCCTGAAGAATGCTTGCGCAGAGTCATTACGTGCCACTCTGTGTCCTCATGTTTTAAGTGCTACAGCTGCGTTCTTTGATCCTACAAAACAGAGGAGATTGATTTACATAGAGGCATGCAATTAACACGAGGCAAGCGAATCTGGTTACGGAGTTTCATAAATTGAAGTGTACAATAAAAAAGTCACAGCTTTGCGGCAGAGGCGAAGCAATGAACGTGATAGCAACAATTTCAAATGTCACGCGAAGAATAAAAGCAGATCGAAATGTGCACCACGTTTCTCGCGCACAAATTACGCACGAAACGTACACAAAGGTACGGATGCAAGAAAATAAGCGTCTCATTTTTTACTGCGCTGAGTCTGAAAAGGGCGTGCTTTTTGGCAAACGGAGCCTGCAATGATTACAGTGACCCTTGTGCGCTCGGTAACTACTGCTGAATTCCACGTAATGCCCGAGGCCAGCCAAGGCATACGATCCTCCCCTCCTCGCGACCGCGAGATAAGGGCGAGCAAGGAGCGTAGCTCCCCTTCTCTAAGCTGGGCGAACTACGCAGAGATCGGAGTGGGCACCGCTGCGCGATATCCGGGAACATTAGGCGACGTGTGCTCATTGCAACATCTTTCTGGTAATGCAGAAAATACAGCAGCGGTAAGTGGCAGGTACAAGGAGCTTGCCTTTTGAAAGCTGCAGAACGTTCTCCGGGGTGGTTTATTCCAGTCCGTTAGCAATGGTGGACTTAGTTTATGCCATTTATTTATTAGACAAGTTGTCTCTCGGTTTATTTTCCTTCGCGATCAAAGAAACAAATTTCTGCAAGCAGTGATAAAAGTAAGGCTGTCTTCATGCATCCGAGATTTTGTTGTGTCTACAAACATTGATATGTGCCGATATGTGACTGGATTTTGGAGAGAAGTTATACAGCCTTTTGAGTTTTTGAAAGTGCACTTTTCGCTGGAATATTTTGCCACTGTTAAGCAAAAAAATCTGTACAGGGATGTCCGTGATGTCTTATTCCCAACACCTGTGTACAGATATGTATTTCTATTGAGGACCCGGACAGAACGTTTTAAAAAGGGTCAAAAGGATGGAAGTAAAAACAGGGGCAAAAACTTTCTTTTTTAAATTGCATTCCGGGACTCTCCCCGTAAAGCAGTGGCTAGCGGCCAAGGGTATCGATGTACCATGAGCAACCAATTGTTTACTTTGTAAAACAACTGAGACAATAGACCACGTGTTTATTCATTGCTGGGACGCTGTCTTTCATTGGGACATCCTTCAAAGAACATTGAAAAAAGATTTCCGCATTACAAGCCATGGCATTCGTTTTCTCTGTGTGGATGATGACGACAGTATACCATACGACATGGTTATGTTAATTAGCCTTCACACCATCTGGCAGACCACAATGGCTTACAGACATCTTGACCAGAACATACCTCCTGTCCGGGAGAACTTCATCGCAAATATGCGGTATATCACTGAGGTGTATAAACAACAAGAACCTTCCAGCTGGCTAACAATGTTAGAGGAATTGTGCAACCTGAAAAAAATTTTAATGTGAGCACTTCGGATCAAATATTGGTCCAAGTGTATTTTATCATTCATGTTTCTGTGTGAACACCTGTAACGAAAAACAGGTAATAAAGAGAAAAAAATCTCCGGGGTGGTTTAGTAGTTAACACCACGCGTTCATGGCGCAGAGGTCCCACGTTCAATTACACGTGCCAGAGTATTTTTTCTGGACTTTTTTCTTTCTTGCGTTTTCTCTTATATAGATACGCATACACATACGGTTCGTGACATCGACGTCGACGCCGACGTTGACGCCGATGGCAGCGGCAAAATGAGTGTCCATAGAATTGCTATCGCAATAAATATCGCAGCTCGCCGACGCTGGAGGCCAAGCCCGTAACCTCGGCATTGCGCGTATGTTACTGCTAAACTTTGCTCAATATTGTTACGCGTAGACATTCGTTTCGCCTGTTTATTTCACTGCATGTTTTTGGTCACAGTAGCTGTATCCATCGTTGTTCAAACCTTGTTTGCGAATGCACGACATTGTTTACACGGGGGCTTCACCCACTGAGCTTGGAGTAGGCAGCGTATACATAAAAACCTTAGCATTCATACCAACCTGAGCCAGTCCTTTTGCTTTCTTTATCCGTCTCCGCCCTTTCCTTCTCCAGTCAATATTCGATCGAGAGAAAAATTTATCGAGAGCTTTAGACGAAGACATGATGGCAAGGCTGTGAAGAAAGCGCTGTTAAAAAATTTCTCAACGTTATATTGCGATAACATTACTAAGTATTATAATCAATCATAAGCTATTTTGTGAGATATTGATTACCGACACCAGCGGTGACAGCAGCGGTGGCCGATAACTGTGGCACTCTTGCTGTGATCTGGTGACAGCTTGCGCTGCGAAAATTTGACAAATCCCATGAAGTTTAGTGGATGGGGCTGAAGTACAATTGACGGTAACCTTACGTAAAGCCTACAATGAAAGACTAACTTAAACCCTAAGGTGCGTCACCCATAAAAGCGCGTAGTTTCGGCAGGCATCAGCAGACGCCACGCACTCTTCTTTCAGTGGCCTGAGTCCTCATCACCATAACACTACGGAATGTTTGAAATATTAAAGTCTTTCTTGAGATACTCCAACGCAAAAAAAGATATGTTCACCTATCTCTTGGTGTCTGTCCAACATTCAGCCACCTTGCGAAAGCTTAGCCTCTTGCTCGACGCCCACCCATCTTGATTTGGTGGCTGCGTTCATACTTGCGAACATTGTCAATGCAAAGGCAAATATTGCGCATATTTGAGCCGCAACACCAATACATAGGTGTTTGAAAAGGTGTCTTTTTATTCCTAATGTGCGCAGACACGTAATTATTTACACCGAAGTGTTTGTCACGCATCGTTTGCAATGCGACACTATGAACGAAAAAAAAAATGGCAGAATATCCACAGAGTAAAGGAGAGTGGGGCGAAGCATTCGTCCATCCATTCGTTTTTGCTTCCGTCCATCCATGCGTCCGTCTGTGTGACCCTCCATCCGCCCGTCTGTGTGTGCGTCTGTTCGTGCGTCCGTCTCTGCGTTCGTCCATGCATCCGCCCCTGCGTCCGTTCATGCGTCCATCCATGCATCTGTCTGTGTGTCCGTGCGTCCATCTATTCAACACTCCAAGTACCACCATCTCGCATGTTTTCATCATATATTCCCCATATGCAAGCACCGCCTTCCAGCGGACAATCCAAGGACTAAACGAGAGGTGGCACACGCACACTTTCTTACGGCTTGCGCTTCGGCTTGCGCATTATCTTTTATTGTTCAACAACGCAAGAAGAAATCTCTCACAGATACCATTTTGGAGGTGAAAATGTTATACTCGTTACACACTACAACGGCTATGAGGGACGAACGGGTGTTGCTATAAAGAGCTTCGCCCCTAAGAATTGGCAGATACCACGTACCGTGGGAATCAATGGTTGAGGAAGGTTGATAGGTCACTTTAGAATCACCACAACGTTATGAGGTGGAGGCGAATTACGACGTACACGACTTCTGTGCCACGATTGTCATGCTTAGAAGTGCCGTTTACCTTCGTCATTGATTCAACTCACGTGATGCCAAATTTAGTATTTGTGGAGCTAGCAGAACGGCCGCGAGCGCATTGTGAATGTAGTACGTTGTCATGTTCTTACATGACATGCTTGTCATGATTATCATGTTTGCACTAGTCGTATACCTTGATCGTCAATTGACTTCACGTAACACCGAATTTTGTTTATGTGGAGCGGCTTATATAGCGAAACGGCTGTTTATATAGCGAAACGGCTGCGAGTGCATCATGAAGATCCCAATATACTCCAACGTAACGTTGACGCGTGCGCACGCTGGGCACAGTGACGTTATGTTAGCCAAACGCGAGCGCTCTATAGTCTGACGCCAGACGCGACCAGCGTCCGTCGGCGCAGCCAGACAGCAACCAGCGCGATATGCGACAGGCTGCATTTCACGCAGATGCGTCACCCAGACAGCACACCGTCTGCGTCTTCGTGAGGCAGGGACGCCGGATGTGGTGAAACGCGCATGCGTCAATGCACCGCAGAGCGGCATGCGCCTGCGAGTATATGGCGGGAGCGGCGCCTGGCGTGGTCTCGCCGGCGTGACGCGACGAAACGAACGCCCGCGCGCAAGCGTGCCGGGTCACGTCGAACTGTATTGGCGTCTTGACTGTGGCTTGTAGTCTTGTTATCACATCACATGCATCTTAACATTATCATGTTTGCACTAAGTCACATACTTACGGCATCATTCATTGACGTCACGTATTACCAAATTCGACATATGTTAAGCTAGCGAAACGGCCGCGAGCGCATCATGAGTGTGGCATGTAGTCATGTTGTTACATGACAGGCTTGGCGTGATTATCATGTTTGAACCAGTCACGTACCTTCGTCATCCATTCACGTACTGTACTACCAAATTTGGTATATGTGACGCAAGCGAAACGGCCGCGAGCGCATCATGAGCATGGCGTGTAGTCATGTTGTTACATGACACGCATGGGATGATTTTGATGTTAGGACCTGTCGCTCGTGTTCGCCATGCAATCATGTCACGCCACATCAGTTTTGCAACATGTCATGTCGACGGGACCACCGCAAAAGCAACAAGACCATGAAATGTAAGTCTTAACATACATGTAATCATTTTTCATGTTATTGCGAGTCAATAATACAGTCTTGCTATGCCCCACTAAGCTTGGTATTGATACTATTATCGAAACGGCCAGGAGAGCTAAATATCTTAGGCAGCTAGCTAGCTAGCTAGCTAGTTAGATAGATAGATAGATAGATAGATAAATAGATAGATAGATAGATAGATAGATAGATAGATAGATAGATAGATAAATAGATAGATAGATAGATCCGCTCAAACTCGCTGAAGTTCACTAAGAAATCCTTCGCATTTAAAAGCTTTCGTCCTTTCACTAGACTGCCAGAAGGCGCCATATCTCACATAGATTATAGAGGCAGAAAACCACCGTTTTTCTACGATCTTTGCAGCGAAGCACTGACATAGGCAGCCATTTTCGTTCTACCTGGAGTGGCCGTGTTGTCTTACACCAGCGTTTCGTAGGGTTGAACGTGTTTGTATCCAAACGTGTTCGCAACCAGGCTTGCTTCGTATTACTTTACAATTTGCTGCTGTGGTATTTATTACTTGCTTTTTCTTGTGTAGCTTGGCTGAATTTTTTGATGGCGGAATACTTGAGTGAATATTAGCAGAACGATTAATTGGACTAGTTGGTGGTTATGTATCGTTCGCTATTGCGCTGCGGAAACTAGATAAGGAAGTACGATGCAGAAAGTATAGGACTGGCTTGTTGATCACCTGTTCTGTAGTTCATGCATCGCCTTCGTGTGGTCTTCTGTAGCGCAACAAAAAATCATCATTTGGAGACTATGTTGGTAATCCTGCCTGGAAGAACTGCAAGTGATATTGTAAGGCTGTCAGGTTCTTGCAAGGTTTTCAGAATTATCGCAAGTTACAGCTCAGAAGTCCACACCACCTTTCCGTAGCAAGTGATTACGTAACTGTATGACGTTACTTGACGATGTTATTATTAGACGTCATTGATAGAGCAGAGATAACTAATACTGAAATTGTCTGAGAAGATCAAAGTAGTTTATTGCATGTGTGTGACACGCCGGTTCCATGTGCCTCGGAGTAATTTTTCGGTTTCTCGATATTATAACTTGGTGCGTAACAATGAAGGCAGTAGGCTTTCGACATTTTATGATCGGAGTGTGCTACAGCATGCGAAATTATTTATTTTCTCCTTTCTTTTGCACTGGAAGTACTTAAAAGCATTTGACATGACACTCGTGATGCAATACCTACCTGGGAAGCCTTGGCCATTGCTTCGACGCTATCAGCGAGAGTGTATAATCCTTCTAGCAAGTACGAATTATACGAACCCTGCGAACGTATGCCTGCGGAAGAGCAATACGGTACACCTGTTACGGTGAGTGAGCCAAAACACTTGTACAGCAGTGCCGCTTACCGTACAGCTCAATGATTGTTTTTGTGCCACTCTACGTGTGCAGAAGCCGCGGTTCTATCCGGGGCGTAATTGAGAAAAAAACTTCAGTGCCGTACTTCTTCACCAGTCCTTAGAGGGGACGGGGAGCTCTATCACCTCAGTCATAGTATTAAAACTCACCTCACCTATCGGGCCGCAGTAACAAGTTTGCTCACGAGATGGGAGAGTGAAGTCCGCGGAAGCTGGTGGCAGGTTGCGGGGGATGCAAGTTTGAGCGAAATGTCACGTAACGTTGGCCTTTGAAAAACTCCTTCCTAATGTCCCGCACATGAGTAATTTCTGTGGGTAATTCAACGTCAGGTTTCTGAAAACATATCGACGCTCTTTTCCACAGTCAGTAAAATCTCGGCGCCGATTCTGGAATATGAAGTTTTCGTTCCGCGGTCACGGTTCAACCTTGTGACGGCATAGAATGCGCCACGAAAAAAAAAGAGAGCCTGGTTTCACACGCCACAAGCGAGCAAAGTGTTATAATTAAAATATGTGATAAAATAATTTGCGCACAGTTTAGCCCACTCTCAAAACTTTATTCATCGTGAAGCCATGAGCCGGAAGTGAAAGGTCCGTTGGCCGCATGTTTGAGAATCCTTATATCAATGCTTCTAATGTTCACTCGGAGGTACAAATTGGGGACTCCCTTGGTGAGTTTAACATAGTGGTGGACCAAGTAATGCAAAAGTGATGAAACCAGCCCGAACATGTTTCGGCGTGGCAGTCGAATTGAGCAGCTGCATCTACAAAGTTGTTAACCACAATTTTATAACCGAAGCACCTTAGAATCTTGGCTGGTTACTTGTCCGGCGATGTCGATGACACTGATGACGTTGAAGAATAAGCATGTTCAATGCCCCACATTCGCTTTCTGTAATCATGGAAACACATGCAAGGTAACCACTATACATCATGACGATGACGAATGGCGTTCGAGACTACGAATTGTGTTTCGCCATAGATGAAAACAATAGTGAAACACTCACGCCAACGAAAGGCAAAGCGAAAACGCCGGCAGGAAGCTGCTACTTCAGAGGTGAAAGCATGGCATGCGGTTGTTGAAGGCATAGAGTTTCCTAAAAATCTTTAGAGGGGGCTATGGAGGTGCGATCATTCAGCGACCATGGTAACGATGGGTAGTACATGGATTAGCCTAACTTTTGTGGCCAATAAAATTGCGGTTTGTTTATCAAAGCGGTTTGTTATTGTTTCAAATAAAAAATAAACAAATCATCTTGTACCTTGTGAGCCAATTTGAATTGGTGAGCCTCAAAGGATAAGGTGGCACAGGGCAATAACTAAACTCTCACTTATTTTCGCCTCATGACATAGCAGCTACAAGATCCGCGAAGCCAAACAGAGACAAAAGTACTACTATTAGACAAATCCACGTACTACCCATCGTTCGCATGCTCGCTGAAGCGCCATGTGTTGCAGCTGCGATATACACTAGCACCAGATGTCCCCTCTGGTGTATTTAAAGAAAAAAATCTACGAATCATCTCCCCAAGCGGAACCCTAATCCTGAGGGTATACGAAGCAGCACCGGTGCGCACGGCGTTGAACCAGTTAAAATAGGCTTCGATGTGGGTTCTCGAAGGACGGTTTGAAGTGAAACTCGGTGTAGCATTTACTCTAGTAATTCTAGAAGTCTGGAGATATGCCCTGCACGTGCACCCTATTCCAGCCAACATGACACGTGACGGCCACAGTGGCAGGCGCCTTGCGCGAAGGAGTCACTGACCCACCACTATGGGTATAAGCATGGCGTCTTTTACGTGGACGCCTCCGGCCCTCACCATGGGGGATGGTACATGGCTGCAACAGCCCACCAAAATGTTGTGGTGAATGGCCTCACATTGCAGAGCACCGGGCATAACGTATGCGGAGGAAGTTGCCATCGCGCTAGCTGCCACAGACCTGGACTCGCGCGTCATCATTGCAAACTCGAGATGGGCCTGCAGAAATATTCAACTCCGGTATGTCCCAGACCTGGCGTACCACATCTTACATAAAGCAATTACGTTGGGGCCCCCGCATTCCGAAGGATCATATGTGCTCCAACTTACATGGGCTCCGAAGGCGATGAAACGGCTGACACCGCCACCCGCACTCTCACTCTCCGGTTAGCGCCTTCAGACCATTCCGAAATATATCTCGAACCTAATCTGGCCTTAGGGTTTTGAGAAATTACTGAAATATACCGATGCGATTTGTCCTAAACGCTGTAAGGCCCTCACAAAGGCGGAGAAGTGTTTACTCCTCCACCTTTACACCAAAACACTGCTGCGCCCGGTAGCTTTTCAATATTTCGATTCTGCCTGTACAGAAACGTGCCCGCTATGTGCTGAGAAGTCTTCGGACATATTCCACATAGTGTGGGCACGCGTCAACCCCTCGCCTCACCCTAAATATAAACCCCACCACTGGACAACTGGTACGCGGCCCTGCTCGGCTGCTCCGACCTGGTGAGCCAGAAAGCCCTGGTCAACCGAGCCTTAAGTCGCGTTGGACGCCAATGGGCTTCTGCAGTGAGGAGACCACCTAGCGTTCGCGAGCGGTCGCTCGCACCTCTTACATACTTCCTGTATACAGATAGAATAGATTTTTTCTCGATGTGTTTATTTGAGTAAAGGTTTGTATTGCAAAGACATGGTAGATGGGCCGCGTTAAAGACGCTCGCGCTCGGCTTCCTTGGCTCGCGTCTTGTTGTTGTCACCCGCTCGCGCGGTCTGTATAGACATCAGACTATGGATGTATGTATGTATGAATGGATGGATTGATATAGCTGTACCCTTTAGGTCGGGCGGTGCCTAACACAACCAAGCCGTAATACATAGTGAACCAAAAACTAGATTTCTTTTTTTCCATTTAAATAGTGAGGTTGAGGACTTGTACTTTGCAGTAAAGCGTTTATTTTCACTCGTGCCTTGACTTTAGCCACCAATCATAGAACCTCCTTCTAGTTAATTCTACCCACTTATAGCCTAGTTTGCCCTCTCTGTCCCTCAACCCAACTGCTTTGAAAAACTCTGCGCCATCATCCTGAACTATTGGGCGAAGCCCTTTGCAGAACATTATCAAGTCTTCGACAGTTTTCCCTTCCTCTCCACAAGTACTGCATACCGTGTCTACCCCTTCGTATTTGGCCCGATATGTTCTGGTTCACAATACACCCGTCCTGACCTCAAACAGTAGAGAACTACCCCGAGTATTATCCTAGATCCTTTCGTTGGCAATTTCCTGCTAGACAGTTCGATAGATCTCTAGAGCTGACTTCTTAATCATGCCGAGTATTGCGCACACGCAGCGCCACTTGTCTACACAGTTTTGAGTAGTACAAAACCGACTTCTTTGCACAGTTTGCTGCGCAACCAGGTGCAACTACAGCGTACGACGCAATGATTGAGCTAAATATTAAATGTGTTTGCGCAATGAACACTCAGAAAAATAAGCTACGGATTTCTCTCCGCCAGATGGTCGCATCACTGCACAACCATGAAGTGCTTCCTGCTTCACTCACCTAAACGACGGCGAAAATAAGAGTAGGCGCATTAGCTCCGCGGTCTACGAAAAAAGACCCCAGTCTGCGCTACTAATGCGTCGAGAATTGCCGCGGACATAGATGGCGACAGTTTTATTACTCATTTGCGTAACTTTCGCAAAGCAGAATGGCAAGAGCGCTAAATACAGGTCGTTACGAACATGTGGGGTATGCGAATACTCGCGTTCTCCGCAGCCGTTCGCTTGAGTAAGTGTGATAATGTAGGTCTCCTCTCGTTTTGAGTAGCCTTGACTGAGAACCGTGGTAAGTTCGATTATGAAGCTTAACAGATTTTCGGACCACAGTGCGCGACGGGAAACTGCAGACAGGTGATGACCAGCCGCGATAAACTTCGCACACACTGCGACCATCAATAGTCTGAAGTTATCGCCACCACACAGCATTGCCTACACTACGGCTTTGAAGGATCCAAGTGCCGGCTTTTGCAAGGAAATGTGAACACGTGCGTCATAGATGTAAAACGGAAATGGATTACGACCACAAATAGTTTTTTTTTGTCGTTGGTCTGCGGCATTACTGGAGCTACCTCGGAGGTATCGGTTCTGCCTCCGTAGTACACCGAGAAAGGGGACACGCATGTATCCACATTTGCAGTATATACAAACGGAAGACAACCATCAATAGAGCCTTAAAGCATGCGTAATGAAAAACTTCAATGCACGGCAAGCAACTGCAAACAACTGCACAAGCAAGAATGCAACTGCAAAGCGAAAATAACCAGGGTCATTTGTGGAGGATAAAGCAAGCTTCGCACCACGGATCGCATAGATTGTTCGGGTAAGCACTAAGTTCAGTGCTTGCCTCGAGCTGATGTCATGCAACGCTCGCTTGCACTCAAATAGCTAGCTGTAGCACGCCGCAATAAATCAAACATTTTGAATTCTGCCCGCGTTTTTTTTTTTGATGAGCTTCCTACTTTTATGAAGCGAGCTTGGATTAAAGGAAGAAGCTTGCCAGGTCTATGATTTTCAGGAAACCGCGCCTCGATACCAACGAAAGAGGAGAGCCTATGCACGTTCACTTGCAGACGGCTCTCTGTGCCCTACTCAATTATGGCCTGTGCAGTGACGGGGGCGCTGGCGGCAGCGCCGCCTGGGCAGAATCTGACGTCTGTTCTCGAACGCGATGGTGTCTTCAACTCGCACCTGGTCGGTGTCGCTGGTCTTCCACTGCCAACGCTTGCGTTAGACTTCGCTGGCTCGCGCCTCATCGGTGTTGACGTCGCCATTCGCGAACTTCATCGGCTTCGTTAACCTTCGAAACACCAGCGACAGCCAGAAAAGGCACGCGCACACTAGCAGGAAGCACGCCGTGATGGCGTCCCACCAGTCGGAGCGGTTGCGCGGCAAGCAGCGGCGTGCTGTCCTCGTTGTCGGCGTCGTGAGATCCTTCAGGTGCGCGCAGCGCGTGCACCGGCTGGCTCAAGGCTTCTTCTCGCCGACAGACGGAGAGAGGTGGCGCGGGTGAGGTAAAGTGGCCGGAGAGAAGAGATTCTTGAATTGAAGGAGGGTGAAGGGTGGGGTTAAATGACGCAGTAACTGTCTCTCAAGTGAGGACACCACAACCGCGACACTTGAGGAAGAAGGGGAAAAGGTAGAGAAAAATTAGGGGCGGATTGAGAGGCATGGGTGTTAGGGGAGGGGTAGTATAACAGAGGACTGGCAGCTTAACACACACAGACATACATATCGAAGTTTTTCGCCGTCAGGTTGAGTTGGTGTGGTCTAGAGGCGGTCGGCCAGTTTCGCAATCTCGATGAAGTTGAGGACGGCGCACAGGGCAGAGCGCACATAATGGGCCGATCCTACCGGGCTGGGAATGTCATCCACTGTAGCAGACGACAGTCCCAGCTGCTTGTGGGAACGCGCGAGCATTTCGCGTTAACTGGAGAGGGCTGAGCAGGAAAGGGATAGATGTGCCAAGGTTTTTTTAAAAGAAGATAGCAAAAATTTTGGCCTGTCTGTCTGTCTGTCTGTCTGTCTGTCTGTCTGTCTGTCTGTCTGTCTGTCTGTCTATTTGTCTCTGTCCACTCTTAACAGCATCGGGTGTTTAAAGTGGCTGACCCCATCCGCAGCGCCCACATGTCTTGCTCAAGGTTCAGCCTTTATACTTGTGCAATTGTCGATTAAAAGCAATTATTGTGCGTGTCTGGGGCACCATAACAACACGTATATACTCTGTATGTGCGCCTTTTACTAGAAAAGGCATACATAAGTAATGTTAAGGACTCTAGCGCTTACCACGCTGCGCTGACCATGCAACGCTTGCACGGAAAGGCGAGTGTTTCCAACGGTTTGCTAAAACGAGACGGTGGTGGCACCTACCCGTCGATTGCGTTTACTGTATATACTGTAGATAATGTATATGCTACCTTTAGGCAGCGTAGGTAGCATATTGTCAGGCATTTAGTTGCCTTTTCGCCCCTCCCTTCCCATTAAACCATTGGATAAAGATGTATGCTTCAACGATTAGTAAATAAACTTCAAACTTCAAATATACAATAACTCTACCGGCGGCCCTACGTTGGTCGGGATGACTTCGAACGAGCTCGCGCCGCAGGTATCGGTGCGCTGAGTCCGTGGAGTCTGCGCTCATTGACACTGGAACCTAGGGGTCGTGCGCTGTCTTTTCCAGGTCATCGGCAGCCTCGTTCCCTGCGATGCGTAGTCATACGATTCGTAGTCATACCGAGATGTGTAGTCATACGCTATCCAGGAAGCCAGGAACGGCATCTAGGGTGTTCTGGAGACACTTACGCACTCTGAAGAGGCTATGGGGGGGACCGCGCACAAACAGGGCGATGTCGTCCGTGTATATCACAGCGCAAACAGTGAAGACGTTGTGTTGGGGAAGGCACTCGGCTAGTCGTGCTAGAAACTGGCTCAGCACTTCCCTGTGGTACTCCGGTGGTGACAGGGCGGAGCGTACTGTTCGCCTTCCACACACGTACAGTCAGGGAGCAGTTCGCGAGAAAGGCTTCGACATAGCGCAGAAGTTTGCTTGCACACCAAGCGCACAGACCGTATAGATGATCGTAGCATGAGGGAGACAGTCAAATGCTGATTCCAAGTCAACCAGAAGTAGCAAGGCTATCTCCCGGTTGTTTAATGCTTGCTCCAGGGTGCTCACAACCGCAGCAATCGCGTCAGCCGTGGCGCAAAGAGCGTGTAGTGCCATCATCACCATCATCATTTTTGATCACAGCACCGTGCCTCTCGCGCAGATGATGCTAGCTTGAGCTGCGCCAGGATTAGAACAAGGTAGTGCACTTGGCGTGTTGGAGGTGGACAGCCACCGCGGCTCCGCTTCAGGCGTGGAATAAAGTGGCAAGATCGGCATAGCCCCGTCGGCCACCTTCGACGCCATCTCACGTCTCTCTTCTCTTGCCGCTAAAGTGTTGACTCGGAGAACACGCCAGTCGCAGAACGGCCTGCTGCCATGCTTCCGCAACTCTGCACTCCAGTTCCGCCGTTTCACACGGTCTATCCCCAAGTGTGCTTTATGCGGCTCGATGCCATTCTCGCGGTCAATGGCATCAAGACACAGCCGCTGATGCACGCTGTCCTGCTGGACGCTTTCCCGGTTGAGTTGTGTCATCTAGCCACCGAGTCGTCCTCCAGCCCGCGACCCTTCGACGACCTCTGCGCTGCGGTGCTCGCCTGCTACAGTGAAAACTAACGCCCGCTTCCGGGGAGCCGCGAGTTCCAGGTTTCCCCTCCGCCCCAGCGAGCGGTACCAGACGGCCCACAGCGCTACCTTGACAAGACTTTACTTCTCTGGCTACAACTTTTACAACCTCTCGTCCAGCCAATAGCGACGTGAGTCCCGCGTCTGATTGCCCATCTGACGAGGTACACGACATTTGTTCTGCGTGCGACCAGTCAGCCACGAGGTACGCTTTTTCAACGTCCTCGGTCGACGATACTGTAGGCATGCTCACCACCCGCTCGTCTTGGCCGACCTCAATGGCCCTCAACACCTCTGACGCGTAAAGCTCCACAACAGCAATAACCCCGAACGCCCCGGAGTCTACCACGACACGCCCGCTATTCGCCTCCTGGTCGCGGAACCTTCACCATCCCCGATGTCCGAAAGGAACTTTCTACCAGCCTCAGCGCTCTGCGCGTCCTGCCAGCAACGACCAGCATCATCCTCGCAGTCACACGCAGCTGAAGTTAAAGCCACCATCAATCAACCACGGCCAAACTTCCAAAACGTTGCGATTATGACTGACGCGCTTGAAGACGACGAGCCTGGTCCGCTTCCGACAGGGTTCACCAGGCATACCACGCCTGCGGTGTAGCAATCTAGGGGGTGTTGGCTAGAGGCAGCCATCAATTATGCAGACCTGCACGCCAACGCTCATGCGCGGACTACCGCAGGCCATCACACGAGCACAGGTGTCCCGTGCAACCCTCCGGCCGTGCCCAGGCGGACTGGGTTCAACCACCACCATTCCCCGGAGCCTTTGACGCCGGACGGCAACAACCAGACGCGTGTCCACAACGCCGGCTCGTGTGTCACAACCGCGACGACGCCCATGCCACATACATGTCTACCACCCGTGACCTTACGTCGACAACGACAACGTGCTTGGCGTCGCACATTGTGGCACCTTTTGAGCCACCGTGATGCGCAGCCACGAGTTGCAGTCACGGCTCTGAAGACAGCACAGGCGCCTACTTGGCCTGTCCGACGCAATGTCCCACCACTTATCATGTACCCGACTACCCACCGTGCACGTGGCGCCGTTGTTTGGACACGCCCCCGCATCCGTAGGCGCGTCTATTCACACCGGCACATCGGACGCCGCATGACTTTGAAGTCCGTGTTGCGTCGACCCCAACGTCAAAACACGCACTGCCGACCCTCTGCGAACGTTAGCGGCAAGAACTCGCGACACACGGTCCACTATACTATTCATTCTACACGGTCGACTCTACACACAGTCCACTCTTGTACATAAAATAGTACTGCATTTATACTGAAAATAAATCCCCTTTTTTATGCATACGCAGGAAACAATGCGTACTAGTACAGTCATTGGTATAAGAAGCTTCACTTAGAAGGAAACACAGGATGTAGCACACTGAGCAGGGGGGAGGCGGGGAAATGACCCCTCCTCTGCTGTACACATGGCAACGACTTCCACTGAATGATCAATAAGTGAAAACCTACGCGTTGCTCTTGGACAAAAAAAAACACTCGTAAATGCCAAAGCCAGCTCATGCAATTGTGATTGTAAGCACTTTCTTGTTGGAAATACTTCCCTGTCATGTGTACATTACTGCTACGTCTGCTGCCCATATTACTGATTACCTCCGAAATTCACAACTCGATTGCGTATGCACGCCAGCACAAAAACGGCAACTGGCTCGCGCACAAAACACTTGCCACCCATTATTGCCGAGGCTTTGCGGCCCACCAACTATCTCGCACCCTGTTCCCTGCAGCTTCTTTTTTATTTGTTGCATTATTACTTTTTTCAGCTTTGGCGTCACAACAAAACAATTGCTCCGATAAGCGAGTAAGAAAGGATCCCTACGGTACTTGCGATCCTGCCGTTCAGGGCATAATAGCCGTTTCTGGACATGAAGCTCACCGTGTCTTCCAGTCTGAATCCCTCTGGCTTGTGAATGGTGACCAACGTGCCATCGACACACGCCAGCACGCCTGGGATGCAACCGCGTAGCACAAACTCCGCTTTTTCCCCATCCTTAGCAGCTGTTGCCAGTGCGAAGGTCGCCAGTTTTTTCCTAGCAGCCACGGTGATGATGACCTGCATCACCTCGTGGATAGTGTTGCTCATGGCCGGCTGAGACTTGCCGATGTGCTCCTCGCGACCAATGCTCATCTAGAAGCAACCTTTGGCGAAAAAGCGCAGCGCACAACACTTTCCTCTCTGTGGAAAGGCCACTGGCTCGCTGACATCCGATGATAGGGACAAGTTCGTCGCACAAGCTACGCACTGTTCGTTCGGACAGATGAGAACATTGCCGGAACTCTTTTTCAGTGAACATTTGAAATGCATCTTTATTCTCGCTTCGTCGTCTCTGCTCGGCTGCAGCTGCCACAAAGGCGAGACGAAAAGCCGTGGCATCGGGAAACGCCATGTTGTCTAAGTGCCCGGATGCTTAAAAGGCGCGAAGCCCTTACATTCAAATCCAATCCATGCCACCTAGCAGCCATTTCAATCCATCCGGTTCCTTCCGGACGGTCTCTCCGACTGTTCCTTAGCCTTCATCTGAAAGCCGGAACAAAACAGTCACGTGACACCTTGGCGCACGTCACATAGAACGTCACAGCATTCGTCACGGCTCGAATGGGCCAATCGCGTGCTACTCAATAGAACAGACCGCCTCCGTCCGGATTCGTAATTTGTATATAATTGCACCAAAGGTGTTCAGTCGTCTTCTCGTCGGTGACCTCAGCCTCTGTCAGCGAACTCCCATAGCACTCAGGTTGTCCGCTTGGTCCACGTTGTGGAGAACAGTCTTCCGTTATTGGTACCACAGTCTCTGCCTCGTCAGCATCACTAATGTTCTCGTGGCTGTAGTCTACAACAGGAGACGTGCCAATAACGCTGGCATACGTTCTAGCACAGTCCTCCCTGAGGTGCCCAAAAGCACAACACCCCGTCCAGAGTGGCGTCTGACAATCACGTCTGATATGCCAACGCCTTCGACATCTCAGGCAAACTGGTGCTCGTCCAGACACAACGACAAGTGCAGAGCCGTTGTAAAACTTGAACAGATGCGGTAGTTCATAGACTGACACGCTTTCATTGAGGACCATCCGTACAACTCGCGTTGTCGATTCTGCGAACTCAAATCCAGGAACACACCACTCGTCAAGACGCACGTCTTTCACTTAACCAAACTCACTCAGAGGTTTTTGAAGAGCCTCTCCTGGGATGTGGAAAGGCACCCAGTGAATCTTCAGCGTAATTTCCTGCTTACAAGGATCAATGATTGCACAATATCCACCTTTCACACGTAAGCCACCTGTGCCAACCACAATGTCTTTTGCCTGTCGGTTGCGAAACTTGTCAAGCCCGACATGGCTCATCTGGAATGCCCCTATATCAGTGACAGCTTTGAGCACGCCGGCTTCATTAAGGGGTTCTCGGAAATCTTCGATTTGATAGGGCCTCTTCGAAGAGCCTCCGTGGAGAAAAACACAAAGTTCCATTCCTTCGCCAGTCGGCAAAGTCGGCAGTAAAGAAATTGGCAGATCCCACGTACAGTGGGAATCGATGATATGCAAAGCAGAAATGGGAAATGTTTATTTGTCACTTTAAAATCAGCACAACCTAACGAGGTGAAGGTAAATGATGCTGTTCAACACTTCCGTGTCATGATTATCTAGCTTGGATGTGTCGTTTACCTTCGTCATCTATTCACGTCACGTGATACCAAATTTAATATATGTGGAGCTAGCTAAACGGCCGCACGCTCACTATGAGTGTGGTACGTTGTCATGTCTCTACATGACACGTGTGTCAGGATCGTTGACGTCACGTAACACCAAATTTGGTATATGTGGAGCCAGCAAAACGGCCACGAGCGCATCATGAAGGGCCCAATATACTCCAATGTAGCGTTGACGCGCGCGCACGCTGGGCACAGCACCGCTACGTTAGTGAAACGCGGGCACTCTACAGTCTGACGCCAGGCGCGACCAGCGTCCGTCGGCGCGGCTCGTTGGCAACCGGCTCAAAACACGACATGCTGCTTTTCACGCCGATGCCATAGAGTAACATTACTCTATGCCTATGCGTTACCCAGACAACACTCGGTCTCCCTCTTTTCTTGACGAGCGGGTGCCAGACGCGCTGAAATGCGCAAGCGTCAAAAAGCGCAGCGTGGCACGCGCCTTCGGGTATATGGCAGAACAAGCGCCAGGCGTGGCAACGCCAGCGGGACGCGACGGAATGAATGCCGACGAGTACGCGCACCGCGTCAGGTCGAAATGTATTGGCATCTTGACTGTGGCATGTTGTCATGTTCTCACATGACACGCATCTCATGATTATAAAGTTTGCACCAGTCACACATCTTCGTCATCCATTGGCGTCACGTAATACCAAATTTGACATATTGATAAGAAGTATCACTATCAGGAAATACAAGGGAAGCGCGGGTAGAGATTGAAGACAACGTTGCCTCCACTGCGATCCGTCTGAGTGGGTACGAGCCATGGCGGTGGAGATCATCATCATTAGATGGTGATCGCGGACTCAGGGCCCATTAAAACCCCCCATTAATTTACCTTGCCTTGTGTAACAATAGGTTAAGCTAGCCAAACGGCCGTGAGAGCATCATTAGCGTGGAACGTAATCATGTTTTTCCTGACTTGCATATCGTGATTATCATGCTTGGATGTGTCCTTTACCTATATCATCCGTTCGCGTAGCGTAATACAGAGTTTGGTACATGTGAAGCTAGCGGAATGGCCGCCAGTGCATCAGGAGCGTGGCATGTAGTCATGTTGCTACATGACACGCATCTCATGATTGTCATGTTTGCACAAGTCGCATACCTTCGTCATCCATTCACGTACCATAATACCGAATTTGGTATATGTGATGCTAACGAAACCACCTCGAGTGCATTATGAGCGTGGCATGCAGTCATCTTGTTACATGACACGCATGTCATGATTTTTATGTTAGGGTCTGTCGCTTGTGTTTGCCATGCAATCATGTCATATCATACCAGTTTTGCCACATGCCATGCAAACTGAACAACTGCAAGAGCAGCAGGACCATGAAAGGTATATACAGTTATCTTAGACATAGGTGTCATGATTTTAATGTTATGACAAGTCAAATATGTTCTTCATACAGTTATGTAATGCCATACCAAGTTTGGTATTGATACCATTATCAGAATGGCCAGGAGAGCTAAAAGTCGTAGGCGGCTATAGATAGATACATAGATAGATAGATAGATAGATAGACAGACAGATAGATAGATAGATAGATACGCTCAAGGTCGCCGAATTTTGATAAGAAATGCTTCGCGGCGTTTAAAAGCGGTAGCTCGAGGAGTGCACAAAACGCCTTCATCCTGGCCAGGGTCGGCCGTTCGTTCACCTCGCAAGGAGCGAGTCATCCCGCGTCTGGTCTAGTCGAGCGCCAGATGTGGAATCAGGCTACACACACATGCTTCTGGGAAGGGAATGCGTGTACAGCACATCTAAACCACGTGGACATGCCTCTTTGTGGAAAACAAATGCAGAAAGACAACACTTTCTAGTCATATTTGACTGTTTTCTGTTGAAAAGCAATTAATGTCTTCACCGGGACATGATGTGGAGCAGATATAGAAAATTGCACGAATTAATAGAATTCATTGTTCGCAAAAAATTAATGCCAAACGTGGGTATGTATTGTCCTCCTGAAGAGGCTTTTACACATCTTAAAAAAGGGGTAAAAGCGAAGATGGCTGCGCCATCTGGCGATTGCTTAGACCCTTTCTTGATGTGCCGCGAAAAGGCTCCAGTGGCCACTCTTTATACAGTATATTTCTCCATGTTAGAAACGGCGAAAGGTGGCAACTAGACACCAAGCGCAGGGCGTAAGAAAGTGTGTGCGTGCCGCTCCTCTAGTCCGAACGTGCCACCCTTTGCTTAGTCCTTAGAATGTCTGCTGGATAATGGTGCTTCTATAGATGAATGTATGATGAAAATATGGCGAGATGGCTGTACTTGGAGTGTTCACTAGATGGATGGATGGATGGACAGACGCATGGACGGAGGGAGAGGCAGATGACCGATGGACGGATGCATGAACGGATCGACAGATGTAGGAATGCATGGATGAATGGATGCACGGACGGACGGGCGCATGGACAGACGCACGAACTGACGGACGGACTGACGGATGCCTCAGCGCAGACGGACTGACGGATGCTTCACCCCAGTCATCAGGCAACTGCATAGGACACCCTGCGAATTCTTCGGCAGATTGGTAAGAGTACACGTAATCGTAGAAATATTTTAATTTTGTGTCACAAGAGGATGTATAGTTTTCGAAGGTTGGCTTGTTCTTCCTGTATCATGTCCCTTGTTTTCTACACACGTTGAGTAACATTAGTATTTATCTTGTTTCGTGAAGTTAGTGCGAAACGTGACCACCACAGTAGCATTGCAAGCAAATAAGATCCAGCGTCACTAAGCTCCAAGCGCCGTCCTTTTTCAGAGGCAAAGCTTGTTAGGGTCGAGCTATCTCTACCATCATCTGGCCATGACGATGACGATGACGGTTCAGCCATCCCGGCACAGCACATGCAAGGTAACCACTGTATGTAGCGACGTTGATGATGATGCCGATGACAATAAACCACAGATCACACATTCTCTTTGTGCCATGGAGAAAAACTGTCGTCAAAGCGCTCGCACCCGCAAGAGGCCCTCGAGGAGTTGATCTTTATGACGACCAATAAAACACCATTGTATATACTGTACACAAAGGTAGTAATTTATGCGCATGTTCAAGTGAAAAGTGTAAAAGAAGTTCACGGTTACTTGAATTAGAAACTTCGCCCACTCATCGTCATTCACTTAGTTAATATGAAGTGATCTTTCTTTTCATTTTACAGGCTTGCGATGGTGTCAACTTGAGCACGTGGAGGCAAAATGACCCATTTCCTTATCAGCCAGCCATTGACTCGTCAAGTGTCCTGATTGCTAATAGCGTCACCTCACGGTACTACATTTACGATAATGATAACACCCTGGCTCACAAGGTAAGCCGGAGCGTGAACAAGCGTGCTGAGGTCACCGTGCAGTGTGCAGAGTTCGCATTTGCCTTTCAATGAATACACGTAACACTTTTCAGTGGCAGAACCCTGGAATTTTGTGGTTGAGTGCCTCAAGATGTAAATCGGATATATTTAGAAGCTGCTTTGGCACGTCCATACATTTTCGCTGGTGTGCATCAAACCTGCCACTAGAACGGAACTACACGTACTAAAAGAGCAGTTACACCGAACTTCAAACTCGCGATGTGGCGTTCATTCGATTGATTGGTGCGTATGAGCTTTTTTTTAGCCATGAATAAATTGTGTCGTTTCGTAAAGTTACTCTATTTCGAGCACAACAATATGTTGAAACACTGATAATGTGTTGACGTGTTCAGCAAGCTTCTAAGCTGTACATGGTGCCTATAGCTACGGGTTCACGTGCTTTGTTTCGTGTAGCCCACTTGTGTGACTCCGGCATTTTAACATTTTATATTTACAGAAAATGTATCAGAAAGTTCCTTCTATTAGAAGGCTCCTTCTTAATCCCCGAAAGAGTGATTAAGAAAAAGAAAATATGACAGGTAACGTTAAATACATTTTTCAAGGTGAACAGCACAAAACACGAAGACAGAAAAGTAGAAAGACACAGGACAAGCGCTGGGTACCAATTTGCCCAATTTTCACTACTACTCAATGTTAAATACGACGATGTGACGTGTATATAAGGAAGCGGCATGCAGTGGCAAAAACATCACCGCAAGCACTCAATACTGAGCGGGATAGTCTACCGTTTGTATGCAGACGCGCTCAGTGGTGACGCTCTTGATGGCAGTGCCACTGCTGTCTCTGTAAAATTGGGGGTGCTAGGAATCTGTAACATGACGCACTAATTTTTGTGAAGGTATCGCAAACGCCATATTGTGTGTCCCCTTTCGCGAGCGCGCGTTCCACGAACAGACGCCTCCAGCGAACCCTTTCAGTTGGGACGCACTATAGACGCCACCGGTAGTGGCCACGTTTCGCAAGCGCTCCGACAAAACTCCTGTTTCTGACTGCTTAAGTCAATCAATGGCAACTTGAACAATTGTGAAGCTTTCTACGGAATCGACCGCATCATCTGAAGTGATTTTAAGTGAGTGCTTTGCAGTTCGCATCCACGAAGATCGACTTTTTGGCACCGTCCGACTACCTCGGTGGGCCTATCGGCTAGGCCTACCAACATGGTCATCTACGAAACAGAGGGAGAGGAGCTTCCCTCCAGCGAAGCTTTCGACGATGATGAAGGCAGATGGCGTCAAGTGCAGTCCAGGGCCAGAAAGCCCGCTTCATCCCCGAAGAAATTGACGCCTGACATCAACACTTCGCAAGAAGAGCCACAGAAAGCTCTCCCATCGACTGCTCCTAGACCCCCTACCCTTCCAGCGGACAACTACAAAATAGTTCTGCGAATACGTGGAGGCCACAGCTGTGCTGACACTCCACTTCCGAAGCTCATCCATTCCATCCTGAAAGCGGCAGCGCTCAGAAGCTCTCTACATTACTAATACCGCATCAACTCTGTAAGCAACATTTTGCTCATAAGCACCACCGGAGTCGGCACGCACCGAAGCATACCACCGTATTGAATCCGTGATGATGGACGAGCGCAGCTTTGAAGTGGTCCCCCACATTACCGATTCATCGAATACCTGCCGAGGGGTCATCCGTAATATTCCTATAGAACACACATCTGAAACCATCTTGTCAAGTCTGTTGGACTATGACAGACTAGGCCTCATCCTGAACGGATGTGGCATGGGTTCCACAACGTCCGTCTTGGTCACCTTCAGAGGTACGTGCGTGCCTTTCTACATAAGTTATCAGGGCGGCATCACCAGATGCGTACACTATCGTCATAAGACGGAAGCCGGTAATCTCTGTCGCAAGCTTGGCTACAGACCAGACGTATGCCCAGACACTCCTCAGCCTTTATGTCCAATTTGTGGAATTCGGAACCCACTCCTTGATCACGAATGTGAACCTAAGTGTGTGGTGTGCAACAGTGACCACCCCACCGGCTCGCCCCGGTGTGCACAGCTCTACAAGCCCAAACCAAAGCACGCACCCTCAACTTTCCAGCAAGATGCAGCTCCATTCCTCGAACCAAGCCCATCTTTCAAGAACGCTCCTAGAGGACGCTCACTCAGTATCACAAGACAGCAAAGCCAAAAAAGCCGCAGTTGAGCCGAAGCCGCAACAAAAGCATTCATCAAGACCCCAGCCTTCGGACTGGCCCTGGACACGAGGTGAGCTGGGCTGATGTAGCCTCCCCTGAAAGCTCCATTCAAGAGCAGCTCAAACTATTGCAGGATGAGATGGCTAAATTAAGGGCAGAAAATGCAAAACTACGCCTAGAGCTTCAGTCCTTCAAACAACCATCTACCTCCCCACAACTCCCCGCCTCATCTTTCACCCCTACGCCGATCTCACCAGCACCAGCTCCTCTCTCAACCACCCCTATATCTAGACACCCTGCTCAACCATCTGCGCAAAAACGAAAAGTCTCTACTCCCACATTGTCATTCGATGAGCGAGTAGACGAAGTCGAAGCGAAACTAGAAAAGGTTGACAAAGAGAAAGAAAAAGTAACCAAACTTGAGGAAAAAACTAGACAACTTTATTACTTTCTCCACAGGTTCCTTGTAGAAGCTACATGAATCGGCGGCCTCGATACAACAAGCCATGTTAGCGATGTGACAAACATTAGATAGAGTCACGCAGTGGATCGACACGGTCCACTCTAACCATCCAGAGTTTGCCCAACATAAGCCAAATCAACTTAGCGAAAATGGCTCCTCGTAACCGCACTGAGCTTTGCGTATGGCAATGGAACTGCAGGGGGTTTCGCCGAAAAAAGGCAAACCTCCTGCAGTAAATCAAATTACAAACTACCCCTCCCCCAATCATTGCGTTACAAGAAACAAATGGTGTAGTGCAGCTGCTGGGTTATAGAACGCATCAAAACCCGGCTGATCCCAAACCGAACACTGCTGTCTTAACTCGGAAGCACCTTACAGTTACCTATTCAAAATTTGCTTACATCGACATTGAGCACTACTTTCTCCAAATACTACCTGATAAACTTAACTCGCCATTCTTATATATTCTTAACGTATATAGTAGACCACAAGACCAAGAACCGCTTCGATTCCCTATTTGCCCGAGCTACATCCTCGGCAGGCAAACACACCCTCCTCATAGAGGGGGATTTCAACACCTCCCACCCAGCGTGGGGTTACACCGCATCTACACCGAAAGGTAGAGCCCTCTGGTCCCATATTCAGGCACATCGTTTTACGCTGCACAACGACCCGGAGGAGCGTACTCGTTTGGGGAACAGTGTGAACAAGGATACATCCCCCGATCTTACCCTCACTCACAATGCCCCCAAAATGGTTTGGACTAACACCCGAACTAATCCTGGCAGTGATCATTACAATATTAGCATTACTTTACATATAAAACACGCACCCCTTGCACCTAAACCACTGATGCTCACATAATGGGACAAATTTAGAGAGACCCGCAACAGCACCGCTCCCTCACGTATTGCAGACCTTACCGAGTGGACTCAACAGCTTCAAAATAATGTTGAAATTCACACGAGAACTCTACTCCCCGACACCCCGATAACTACTCTCGACTCCAAGCTTCTCCATATGTGGGAAGCAAAACAGTCGCTTCTGCGACGGTGGAAACACCAGCGCCATAACAGGAAGCTCTGCATTAGGATAGCGAAGCTAGATCAACAAATCTAGCGATACACGATTCAATTGGCGGCCCAACAATGGGGTCATCTTTGTGAAGGAATGCGTGACCACCTCAGTAATAAACGAACGTGGCAACTTCTTAGACATCTGCTAGACCCCAGCACTTCTCACGCACGACACTCTCACGCTATCACTAAACTGTTACACGAGCACAGTGACCATTTAGGACAGCTCTAGGATAACCTCCGCACGTTGCATTTACCTCAATTACGTAAGCAATCTATACCATCATACACAGGGAAACCTAATGAGTCATTAGATGCGCCGATAACGGAAGCGGAAGTTAGACACGCCCTCGCAACACTCCGTATCACGTCGGCTTCAGGCCCAGACCGCATTAACAACAAATTACTTAGAAATCTTGACCCTATTTCTTTTAAAGCTTTGACTGAGTACTTTAACGACTGTTTTGACACGGGCACCCTTCCAACTTTGTGGAAAGATGGCAGAGTCATATTTATACCTGAACCGAACAAAGCTCCCTTGGTAGAAAATCTGAGGCCCATTTCCTTAACATCGTGTCTCGGAAAGACTATGGAGCATGTTGTGCTTGCATGCCTCCAGAGACGCGTGAAGGATAATGGACTACTGCCTCCAGAAATGATTGGTTTTAGGGCCTTACTTTCAGCGCAAGATGCGATGCTTCGCCTTCAATATGACATCATAACTCCTAACCAGAGCGAGGTTACTCAGGCAACCCTTGGTCTGGACATACATGGATCATTCAATAATGTAGCCCACTCAGCTATATATGCTGGCCTCAGCTGCATTTCTGGTGGCGCTAAAATGTACTCTTACATCAAAAGCTTCCTCACAGACAGCACAGATACATTAACATTAGGACCAGAACGTTGCTCGCCCTATACACTAGGCAGCTACGAAACACCTAAAGGGTCAGCGCTCTCTCCAATCTTTTAACCTGGCTACGCTACCGATACCCAACGCTCTTCAACGTATGCCTGACTTGAACTTCTCCATTTATGCCGATGATATCACCTTATGGGTGAAAGGAAGCCCAGATGGACACATTCAAGACACCCTACAAACAGCTGTGGATGCAATAGCAGCACTAACATCTCAGATGAATCTCTATTGTATTCCGAGTAAATCAGAGTTACTCCTTCTACCAGCTCATCGTCGGAACAAACACATTCCAATGATCGAAGTTCACATAAATGGGTGCCTCATTCTTAGAGTATCACGCATTCGTGTGCTAGTTTTATATGCAAAACAACCGACTTAATAGGCACACACTCGAAGCTTTACGCAATACCGTTGAAAACAGCCTAAGAATAATAGGAAGAATCTCATGGAAAAATTGAGGGCTTCGAGAGGCAGAGCTACTTCGCATAATACAAGCTTTTGTGATTAGTAAAATCACATATACCCTACTTACCTTCACCTTAAATTAGCAGAGGAGGAATCGGTAAACACCCTCCTGCGCAGAGTTTACAAATACGCGCTAGGCATTGCAATCAATACTTCTAACGCACTACTCCACCAGACAGGAGTCATTAATACCCTATGTGAAATCCGTGAAGCCCATTTAACAGCTCAATACGCAAGGCTCGAGACCACTAGCGCAGGTCGCCACATTTTATCGTCTACACGAATTAACTTCACCTCACTCACCAATGCTAAATACAACATTCCCCAAAACATGCACAAACAATTACTTATACCGCCCCTTCCTAATAACATGCATCCAACACATCACACTGAGCGTGGAACCCAAATAGCAAAAGCTCCCCAGAAAAAATGCATGGAGCCAATGACGTGCTCTATGTCGATGCGGCAGAATACCCATTCTTCTAATCCTATGCCCTCTCTGCTGTCGACTATAACGGCAAAACGCTCACAACGGCATCCGTCACTGTCAACTCTTCGGAAGAGGCAGTGGAGGCTGCCATCACTTTAGGTTTATCCATCCCCAATTCCAAAACTGTCATACGCAACTTCAGCGCAGGTCGCATCTCATCAACTACCCCTTCAATTCTTAAGAAACATCCTCCCACGCAAGACGTTGCTCTCATATGGACGCCCGCGCATGCGGGGCTGAGTGGACACGAGGTGGCTCATACCTGTCCTCGAGGAATGACCGGCCAAGCGCAGGCTTCTGATTGCGCCCTAGACCACGCGGCCTTTTTCAGCGCGAGAGATCGTCTTTTGACCTTCCAAGATATAACAAATCACTACCGCCTACAGTGCACTATAACCCCCCCCCCCTTTACATCATGGAGCTTCGCGGTAACATGAAATACTGTGGCGCCAGTTACAGACCCGTACGTTTTCTACCCCACCTTTTTGCCATCTTATACACCCTGCGATATACCCCTCCCCTTTGTGCATTTTTTGTCAACAAAAAGCTAACCTAGACCATATCTTGGGGGGGTGTACTCGAAACCCACCACCTAATTCTCTACACATTAATAGTAAGGAGCAGTGGGAGGCTGCTATGTGCAGCTCGGCGCCCGAGGTCCAGGACCAGATCTTGGATTGAGCCAAGAGGCTAGCGGAGACCTACGCTGGGTAGGCTCCGCTGACACTCCACCACCGCACCTTTCCCTCTTGGGATAAATAAAGTTTTGCTCCTCCTCCTCCCTTTCAGTGTGCTCGAGGCACAGCCGCTAGATGAACACGCGGCGTAGCAGTGTCTTAGTTTCCCGAGCATCTGGCACATCCAGTGCGCCTGCTTTCGCATTCAAAGTTTCCTGCTGGACATGACATGTAACATGACACGCATGTCAGGATTATCTGTCCGCACCTGTCTTATATTTCGTCATTTATTGACGTAACGTCACACGGAATTTGGTATATGTGGAGCTAGCACAACTGCAGCGAGCGCGTCAAGCAGGGCCCAATATACTCCATTGTAGCGTTCACGCGCGCGCACGTTGGGCACAGCGACGCTACGTTAGCAAAACGCGAGCAGGCCACGCATGACCACCGTCCGTCGGCGGCGCGGCCCGACGGCAACTTGCGCGAAATGCCACTTGATGCATTTCGCGCCGATGCGTTACCCAGACAGCACTGCCTCTTCGTGCTCTCGTGTCCGAGGGACGAAGGATGCGCTGAAACGCGCATCTGTCAAAGCGACGCAGCGCGGCGCGCGCCTCCGAGTATATGGCAGGACCGACGCTTGGCGAGGCAACGCCAACGTGACGCAACGAAATTTACCGCTAGCGAGCACGTGCACCGCGTTACGTCAAAATGTATTGGCGCCTTGACTACGGCATGTGGTCATGTTGTTACATGACACGCATCTCATGTTTCTTATGTTTGCACCAGTATGATACTTTCGTCAGCCATTCACGTCCCGTAATACCAAATTTGCCATAAGTGATGCTAGCAAAACGGCCGCCAGCGCATTACGAGCGTGGCATGTAGTCATGTTGTTACATTACGCGGCATCTCATGATTATCATGTTTGCACCAGTCACTTACCTTCGTCATCCATTCACGTTCCGTAATACGAAAGTTGGTATAAGTAAAGCTAGCGAAACAGCTGCGAGCGCATCATGAGCGTGGCCTGTAGTCATGTTGTTGCATGACACGCATGTCATGATTTTCATGTTGGGGTCTGTCGCTTGTGTTCGCCATGCAATCATGTCTTCTTACCATATCAGTTTTGCAACAGGCCATGTGAACGAAACCACAGCAAGAGCTGCAGGATCATGAAATGTAAATCATGACATTCATAACATACATATCATGATTCTTATGTTATGACTAGTCAAATATGTTCTTAATACAGTCATGTTATGCCACACCAAGTTTCGTATCGATACCATTATCGAAACGGCTAGGAGAGCTAAATGTCATGGCGGCAATATATATATATATATATATATATATATATATATATATATATATATATATATATATATATATATATATTGCCGCCTACATATACATGTGAATCCTGGCCGGATCCTGGCAGTTATCCGGCAAGTTATCAGCAAGTTATCTTTTCACCCACTGTTCTTCATATTTACAATACAATTTGGTCAAATATCTTCCCCTATACTTTCCTTGGCTATATTGTTTGTTAGATCTCATTAATATTGTCGCATGTTGTTAGGCACCTGCCGAAGTCCTGCGCCGCTTCCTGTTGCTTTGAATTCTGCCACACCAACGGACAAGCCAAACGCGCCAAGCTGTGAACGCGCCATGCAACGCTGGCTGCACGTGTCACCACATCACGCGCTAGACAAGGAATGCTGGCGGTATGCGCCAAGCTATAAACGCGCCATGCAACGCTGGCTGCAGGTGTCACCACATCACGCGCTGGACAAGGAACGCTGGCGGTTTTTCGAGGAGCAGCTCAAGGCGAGACGCAAGAGAAGTTGACGAGGTTTTGACCAGTGAGCTCACAACCTTTGTGTATTTAGTTGACGGGCACAAGTTCGCCATTAATAAATAGCTGTTTCAGCTTCCGGCACTGTATTTGATCGTTACAAACTGGTGGAGGTGCTGGGTATGATTCCAAGCCCATCTCAGCATAGGGAACATAGCCCAGAACCCCGAAGGTTGGAGCCAGCGCTGTTGACTCCCGTACACCAAAGAACGAGTCGTCGCCTACGAGGTGAGCAGCCCGAGTTTGGTGCCCTCTTCGATTCTTCGAGACCAGCGGAGGACGTAAGTTCGGGAGCCCCTGTAATGGCCACCCAAGCGACTTCATTTCCATCGCATATCGTCATGAACCCGCCCCGCATACCAGAGGTATTTCACGGTGATATTTTCGAGGATTCCGAGGACTGGCTCGACGGTTTCGAACGCGTTGCCAGACTGAACGATTGGAACGAAGACCGGAAACTTCGCTACGTCTACGTGGCACTGCAAGATTCTGCACGTACGTGGTTCGAAAACCACGAAGCGTCCTTATTATCGTGGGACGACTTTCGAAGAGAGTTTCTTGCTACGTACCCAAACACGGACCGCAAAGAAAAGGCAGAGGCCGCTCTTCAGACGCGAAACCAACGGAACAACGAGAGCGTCGCCATGTACATTGAAGACATGTCTCGACTGTTCCGCCGGGCCGACCAGAACATGGCTGAGGAAAAGAAGTTGCGGCACCTGATGCGTGGATTGAAGGAGGAGCTTTTTGCAGGCCTGGTGCGTAATCCACCGCGCTCTCTTGCTGAGTTCAGATCAGAGGCGACCATGATAGAAAAGACCCTGCAGCAGCGCGCGCGCCAATACAACAGGGACGTAAGCGTCTCACCCGTTAGCGCGGCATCGACAACCCTCACGAGTAACATTGATCTCTTGCGTGAAATGGTGAGGGCTGTCGTAAGGGAAGAACTGCAGAAAATACACATGACTCAAGCTCATCTATTGATGTCTTCACTTGCCGACGTTGTGCGCGAAGAAGTGCGGCAAGCGGTTCTACAACCACAACCTCAGGTACTACAGCGCGCACAACCGGAGCTTCCACCTCAGTTGTCGTACGCGCAAGCTGTACGACAGGACCTTGGATGCATGAATCGGACGGCTGCGACTGCTGTGATGCCTCCAAAGTTTTCTCCGAGTACGCCACTACCAATCCCGGAAGCAAGACCACGTAAGAGCGATGTATGGCGCACTGTAGACCGGCAGCCCCTTTGCTACCACTGCGGAGAAGCAGGTCACCTTTACCGGGTGTGCCAGTATCGTCGAGCGGGACTGCGTGGTTTTCCAGCCAATGCACCACGCCCACGGAACGGTGAACAGCCCTACGAAATCGAAGAATACTTGTCTTCACGCTATTCACCTCAAGACACGCAACAACGGGAGTCGCGTTCGACAGCACCGATGCGCTATCGGTCGCCGAGTCCTCGTCCGTCATCAAATGTCCGAAGATCACGTTCACCTAGCCCGCGGCGGGAAAACTAGAGCCAGCGACCTCTGGAAGTGAGGCCGCTGATATACTGACAACTGAAGACCCTCCATTGTTAGCCCGACAGGACGGTGGCAGTTACGCAACGACGGTCAAGTGCAGTAGTAGCGACGTTACCTCCGAGATATTAGTCACGATCGACGACGTCGAGGCCGTTGCGCTAATAGACACTGGTGCAGACTCTTCCGTTGTCAGTAATGCTCTCGCAAAGAAGCTTAAGAAGGTGATGACTGAGTGGACCGGACCTCAGATACGTACCGCTGGAGGGCACTTAGTCCCGTGGGGTTATGCACCGCAAGGTTAGGAATAAGAGGATTTGTGTATGTCGGCAGCTTCATTGTGCTTCCTGAGTGCTCCCGGGAACTGATTATAGGCATGGATTTTTTGCAAACAAACAATGCAGTCATTGACTTGCAAGAGTCCCAGGTTTCGTTTTCTACGGAGAATGCCATCGCCTTCTGTCATGCGGAGAAACCAATCGTTCTACCTCTCCGCATTGTGGACGAAGATGTAACCGTGCCGCCACGTTCCAGTGTGACCGTTCTTATGAGGAGTGAAGTTCGTCGTGACTGTGACGGATTAGCTGACGGAAACATCGGACTGCTACTAGAAAAAGGACTATGCGTGGCAAGAGGCCTGGTGAGCCTTCGTGATAAATGTGCGTATGTCCTATTAACTAACTTTCGAAATGAGCTGCAGCACGTTGTGAAGGGAACATCCGTAGCATTGCTGCATGAGTACGTGCAAGTCTCAGATGTTTGCACTCTTGATAAAGCTTCAGAGACAGTGGATAACGTACTCCAGTCAGTAGACATTGACAGAGAGCTCTCGTCATCTCAGAAGCAACAGATTGCTGACCTCATCAGAGAGTTCGCCGAGTGCTTCTCCACCACGTCGAAAGTCGGACGTACTCCCGTCGCAAAGCACCGTATCGTGGTCGAAGAACACGTGAGACCTGTGCATCTGCGCCCATACCGAGTAGCGCCAAAAGAAAGGGAAGCCATCAAGAACCAAGTGCAGGAAATGCTCAACGATGATGTAATCCAGCCATCTAACAGTCCGTGGGCATCCCCTGTAGTGCTAGTCAAAAAGAAGGACAACACTCTGCGGTTTTGCGTCGACTACAGAAAGCTGAACCAAGTCACAAAGCGTGATGTTTACCCACTTCCACGGATCGATGATGCCTTGGATAAGTTACGCAATGCTCACTTCTTTTCATCATTGGACTTAAAAAGTGGATATTGGCAGATCGAGGTGGACGAACGAGATCGCGAGAAGACGGCGTTTGTGACCCCAGACGGACTATACGAGTTCAAAGTGCTCCCTTTTGGTTGGTGCTCTGCTCCCGCTACCTTCCAGAGGATGATGGACACTGTGCTCTCCGGACTCAAGTGGCAATCGTGTCTCGTCTACCTCGACGATGTAGTGGTTTTTTCTTCCACCTTCGAGCAGCACATCCACCGACTGAGAATAGTACTGGATGCCATTCGGGTGGCAGCACTGACCATCAAACCGCAAAAGTGTCACTTTGGATTTCGTCAGCTTCGGTTCCTCGGGCACATAGTTAGTGCGGAAGGCGTCCGCCCAGACCCGGAAAAGATTGCAGCAGTTGAAAATTTTCCGAAACCGCAAGACAAAAAGGCCGTCAGACGATTCTTGGGACTTTGTGCCTACTACAGACGCTTTGTTGAAAACTTTGCTAAGGTCGCTGAGCCTTTGACACGGCTAACGAAAGAAAGTGTACCATTCTTTTGGCGGGACGAACAAGAAGCGGCTTTCTCAGAGTTGCGACGCCGTTTGCACTCTCCTCCAATACTTGCCCATTTTGACGAAGAGGCTGATACAGACATACATACCAACGCGAGTAACGTTGGTCTCGGTGCCATCCTCGTTCAGTGGCAGAATGGAGAAGAAAAGGTCATTGCTTACGCGAGCCGCACTCTATCAAATGCTGAGTCTAATTACTCAGCGACAGAGAAAGAGTGTCTCGCAGTTATATGGGCCATCAGCAAGTTTCGCCCATACCTCTACGGCAGACCGTTTCGAGCAATCAGTGATCATCATTCTTTGTGTTGGCTGGCAAACATCAAGGACCCTTCAGGAAGACTTGCTAGATGGAGCCTGCGTCTGCAGGAACACGACATCACTGTGGTCTACAAGTCTGGTCTCAAGCACAATGACGCGGATTGCCTGTCTCGCGCACCTGTTGAGTCTCCATCATCTGGCCAAGAACAAGACATCCCATTTCTTGGAGTTCTGAATGTGTCGGAGATGGCTCGTCTTCAAAAAGAGGACCCGGAACTACGCCCGCTTATCCAATACTTGGAGGGTCATCAAATTGAGGTACCACGAGTTTTCGTCCGCGGTTTGACATCCTATGTCCTCCGGAACGACGTCCTATACAAGCGCAGCTTCGTAAACACCGGTGAGACGTTTCTGCTTCTTGTACCATCATCACTGCGAGCAGAAATCTTAGAAGCGTGTCATGATGACCCATCGGCTAGCCATATAGGTAGTAGCCGCACTTTGGCCAGAATTCGCCGGAAGTATTATCGGCCGAAATAAGGGATTCGGTGCACCATTATGTTAAGTCATGCCGCGATTGCCAGAGACGTAAAATATCACCATCGAAACCAGCGGGTCTGTTGCAACCAATAGAGCCACCAAGAGGGCCATTTCAGCAAGTGGGAATGGATTTGCTTGGTCCATTTCCTCTCTCTTCATCGGGAAAGCGCTGGATTGTTGAAGCAACAGACTACATGACTCGATGTGCTGAGACATCACCTCTCGCGAAAGGAACGGCGAACGAAGTAGCCCTGTTTTTCGTCACTCAGATTGTACTACGACATGGCGCACCACAGGTTGTCATTACAGACAAAGGAACAGCATTTACTGCCCGTTTGATGCAGTCTGTTATGAAGCTCACCCACACCGATCATAGAAGGACTACAGCATACCATCCGCAAACAAACGGATTAACCGAAAGGCTCAATAGAACTCTCGCCGACATGATCTCGATGTATGTGGACGTTGAGCACCAGACATGGGACAGTATTTTGCCTTATGCAACATTTGCGTATAATACCGCAGTACAAGAAACGAAACACTTCACGCAATTTCAACTTGTTTATGGTCGGACGGTCACAACGACCTTAGACGCCATGTTACCTGTCAAAGATTCGAATGAGAGTGACCCACACATCAGCGACTACATAGAAAGGGCAGAAGAGGCACGACAATTGGCAAGACATCGTATCATTTTGCAACAAGGCTCCGATACAAGTCGCTATAATCTGAAGCGGAGAGACGTACAGTACAACCCCGGAGACAAAGTGTGAGGTGGACGCCTATACGCGCACCTGGCCTATCGGAAAAACTGATGCGTCGCTATTTCGGCCCTTACAAAGTACTTTGCCAGTTAGGCACGCTAAACTACGAAGTAATTCCTGAAGGGCAAGTGTGCTCAACCCGACGCAGGAATCGCCCATAAGTCGTACATGTAGTACGAATGAAACCGTACTACGAAAGGCACTGAACAAGACAACTGATAATTGTGCTCAAACATCAGATAAATACTCCTTTACAAAACTGTTCGACGTCAGCGTACGCATCGGGACGATGCGTTTCAGGAGGGGGACTAATGCCGCATGTTGTTAGGCACCTGCCGAAGTCCTGCGCCGCTTCCTGTTGCTTTGAATTCTGCCACACCAACGGACAAGCCAAACGCGCCAAGCTATGAATGCGCCATGCAACGCTGGCTGCACGTGTCACCACATCACGCGCTGGACAAGGAACGCTGGCGGTATGCGCCAAGCTATAAACGCGCCATGCAACGCTGGCTGCAGGTGGCACCACATCACGCGCTGGACAAGGAACGCTGGCGGTTTTTCGAGGAGCAGCTCAAGGCGAGACGCAAGAGAAGTTGACGAGGTTTTGACCTTTGAGCTCACAACCTTTGTGTATTTAGTTGACGGGCACAAGTTCGCCATTAATAAATAGCTGTTTCAGCTTCCGGCACTGTATTTGTTCGTTACAATATTGTGTGAAAACACGAAAAAACGAGCCCTTAGGTATACAATTCTTTTCTCAAAAAATATATATATGTATATATATAGATAGATAAATAGATAGATAGATACATAGAGACGCTCAAAGTCACCGAAGTTCGCGAAGTAATGCTTCGCATTTTAAAAGGCATGTCTTAATCACTCGCGTGTCCACATGCTTTTGTCAAACACGCAAAGTGGCCTTCAAATTGTCGCCCTCGCCGTCACTGTTCCATTGACATCAAAACGGCGAACGGAGACAATTTCTTGCATTTGCACCTGGGAGTGTTGGAAGAAGAAGTTAAGAAGTTTACCATTACGAAGATCTAGACTGAGCAGAAAAAAAATTGTTCTCTACGTGGTATCAAAGCAGTTCTATTTTTCACGCCGAAAAAAAAGAAACACGTTATTTATAGCATCGTTGAAACGAACTAAAAAATATCTAGTTTTTTCTTTGCATTCATCAAGTGCACCCTACTAACGCCTACTCATAAAGAACATGTGTGAGTTTACCTTTCAATCCGAAAGACATTTCGTTTTTTATAGAAAAATAATAACGCTAAATATTTCATATGAAAAGCGAAACCAGCCATCAACACAGGGGATGCTAGAAAACGTGATTTCGCCAGCGAGTCTTCCTCGGTATTTGTATCAGTCTGCTGATCGATCCTTCAGAAGTAATACTGCTGCTTCCCACCAGCTGTTGCTAATCGAACGTTTGATATTGAATCACTACTGACTTAGGCACCATTTGAAGACCTCTTTCAAAGCTTACGCTTTTATTTGATTTCAGCAGCTTTTGCAGACTTGGAACAACATTGTATTCTGTTCCCACCACGTTTGTCTGCATGACTGTCATGTGATAACGGTTGTGTTTCCTCTTTCTAGTTTTGCGTGTCGAAACTTATCTTATGGGAAATGAACTTTGGTCTCGCCGCCTACGATGTGAACTATGACCACGGCACCAGTGCCGACCCCTCCACTTTGTGTGACCCCAAAATCACGAAGGTTGGCAACTTCTCTCGACTGTACGTAATTAGGAAACTCAAGGATATTTTCCTGAAACACGACAACCACACTAAGAAGTTGGACAATTGCGTCAACGAAGCTCTCGGTTAAGGTACGTGCATGATTCGCTACCAATCGAACACTTGGCAGTGTTTGATCGGTAGCGTTTACAATATCCGGGATTGAAGAACATCATTAAATTGATAGCATGGACAGAAGACAGCCATGCACACATCTTCCTCACACACCCATATAAATGTTTATATATATATATATATATATATATATATATATATATATATATATATATATATATATATAATATATATATATATATATTTGTGTGTGTGTACCACGGCCAATCACTAATTAGACAACCCCTATATTTATATTGCTTCATTGTCTCTTAGTTCCTAGTAACACTGTGTCTAACATTGAAAACTAGAACATAAATTTACGCTTATCACTCAGTACGTGCTCACGGTCTAGTTGGTCAGTTATTACTGCATATGGCAGCGCTCACCAGGTAACACAAGAAACACGCAAACAAAGGGACGACAAAAGCACTGAACATCAACAGATTTTTTATACGCGATAGAATCGCTCAAACTACTCAATGCGTGCGTTGTTCGCACAGACGCGTGCGTAGGGTAACAATCGAAAACAGGGGCACCTAATTATGTGGATCGTTACCCTAGGTGCCCGTCATGTGTGAACAACGCATGCGTCGACTACATATAGCGTTTTTATCGCGTAATAGAAATCGGTTCAAGTTCAGCGTTTGTGTTGTCCCCTTGTGGGCGTGTTCGTTGTGTTACATGGCGTGCGCCGCCATATGCCTTGATTGGACGCTAAGTGGCACCATGAATTCATGTTCTTAATTGCTCAACAGACAAAGTAGTTCTAATTGATTGATTGATATGTGGGGTTTAACGTCCCAAAATCGCCATATGATTGTGAGAGACGCCGTAGTGGAGGGCTCCGGAAATTTCGACCCTCTGGGGTTCTTTAACGTGCACCCAAATCTGAGCACACGGGCCTACAACATTTCCGCCTCCATCGGAAATGCAGCCGCCGCAGCCGGGATTCGATCCCGCGACCTGCGGGTCAGCAGCCGAGCACCTTAGCCGAAAGAAGTTTTAAAAAAGAAGCCCTTGCAGAAAAGGGTTTGTGGATCTCCTCTTAAGCAACGTCTCACAGTTCGACAGAAAAAGAGTCAGTCAGCCAAGAGCTTTATTAAATGGTCCTGTGGATTTTAAGCCACCAGGGTGGCCACGAGTGACAATCTGGCAGGCGCTACTGTAGGCAACGCCCGAGTCGGGGGGAACAGAAAAACCGTTGTTACTGTTTAACAATGGGCTTTATGAGTAACCAATAAATCACGATTTTTCAGCAAAAGCCGTAATAGGATCACCATAAGGGCCGTTTTGGTTGAGCAGTTTTCATGGCAGCCACCGCTAAGATCCATAACCACTATCATTGTAAATAAAATAAAAATCAGAACGAAAAATTCCCAGGATTACACGCACTTCACACCAGCTTCCACTTCGTGGTCACCCACTATTCTATCATGCACATCATACCGGTACTATCAAATCTCTTTGAAAAGAGTCCCTGTACAGGCGTTCCGTGGGAAGATAAGTATGCTAACTTGCACAATATTGCATGGTAGACGACCAAAATAGCCAGGCGGCATACAATCTTGATTCGGTAACAAGGCGGTACACAACACGAATTGCGCAGCGAGTGAGGCATTGAATGCTTTAAACTGAATAAAAAGAGCTGAGCTGGAATTTCTTGTACTCATCAGCCACTCCATAGACAAAAGTGCTCGTAATACTTGGCAAATGTTTAGTGGGTACCACACTTCTAAGCAGAATGACGAATGGCCCAGTTGGTTCTTGTCAACTTGACAAATATTAGCAGTTAGGGCGTAGATAGTACCTTTCAACTGTCCTTGTATTAGTAGCCCCCCCCCCCCCCTTCCCCCCGAGAGTTGGAAACGAGTACTTAAGGACCACTCTTTCAGTTTTCGCTGTAACTGTGCTGCTATTTCCGTGCAGGCCTTGCGTTTCCGTACGATTGAACACCGGCGTAACAAGCTAGATGTTATCCTCTGTTAAGAGTGGCACCACTGGCGCTTTGTCGCGAGTTTGCACCAATTTTTTAAAGAAATAATAAAAACAGAAGCAATTAAAGCGTCAGGTCTAACAGCACTCACCAAGCCACACATTCCACTTGTAGTGAAACAATAATGAAAAAAAAAGAACCGTAATTTTTCATTTGATCAAATTCTTCAAATAAATCTTACTGAATCGGGAGTTTCCTAATTCCTCGTGTGTCATCACTAGGTCATGATTTTAGCGCAACAAACCTATTGAAGCATGATCTCCGAGGCCTTGAACTAAGGCGGCAGTCTTGCGACCCTAAGAAATATTAAAGCACGCTACTGAAAGTCGATTGCCAGACCTCTCGCAGGGACTGCGAAAGCTGGTTAGATGGCGAGAAACTCTCATCGAAGGGTGGACCAGTCTGGCCTGTCTCAAGCTTTGCAAATGAAGAAGCCTGCCGCACATTACATCATGGCCGTATCGAGGCTGCTTGATGTGTTTAGAAAAGATGTTACACGATTTAGAGCACTTGGTACTCTACTATGGGAGAGCTAGCAGCTGTCCCTGTTCATACTTGACGTAATAAACCTGGTAGTAACGCAGTTCATCGTCAAGTTACCAGCTATAGTTTAAGTTATATTAAACGATGCGCAACCGCTTGATATCCTTTGGAATCAGAGGCACTGTTGAGCGTGTTACAATGTCTACCGACAACGAAAATAGCTGCTGAATCTGCACACACCAGTGCTCACTTATCATTGTCCTCGTCCGCTGAGCAGAATTTCTCAAATTGGAAAACAAAAAGCGTCGATAACATGTTCGTGCGATATTAATTGCAGGAGCTTAACCCTACAATGACAAATCTGAATAATCCTGTTTTTTTTGTGTGTAAGTTTATAAGTTTGCAATATAGCACTGTATTTGAGTAGTCTTGCAAAGCATAATTTTGTCAATTTTTACGTAAGAATGTGCTCTCATGCACAATGACATGATCTGGCCCATATGCACTTGATTATTGGCCGAATCTTTGCAGAAGTGCGGGAGTGTCGGTGGTCATGTGGTGATTTAGTGCAATAGGCCGTAGATATGTAAATAATCGCACTTATTCAATTACTCGTTATATATAGAGAAACGTTCTTGGCATTAGAACATCACTAGTACTGAACAACCTCGCAATAATCAATGGAACTATTGAAATTCCTTCATTCAAGTTTTCAAATATTGTCAAGGCCGTTGCTTTCAGAGTTTGATCATCATCATAAATGTGTGAGTTGTTTGATTCCCATTGAATTAACAGGACTTGTGTTCTGCTTCTTTTTTTTTTCAGGTTGCACCACTGTGCGCCTAACTGGAGCAACTTCGTTAACTACCATGTCTACTGCATCGTGTTATTTGACGAAAAACACTGGAGGATTATTTCTGAAAACTTACTTAGTCATTTGAATGTCCGACTGTGGCGGAATAGGTCTCGATAGAACAGATCCGGGAGAAATCGCTATTCCGAACCTGTATTTCACGCAATGCCACAAACTGTAGTAGTTTGCCGATAGTATAGATTGCTGATTTTGTTTCGTTTATAGAATGCTTTCGCGATAATATTTTTATGCGTGTTTATCTTATGTAGCGTGTGCTAACATAGAGATTCGCAGTCTCCTTTATTCATCCACTTTAAGCAGTGCTTTGCGTTCTTCGGTTGTTGTGTTGCTCAAACGACATATGGTCCCTCAGGGATTTTATATGAAACGTTTTTCTAATTACAAAAAAGTTACAAAATAATATCCATGAAAGTTTTTTACGATTTCGGAACTTGTTGATTGCGCCATTTGGAAATATAAATTTACAGACGTAATGTTACGACGCAATGTAGAACAACCAATAATTTGAACGTTCAAATTCTAGCACATTTGCTTCATCTTCTGATTAAACGTCATATATTTCTGTTATTAATGGATGTGGTTGATAATTTTATATTTTGACATTTACCGTATGATTGGAGATGGGGTACTACGTGTACCAATAAAGCCAATTCTTGCGTTGAAGTCCTTTTAGTATCTTCAGGACGCAGCGTCTGCCCAGAAAACAAACAAATGTTTTTTTAAAATACACGGGATGGGAAATATTAGTACAACAGAGCTGTACACCTAATTGTATTCCGCGATCAGTCATGACAAGTTACAAAATGTACAGCAAGAACAAAAATTGGTTACTAAAAACTATGAACACTTTATTTGTTTTCTTCGATAATTTTTTTCTTCTGTTTAAGACTTGCGAGTATACCTCAATAGCTACGTGTGTCTGACATACGGATTTTTTTTTCGCCCACAACTGCTTGGCTAGATATCTTCAAAAAATTCATGGTGATCGCCCTATCTCTAGTAATACCTATCAGATTCGCTGTACTATAGCATTTTATTTGGAGCGCTGAATGTTTATGCTTATGTACTGAAATTTACATATAAGGATGTAAGTGAGAAACGAACATGCTAGACGAGTCATGACATGAATAAAAAATCACGCAAGTCCCGTTCGTCATGCCACCTTTATGGCTGAGACACCTTAGGGTCTATGCTTCTCAATTGAAAGCTAATGCGTTGCCCGTTATTCTGCAGAGCACCTGCAAGGTAGCCACAGTACATGCACCATGAGTCCGTCATGGCACCGCAACTTTCATCATATAGGGATGGCCCCACTGTGCTACTCGTCATTCTGCTCATAATCAGGGTACCCGCAACACGTCTGTACTGCATTACGTGCTTACGTGTAGTGCAATACGTTTATAGTGCATTACGGTTAATGACAATGAAGTTCCAAACGCCACAATACCTTGTTTTTCTTTCATCATACTCGTCATTTTAACAGACGTGAGCTATCAAAGTCACTTTTTTCAGAACTACCTGGTGTTTGACCGATACCCCAGCGTGGGTGTGTGCGTGGGTGTTTCGCAGTCTCGGCGTACTATAGCGATGCAAAGAGACTCAGCGTGAGGGTTCACTGAGTCTCTTTGCAACGCTATAGTACGCCGTTACAATTGTCTACGTGAGCGGTGCTTGCGTCCACGCTTGAGTCGTACTGCATCCTATTACTGGCAGGCAGCCTGCGTGAAAGTACGCCAATGATTTGGTGCCGCATGCTATAATGGCATACTACATGGAAAAAACGCTGCTGTGGAGCGGAACAGCTGGCGTCGCGCTTGAGTAAACGCCATAATTTATATTTACTCGTTCACCTTTACTGGACCCGCAGTTTTTCCTGCTGATTGCGAC
>WOVY01003531.1:0-87500 GCA_013436015.1 Rhipicephalus annulatus | reverse complement strand
CACCCCAGCCCCCAGCTCCGACTCACTCTCCCCGCTCGCCGTCTCCTCGCAGGCGATCTCTGTCCCCAATGCGTCCCCGAGCCGCTTCCTCCAACCGGGAAAACTGAACGCCGCAGTTCCAGAGGCAAGAACTGCGTCGTCATCGAAATGCCCAAGTCCTCGCACTTCGCCTGCTAACGTCGTCGCCATATCTGTCGATGGTGTTTCTACCTTTGCCCTCATCGACACAGGTGCTGCCGTTTCTGTTATAGCCGCCCAGCTCTGCCGCTCCCTACGCAAAGTGACCATGCCACTCTCTGGACTATCGCTTCGTACGGCTAGCGCACAACCAGTTCCACCTCTCGGCACCTGTACAGCCCGCATTTTCATCCAAGGCTCTATGTACGTTGTCGAGTTCATCGTCCTTTCGGTGTGCTCGCATGACGTTATCCTCGGTTGGGACTTCCTGTCACATCATCATGCCGTCATCGACTGCGCACGCGCTGAAGTTCAATTTTCGCACCTGTCTGACGAACCTTTGCACGAAACTCTTGAGCGGTCCCCAAAACTCGTCGTACGTGAAGACACTAAAATTCCGCCAGCCTCTCTTGCCATTGTTCCTGCTTGCTGTGATGACCATAACGACGCTACAGTAATGTTTACACCTTCCGACATTTTCATGAGCCGCAGAGCCGTTTCCTTGCCTTTCGCTACACTCGACGTCCCTGCGGGCCGAAGCAATATTTTCGTCCACAACCCCCTTTCTGCACCGCATACGCTACTTGCCGGCGAATGTGTCGGTCGAGTGGAGTACCTCGATTCCTCTTTATTCCTTAACATGCCAGAAGAATCGTGCAGTAGCGCCTCGACCGAACTTCATGCCCTTTCCCCACTGGAATGCTCATCAAGTGACACCTTCTCGAGTTTCATCGCCGACACCTTAAGTGCCCATGAACGCGCCGAGCTTCTTAATCTCCTCCAGCACTTCGCGAATTCATTCGACGTTTCTCAGCCGCAATAGGGTCGGACTTCCGCAGTGCACCAGCCATTGCGTCAAAGACCGTACCGTGTCTCTGCTGCAGAACGTCACGTCATCAACGACCAGGCCGAAGAGATGCTACGCCGTCGCGTTATTCAACCATGGCACAGTCCTTGGGCATCTGTCGTTCTAGTTCGAAAGAAGGATGGATATATTCGATTTTGCGTCGACTACCGGCGATTAAACAAGGTGACGCGGAAAGACGTCTAACCATTACCGCGCATCGACGACGCCCTTGACAGTATCCAAGGAGCCGAATTTTTCTCCTCCTTACACTTACAATCTGGATACTGGCAGGTTCCTATGGCAGAAGCTGATCGCCAGAAAACTGCGTTCATTACACCAGATGGCCTGTACGAATTTAACGTGATGCCATTTGGGCTTTGTAATGCTCCTGCCACGTTTTAACGACTCATGGACAACACACTGCGTTGACTGAAGTGGTCTGTGTGTCTATGCTACCTCGACGACATTGTCGTTTTCTCTCCCGATTTTCCTACACATCTGCTTCGGCTCCAACTGGTTCTGACGTGTTTAACCAACGCTGGGCTCCAACTGAACCTTAAAAAATGCCGCTTCGCCGCGCGAGAGCTGTCCATCTAGGGTACATCGTGTCCAAGCATGGTGTTCGACCCGACCCTGCAAAACTGCGAGCAGTCGCTGAGTTCCCGAAGCCTACTACACTGAAAGAATTATGCAGTTTTGTCGGACTATGCTCGTAGTTCCGGCGCTTCGTGCGAAATTTTGCGTCGATCATGTCACCACTGACCAACCTCCTACGAGGTCACGCAGATCTTTCATCCTGGTCTTCTGACTGCGACGTCGCGTTTGCCACGCTCCGTAGTCTGCTAACATCTCCTCCAATTCTTCGGCATTTCGACCTCACAGCTGCAACGGAAGTTCACACAGACGCTAGTGGGTTTGTCTAGGCGCCGTCCTCGCCCAACGCAAGCCGGGCTACTCCGGATACGTCGTCGCTTATGTGAGTCGCACACTTACTAAAGCTGAGGCCAATTACAGCGTCACTGAAAAAGAGTGCTTCGCACTAGTGTGGGCGCTTCACAAGTTCCGCCCTTATTTGTACGGTCGCCCATTCGGCCTGGTAATGGACCACCATGCACTTTGCTGGCTCGCTACATTGAAAGATTCTTCTGGCCGCCTAGCTCGGTGGGCACTGCAAATCCAGGAGTACGATATTCGTGTCATCTATTGCAGCGGACGCAAGCATTTTGACGCCGACGCCCTGTCGCGTTCGCCTTTACCTCCCTACTCGGCCTGCGGAACCACTGGTACCAACTCCGTCGCATCTCTCGACCTCGACTCCTTTACCAGTGAACGACACAAGGACCCGTGGATCGCTTCCCTTTTTAACTGTCTCTCTGGATCACCAACCACTGCGGTACCACGATCTGTCCGACGTCAAGCTGCTCATTTCGCCATTCGTGATCGGCTGCTACATCGACGCAAGTACGCCCCCGAAGGTCGTAAGTGACTCTTGGTTGTCCCGCGCAGCTTGCGATCACAAATCTGCGCCTCCTTTCACGACAATCCTCAATTTGGTGATGCCGGAGTTTTCAAAACTTACGAACGCATTCGCCATCGCTTGTACTGGCGCGGAATGTATAATTTCGTTCGAAAATTCGTTATGGGCTGCCCTGACTGTCAACGCCGCAAATCACTGCCTTTCCACTCGTCCGGTGCGCTTCAACCGCTTCCGTGTCCTGCCAAACCTCTAGATCGGATCGAAATTGATCTCTATGGCCCTCTACCGACAACATCAGATGAAAATCGGTGGATCATAGTCGCTGTGGACCATTTAACACGCTACGCTGAGACCGCCGCCCTTCCAAGTGCCACTGCGCGAGGCGTAGCATCCTTCATCCTTCATCGCTTCATACTACGACATGGTGCACCTCGAGAACTACTAAGCGACCGAAGTCGAGCCTTCCTATCAGAAGTCGTCACGTCTCTGCTTTCTGAATGCCATGTTGCTCGTCGCAAGACCACGGCATACCACCCGCAGACTAACAGACTCACGGAAAGATTTAACCGCACCCTTGGCGATATGCTCGCCATGTATGTGACATCCAATCATACTAACTGGGATCGCATTCTTCCATTCATCACGTTCGCATATGACACCGCGGCACAGTTTACCACTGTATTTTGACCTTTCTTTCTTCTGTATAGACGCGAACCATCCCAAACCATCGACACTCTCCTTCCCTGCCGGCCTGACGCATCCGAGTGCCCATCTGTGTCTGAAGCTGCCCGAAATGCGGAAGAGTGCCGTGAACTCGCACGCACCTTTACGTCACAAGAACAACAGCGCCAGAAAGAAAACAACGCCGACTCTTCACAAAGCTTCAGCTATTCCCCGGGATCAATTGTATGGCTGGCTGTTCCTTACCAAACCCCCGGCATTTCCTCAAAACTCGTTCCAAAGTACGAGGGGCCATACCGCGTTTTGGAGCAAACCTCGCCGGTGAATTTTCCCATTGAGCCACTTTCCCCATCTGACGACATGCGTCGGCGTGGACGTGACATCGTCCACGTCGCCCGCCTTAAGCCACATTATAGCCCTCTGCCTCCAGACTTTTAGGTCGCCAGGATGGCTCTTTTTCGGCGGAGCGAATTGTGAAGAAGAAAACGCATCGTTGGCAAGCAACATCGCCACCGCTACTGGGTGCTGGGTACTGGGTACTGGGTGCTGGGCTTCTCTCGCTCGGCTCGTGCTGATCATCGCCGGCATCTGCTTGACCGTTGCTCTTGCCCGATCGTGTTTCATCGTAGGACCACCGCCGCAACAGTCGCCAATAAACCCTTTTTCAATATATATATATATATATATATATATATATATTATGAAGTCTTGGTTTAGATTACCTTTTATTAGGCCCGAGGAACCGGCAGCCGACAGCTACGATGAATGAGCCAAGATGATGATGCTACGCGACCACGATGAGGATGCATGAGCCACACATGATAATGATGATAATGTACCGGTGAAGCGGATGCGTATACTAAATGCCCACATCAATTCCCCCCACGTGAAAGCGGCCAGCCTGGCCACGGAAAGTCAAGGGGACAAAGAACGTCGCATGAAGGGCTTCATACGGGAGACATGGACGACCTCTGTAGTTCGATAACGGCGATCTGCTGGGGCTACAAGTGGCGTCACGCGATAATTCACCGGTGAAGTCTCTTCAAGAACTGTGTACGGCCCAATAAACCGAGGCTGAAATTTGTCGCACAAACCAGGCGTGCGAACAGGCGTCAACAGGAGCACTTCGTCTCCAGGTTGGAAGGATACATCACGATGCGATTAATCATAAACTAGCTTTCTGTCTTGCTGGCGGGCTTCAGTGTTTATACGAGCTCGTTGGCGGCACTGTGCGAGTCGTGAAACGTATTCCTCTGAAGAGCATGGAGATGAATTCGCTTGGCAGGTAAAGAAGGAGACGTCCAGGAACGAAGTAGGGAAGCGCCCATAAACTAGGTAAAATGGCGAGTAGCCGGTTGTTCGCTGAATGGCCGTATTGTAGGCGAAAGTGACGAATGGTAGAACAACGTCCCAGTTTTTGTGGTCTGGTTGAATATAGGTGGCGATCATGTCATCAAGAGTGCGGTAGAATCGCTCAGTGAGGCCGTTAGTCTGGGGATGATAACTAGAGGCAGTCTTGAAAGTTGTGCCGGAGGCCTGAAGAAGTTCGTTCACTAGTTGTGAAAGAAAGGCCCTTCCACGGTCACTGAGCAACACACGTGGAGCACCATGATGCTGTATAATGGCTCGGAGGATGAAATCGGCAATCTCAGAAGCTGAACCTGTAGTAACGGATGCCGTCTCGGCGTAGCGCGTCAAATGGTCAATGGCTGTTACTATCCACCGGTTTGCAGCAACACTGACTGGGAGGGGGCCATAAAGATCGACGCCTACAACTTCGAATGGTATGACTGGGCACGGAAGAGGCTGTAGTTTACCGGCGGGAGCAGATGTTGGTAGTTTTCTACATTGGCAGGTAGTGCAGGACCCGACGTACCGAGCTACACTAGTGGTAATGCCTGGCCAATAAAACCGACTTCGAAGGCGATCGCAGGTTTTATGGTAACCAAGGTGACCAGCAGTCGGATGGTCATGAAGTGCCCTGAGGACTTCGGACCGAAGCGATCGGGGTAGAACGGGAACCCAGCGCTGACCGTCAAGATGGTATATTTTGCGGTACAGCACCGAGTTGTCCAGCTCAAATTGCGAGAGTTGGCGACGGAGCCTTGCATTAGGTGGACGGGAACTGTCAGTGAGGTAGTCTATAATACGTCGACAGTATGGGTCAGCCAACTGTCGAGAAGGAAGATCGTGCGGGTCGTCCGAAGGCAGCTGGTCCATAGAGGCGAGAGAGGAAACCGCTGTAGACGTGGACTCCGAGGGCGTGTTGTGCAAATCGATGGCGGAAACCCCGAGTGGAGTCGCTGGTAGTGGGCAGCGAGAAAGAGCATCGGCGTCACTATGCTTCCTGCCACACTTGTACACGATCTCAAAATCATATTTTTGGAGGCGTAGAATCCAGCGTCCGAGGCGCCCCGACAAGTTCTTGAGTGTCGAAAGCCAACATAAAGCATGGTGGTCGGTCATAATGGTGAAATGGCGGCCATGCAGCTATGGACGAAATTTCTGTACTGACAAAACGATGGCGAGGCACTCCTGCTCGGTGATCGTGTTGTTCCTCTCGGCTGCGGAGAGGACGCGGCTGGCGTATGCAACGACTCGCTCTCGCGAAGAGTTGTCGCGTTGCAGGAGCACGGCTCCTAAACCGCGGCCGCTAGCGTCTGTGTGCAGGAAGGTCGGTGCATCATCGTGAAAATGAGCAAGTACAGGGTCGGTCGTGAGGGCACTCTTCAACCTGTCGAAAGCCGATTCACATTCCTGAGACCACTGAAAGGGCATACCGGAAGCAAGTAGCTTATGAAGTGGTGCGGCTATGGAGGCAAAGTTTTGTATGAATCGCCGAAAGTAAGAGGCGAGACCAAGGAAACTTCGCAAATCTTTTGGTTTGTCAGGGCGAGGAAAGCGAAGCACTGCAGCAGTTTTATCAGGGTCTGGGCGAATTCCGTCCTTGCTCACAACATGACCAAGTACCTTGATAGATCTGCTGGCGAAATGGCACTTTTTGGTGTTAATTTGAAGACCAGCGCCCGCAAGACAAGTCAGGACCTCGTCCAATCGTTGCAGATGTTGAGGAAACGTCGATGAAAAGACAACAATGTCATCGAGGTAACATAGGCAAGTCTTCTATTTCAGGCCACGCAGCACGGTGTCAATCATGCGCTCAAAAGCTGCGGGTGCATTGCATAGACCGAACGGCATAACATTGAATTTGTATAGGCCGTCCGGGGTTGCAAACGCAGTTTTTTCTTTATCATCTTCGTGCATGGGGATTTGCCAATAGCCGGAACGCAAGTCGAGGCTCGAAAAGTATTCAGCACCCTGTAAGGAATCTAGGGCGTCGTCGATGCGTGGCATAGGGTATACGTCCTTTCTAGTGATCTTATTGAGTGCTCGGTAATCGACACAAAATCGTACAGAACCGTCTTTTTTACGTACCAGAACAATGGGCGACGACCAAGGACTGGTTGAGGGTCGGATTATCTCCCGTTGGAGCATATCGTCTACGTTTTCTTCAATGATTTTTCGTTCAGCTAGAGAGACGCGGTACGGACGGCGGTGCACAATGGATGTTCCGTCGGTCTGAATACGATGTGCAGTAGCAGTTGTCTGGCCCAGGGTGAATGAATGAACGTCAAAGGAGTTTGCATGCTTTTCCAACAAATCAAGCAGCTGCTGATTCTGTGAGTCATTCAAGTCTTTGTTGATGGCTGCTGTAAAGGCCGAGGAAGCAGCATGATCTGCAGGATGGCCTTTAGAGGAGACAGGGGTAAGAGGCAGAACGCACACAGGCTGCAGATCGGCAACGCAGCAGACAGTAGTGCCCCGTGGTAGTAAAATTTTATCTTGTGTGGTGTTGGTAGCAGCGAGGACAGTTGATCCATTGTTGAAGCGAGCCACACCTGATGCCAGAGCTATGCCTTTATTAAGGCAACACGGTGACGGAGTGACCAAAATGTCACCAGAGTCGACGTCGTTGGACAAAACTGTCACTAATTGATGTTCGTTTGGTGGTAACTCGATGTCTACTGCAGCGATGAGTCGAAGTGGCCTATAGGTTTCGTCGTTGAGCAAGTGGTCCATGTCAGTAAGATGAAAGACACGTTGTGCACAGCAAATAGCCGCAGAAGCAGAGGAAAGAAAGTCCCAGCCTAAAATGAGTTCATGGGAGCACGGGGATAGCACAGCAAATTCTATATGATGAAGAATTTCGTCGATTAGTACACGAGCAGTACAGAGAGCGGAAGGGCGAATCATTGTTCCCTGGGCTGTAACCAGTGTCGGTACATCATAAGGCGTCGTGACTTTTCGAAGACGAGCACACAAATCAGCACGAATAACAGAAAACGCAGCCCCAGTGTCCACCAAAGCATCAACGTCCACCCCCTTGACTGTGACCGCAATCATATTGTAGGGGCGCGCTGGAGGAATTGGAGTCCTGTGTTGGAATGCAGTTTGTCCTCCAAAAACTGCATCGCTTAGTTTTCCGGACGCCGATCAGAAGTAAGGGAAGCAGGCTGAAGAGGAGAAGAAGAGCGCCGGTAAGGCGACGGTGAACGGCGTCGGGTTGATCGGTGACTACTGTGCAGTTCACCCGATGCTGGCGGAGATGGAGACCGACGCGGCGGTGACGAATAACGGCGACCCTGGTACAAGGCTCCTGCGGTATAGTCCCGTTCGCGTATGTCATACCCTCGGCGCTCGTCTTGCTGGCGCTTGCGGCAAAAGCGTGCAATGTGACCACGATAGCCGCAATAATAGCACGTAGGCCGAGTCGATCGATGAGGAGGGTAGTAGCTTGCGCTAACTGCACCAGGAGAGAGAGAAGTCAGGGGGACAGGTGACGGCTCACGCAGTGGTGATGAAAAGCTCGTGGGAAAGCTTGTGGGAGGTGCGGCAGCAACCGACGCGTACGTTCGTGGCGGGGACGTTGAGCTGACGGTGCCTGGTGGTGCGGCGGCGGTGTGCGGGAACGATAGTATAGTACGAGCGACAATGGGCTGCAGGTTGGCCATGTGGGTCATGGACGTGAGCTCTTCCCTGACGACATCCCGCAATGACGTTGAAGAGGACTGAACGGGACACACTGAAGGTAGTGTGAATCCCATTGATTCTAATTCTTCACGTATAATTGCCCTTATCGTGTCTCGCAGGTTTGGATCAGTCGTAATACGGGCCGCGTCACTGTCTGATTGTAGGCGCATAGACTCAAGTTCTTCGAGGCGCTGACAGGTTGTCGCAACGTCAGCAACGGTAGCTGGATTCTGGATCGCTAGGGCATTGAATGCGACGGGTGCAATCCCCTTAAGAAGCTGGCGCACCTTGTCTGATTCTGTCATTGGTGTGTCAACCCGGCGGTAAAGTGAAAGAACATCCTCGATGTAGGATGTGTACGACTCCCCGATGTGCTGTTTTCGAGTCGCGAGAGCTTTCTTTGCGAGAGCCGAACGAACAGCCGGTGTACCAAAGACATGGCGAAGCTGATCTTTGAAGGCTGACCAGTCGGGGATGTCGATGAAGTGGTTAAGAAACCACGTCTTCGCGACACCCGTGAGGTAGAATGACACGTGACCGAGTTTGTAGGTGTTATCCCACCGGTTAGCAGCGCCGACACGTTCGAAATTGTCCAGCCATTCTTCCACATCTTCCCCGCGCATACCAGCGAAGGGATGGGGCTCACGCTGGAGGCTGTTGATGACGTGAGAAGGCGCGGCACGCGGTGGTTGAGTGGGAACGGCTGCAGCACCGGCCTCATCTTGGTGCGACATATTTCCGGACACCTGGCCCAAGCGGCGACCTGAACGTAGCTCCAGGGGGTAGAGTGGTCGAGAGGATGGCGGGGGATCTAACAGCACTCTCCACCACGTATGAAGTCTTGGTTTAAATTACCTTTTATTAGGCCCGAGGAACCGGCAGCCGACAGCTACGATGAATGAGCCAAGATGATGATGCTACGCGACAACGATGAGGATGCATGAGCCACACATGATAATGATGATAATGTACCGGTGAAGCGGATGCGTATACTAAATGCCCACAATATATATATAAAAGAAACAAGTATATACCACGGATTTTCCAACTTCACGCTAGATTTCTTCTGTTAGCCACTAGTTTTACGTTTCACGGACCACAAAGTAGCAATAATGACTTGGTACCAAAAAAGAAGACTTGGGAACAACGTTGCCTTTAAACATTTGGGCGCAGTGAGGACGTGAATGGTCCACTGTGGTTCTTTAATGGTGATCGGTGCGAATGGTGGAACTTCGTGTACGGCCTCTGCCCGGGCATCAACGACAGCAGGGTGAATTCGTTCGGGACGTCCGAAGGATGCGAATGCTTTCTCCAGGAGCCGGGATCACGTAACGACCACTGTGAAGCGCCATCGCCGGCGGCCTGCACGCAAGACAGGCTGAAACAGCCTTACTTTGCCAATATGGCCGCATCCGGAACGGCCGAACAATGTTTGAAATCTTCGGTCAAGAACCTCGCTGGTCATATGTGCCTCGCGGGAAAGAAGCGCTTCGACTTTTCAGAGGCTTGCAAGAAAGCATGCGTGTGCAGCACACGATCAACGCGAAATCCTTTCACCATCGTCATCCACCCTGCGGGAAATAAGAGTGACTGCGTTATTAGTAAATTGCTCTTATTTAACAATAAAACAATGTCAGGGAGGTTCAAAATTTACTGAGCCCACTGCTACCCGAACTTACAAAAAGTGTTGCCTGTCAGTAAACCTGTCACCGCTGCTTCTGGTTGTGCAAACTACGATTTAGACACACGTTTTTATAGACAGTATAAACTTCATTTCATGTGAAACTAGAAAGGTAATATACGGGTAGAACTTGGCAAGTCTTCTTCCTTCCTTTAATACAGGGTACACTAGCCGCTTTTCAGATAAAGTTTGGGACAATCTACAAAAATAGCCATAGCAAAGGCATTAGCCAAAGGTGGGGAAGTTCAGGCTTACCCGTGGATTCGAACCAGTTGTGATGAAGATATGCGTCATATACATAAGGAGGCGAAAAGACATAGGTAAGGTTGAAATAGTTAAAATAAGCAATAATTAAAACATGGGTAATTGTAATGGCGCCAATAATAAAAGACGCTTGGAGCTAGGAAGCCTTCTCTGCCCTTCTTGTGAGTTACTTTCATCGTCCATTCACACCACGTAATACCAAGTTTTCTGTGCCCTTCCTCCTGTTATATATTTTGTACTTCCTTCTATATTTTTTGTCTGTTTCACTTATACTTCTGTTTTTATTGCTGCATTTTACTTTTCTTTCTTTGTCTACCTTTGGCTCGCTTTCTTTTTTATTCAACTCCTATATTTGGTAAAATGCACCAACACTCAATATCATCATTGAGGAGCTTGAACAACAAGCGGAATAGGATTTTCTTGTGGCGCGAGTGCTGCTCAACATGCTACGCAAGCCAATGCTCTATGTATTTACCTGCGTTATTATCGCTACCAAGGCATTTAAATACTAGCGTAAGAAGCCTTCTATTTCACGCCAGTGCGCCTACAGAAGGCTACCACATATGTGGGCTTGCCTGCGTTGCGCCAAGCAATGACGACAGCGTACGATCGCAGCATACGACAGGATGCGACAGTCTAATCTCGTAAAGTGCTCTACAGTTCGAAATAGTCAGTGCCAGCAAGGGCTTACAAGTGAAGCCCAAAAGGTACACAGTGCACAAAGGGAACGGCGAGAACAAGCGCTCGTCCTTGTCGTTCCTTTTGTCTGTCGTATACTTTTGGTGCTTCAGTTGTAACAATAGGGAATACCAACTGGCCCGCTCCCGCAGTTTGCGAAAAGGGGTTCAACGTGCACTGAATAACCATGTCGTATCGCTTTGGTAGCTGAAATAAAATAAGAGGTTTTACGCAAAGGTAGCTGCAGCAGCAGTGTACTTGCAGAGGATATCGTAGCATACACGGGCCAAAGTTCTTAATGCGTAGCACTTTGGAGGCCCGGCTAGGGATGATGATGATGAGCCTTTAGCTTTGCTGGCACTTGCCCACAAAAAAATATCGGCCAAGAACCAGGCAGCACAGGATCATCAAGTGAGTTAGTTATGAAACAGGTATTCAGGTAGTCTCGTAGCAGGAAATAATAATAACAATAGACTAACAAGGTTATCTTTTCGTTGCCAGTAGGTACGCACACACGGCAGGGCAAACCTCCCTAGGGCTATAACCTAATGTAATCCCTCTGAAAAAAAAACTACTCTCACGTTTATTTTCAAACCTAGCTTCTTAATTGGTTCGGCCAGGTATCTTTTCCTTTAATAAGGATATCGGGGACAGGATAAAAAGAAATAATCTATTGATTCTAATTTCTTCCAAAACAGACATTACGGAGATGCTGTGAGTTCAGCTTTATGTAAGTAATATTTAAGTGAGGAATTCTGCATTGTAATCTGGGGATTGTATCTCTAACTGCAGAGATACACAACACTGTTTGTTCCTGCAAAATCTTAGAGGTAGGAAGTCTCTGGCTTTATTCAATGATAATTTTTCTATTTCCTTGTGCAAACAAGCATTTCTATATCTGAGTGTTGTTACGTGAGCGAGATCAGGTAAAATAGGTAAGAGGGGTCCGCTTAAAAATGCTTTGGCTAACGAGTCTGCCATCTCATTCGGATAAATCCTGAAGTGGCCAGGTACCTATGCCAAGTACACTTTTCTCAGGTTTGCTTGTAACAAACTAAAAGCATACTCAATAATTTCAATTTTTTCGCTGCAGATAGTGCAGTACATACTGAGAGAGAATCAGTAAGTATGACTGCTTCTGATTCTCTTGCAGGAAGTTTACAAAGTGCTTAACAATTATAGCAAATAATGCAGCGAAGAATAAAGGCGTACAATTTTGTAATTGAACTGAAAAAAACCAGTCGAGAGAAGTACAGAAGATGCCTACTCCAGCTTTTTTGTTCAATACACATGCATCCGTCGCAATAATGCTTGCGTCTTGTTTGTGTCTCTTTTCTTCGTCCCGTGAGATTCTTTGCTGTTATAGCCCATAATGCAATAATGTTGTTTATGGACAGATGACTCAAGCAATCTTGTAACGGACTATTCAAATATTGAAGGGGCATTTGTTTCGCACTAGTGGAGTAAAAATCATGAAATTCTATTTCTAGTTTTGATTTAAGTCAATTTGAGGCATATCGTCAACATCATATTCGTCGTCTTCCTCTGCACGTAGTCCGCACCTGCTCGTGCGAAGAATGTAGTCACTTCGGCAGTGATTCAGTCAACGCCAGCATTTAACAATGGTAAGTGAAGTCCAGCCAGCTCAGCACAACTCCCGCTTACATCTTTGCAATGTACCTCTTTTGTTACGTCTTTAGGCCCAATTGTGGCTGCTGGGCAGAAATGAGGCCGTTGAAGGGAGCGGAAGAATAAGTATATATGCCTACTAAACCAGCCCAAAGGTCTAGAAGGTAGGAATGGCACGTTCCACAAATGCTGGCCTTTATAATGTACCCGAACTCCACCTCCTGCCGGCAACTAGGGTAATATCCGTCAGCCGGCTGTACTTGCGATGGCACAACGCGTCGCGTGCAGCAGCTAGCCGTACAGTCAGCAGCAATGTGTGTTTTCCGCTTCTGGGTTTCCTTTGTGAGTCGTAGTTTGGTTTGTTCAGCAATCGTGTCACGGACACCGAGCTGGGAAGAGGTTATGCCAGACTGTGCATGAACCGAACTAAACCGGAATAGGCAGTTTATTTTTCATTACTTGACGAGACTTCCTGCGTTCAGTCGAGCCTCAAACCACTAATACAGGACAGAAAAAGCGGCGTTCCATCTCTGCATTGCAGGGCTGACTTTGATACATGGTTACGGCCTCCTCTAACGACTGTGCCGCTGTGCTTGAACTGCTATGTTTACCTGTCGTGTAGCTCGAATGCAACACCAGCTCCGATCCCGTCGTTTTGTTTATTTCTGTTTTTCGCGTTGAGAGAACAAAAACTGCAGGTACAGACGGAGCTTATGAGGCGCACAAAGCTGCGCAAATAATAGGCAGAGTTTGCTAGGCCACCCAAACAAATTTCGTAAGCCCATGACGTCTAGGTTTCTAAAGGAATAAGTAGTCTTTCAGAATTTTTTTCTATCATCATCAAATATATATGTATCAAATACTTCTCACGGAGCACTCAGGACAGCAAATATCCCTGTTAATATTTCGTCTAATATTGCGCATTGAGTAAGTAAGGATAAAACTATTTCCCGCACATGAAATAGTGTGAAAAAAGTGACGAACGTGAAATAAACGTGTCTTTACTATCCTATTTGTGTTTTCTACGCCTTACGCTCACAAACTCAAGATGTAGCACTCACCACCACAGCCTCTGGTGATATATATCGACCTTTTTTTATGTGCAGGAATACGAAATAAAACCTAGCCCAGCTGGGCCACCGTCGTTCTAGGCCCTGAAATGCGGGGAGACCAAGGTGAGCAATTGGTACTCAGTTTGTAAAAACATATGGTACCTTCGTGTTTCATCCTGTATACTGTCGCGTCTAACCTGTGCTCGAACCACAGCTGTCTGAGGCCTCCCCAAACTTTCACTTGTCCAAAAAAACACGAGAAGTGGGAGGGGATGTTATGAATTTCGACATTATACGAAACTTGACTGAGAGGACGAAAAATTGGTGTCGTGTCTACATATAATTGCTATTGACATGAACAGACATTAACACTTCTAGGTTAATTAAAAACAGTATAGTTTGACATATAGCCTTGACTAATTTGATAATCACGTAAATTTCTGTGGAAATCTTACTGACAAATTTATCGACTCGAAGAGTAATGGAAAGATGACCAAATATGTATAGGTGTGATGTATGGAGACATCTATAGTTATTGTAAATAACGGTGGCTTATTGAAAACGTTTCTGGGCATTGCAGCATCAATATCGTATTAATAGTAGCAACAAGAAGCCGCATATAGAGTTGAGGGATGCTATCGTAGAAAAAAAATTCGCCGTACATTAAACAGCTAACAATATTGACCATACTTAAGCATACTCACTTTTAAGAATTAGAGTAAGAGAAAAAAAATTACGGGCATACAGTTTGCAGTATACAGACCAAATTTTTATCATAACAAATTGGGTGAGAACACCTCCGATACAGAAAACCTAGACCGCAGACTAGTCGGGTGACTTGCAAGGCGAAACTGAACAGCTTTTCACAGTGCTAAAGATTTTATTGGCACAATAACACACCAATTTATTTGTTTATAGAAGCATCGCAACAGTTCGGCACATTGGCAGCGTTATGGTCTCTGAGTAGTGTTCGGGCTGTTCACCGTATACAGACGGGTCAGAGGAGAAGTGACTAGATATGCTTTCACGAAATACAATTTCGAGTTAAACATTAGGGAGCATCAAACGGATAAGTTGCCAACTAAATGATCTTCTCAACGCTAGTTGTATCCTTTCAAAATTCTTGTGAATCTTAAATTAAACACGCATATTGTCTACGCTTATATGCTAAGTAAACCATGTCGCTAATGCTGTTTTCACCTAATTTTATGCGAAGCAACTTTAATATGACGCATTCAGCTACAGCTTCCAGTTCATATTACAGGGGCCCGAGAATAAGGCTTGTATTGCAGAATCGATGTTGTAACTGCAATTGCGGCTGAAAAGCAAATAGATAAGATACAATATTAAGGCTATTAATCTTCTAAGAAGTTACCGTGAGATTAAGAGGACTGCGACATGTTACTGGGAGAATTCAGAATAGACACTCGTAGTTATGTATGCAAATATTCTTGGATAGAGATGGAGGCAGCTGGTACAATAATTCATAAGTCATATCAACGCAAATGTCGTAGAGACGTTCATTCCACGAGAGTGATTGGACTGGTGAGTGCGAATAACCTCGTACCTATATGACCAACTTTTCAGGTGTTTTCAATCTATCTGCCACCCGTTCAAGATATAATTTAGCTTTTACGGTGCTCCAACCCACAGGCATTTTCCAATAGAAAAACCATTTGTTTAATTAGAGTGCTTGTCAACATCCTAATCTATAGATTGGTTACAGTGGTTTAAAATTTGCTGTTTTTTCTCGAGAGAGAAATTATAAATGCGCGAAATTTTTTAACACAAATTGTTTTTGTTTGCTCCAAGAAAGCCATGAAAGTTAGATTTTGGGATAGCTTGGCCTAGTCGACGTCGCTGCAATATGATGGTAGACGAAACACAGGTGTCTTTGACATCTGTTATTATCTGGCGAACTGAATTTTTAAGAAAAGTTGAAAACAAAGTCATATCTAAGCTCCTCTACTACAATGAAACGTGCATCTTGCTTTTGTTCATCTATGAATATTTGACCTATTTCACTCCAAGATAATATTCTGGATAGAATCAAGGGGTTCTGTAAAAGCGGATTGTTCAGAATATAAGCTGAATGTGCACGGTCTGCGGATATCGCAGAGCACGTGACATTCGTATAAAGTGAAACGACCTAAGCCACATGCGTTGCTGTAGATTCAGCATACTGTTCTGCAGAATGCATCAGTAACTAATTAGTCTATATTATGTGAAACGGTGATGCACAATTTGTGAACTTGAAAGAACTGCCTGATCACGGTGCCAAATAAAGAGAGAATGATAACCAGGTTTGCTATACGAAGACATCCAGCGAAACCATAATGAAGGGAGCAAGCTTGCTATTGCAGCACATGTACATTGCTTTTATAAGGACACAAGGGAAGGACGCGCAGTTAAGCAAAAGTGGATAAACACTGTATTATTAGCCCGTGGTCAGCAAAATTTCATGCTCTTCAATCACTATGTGAAGTTAGACATTGGCCTACAACTTACGAGATGGGGTTTGGAATACTTCAGCAGACGTTGCAATTACCTTCAAATGAAATGAGTTTGTTCCGGACGTTTTCTTTTTCCGCAGCTACAGTGCGAGCCGCAAAAACTGGCAATAAAATATCGTATTCCTGTGCAAGTTGTCGATTCGCGATTGCGCGATCCTGGATTGATTGTTGTGCAATCGAAACACCCTTATTTTTCCAGGGACGACAAACAGGACAACTGTGAGCATTGGTATTTAGGTCCGCTTTGACGCCTAATCATGTGTTACTGCAATCACAGATATTTGTATTGAGGCAAAAAAAATCAGCGTTACTTGAAAGTTTAGTTGATCCGCAAAAAAATGTCGAATATTGCGTTTTAACAATGTTTTTCAAAGGTCTTAGCATGAAAGATAAGATATCAAGCACATGTGCTCATCTTTCACAATCGTAGTTCCTTGCGTTACCGCGCTGTACAAAAACACAGACGAACACAGCAGACGAGTGCGCGCGTTAGATGTGGGGCAAAGAAAGGGAAGGCGACGAGTATGTGAGCACATGATCATGACGTAATGACAATCATGTGCACGTGACGTTCTCTTCATTGGTCTCACAAGCCAATCCACGGGAACCACGTCAACACGTCACGAGATGCTCTACAGTGACGGAATTCTATTGCATTTGATGAAATAAGAAGGTATCCCAACAGAGACAGAGTGACGCCTGTTGAGATAACGTTGAACTTAATCTCTTTTAACCTCTTATTCTTGAAGTTAGTCATTTGCGCTCCCTCTATGGGCAAATATACATCGAAATATTCATTTCACTTTTCTATGCCATTGAAGCTAGAAGTCTTTCAAAAAATCAAAATGAAATATTTAACACTCCAGCTCCAAATCATTTAGAACTACTTCGGCTAGTAATGTTTAAGTAAAAAGCTGTCTTAGAATTATCTATGAGTGCAGAAAAGAAGCATCATTGCAGTGCAATCATTCACCTTTGTTCGAGCTGCTCTATGAACTTCAGTTGAAAAAAAGAAAGAAATACGGCATATTCACGAAGTGAACATTGATGAGTGGGTGAATCAGTACGACCATTTGGTGATACCATAACTCATGCGTGACATTGACCACTCACGCATGTGAGTGGTCAATGACAAAGTGGTACGCAGTTATACACGAGGTTTTTTGGTGATGAATGATATGTTGTGTCGAATTGTGAGTTTTGTTTGGCCTTCAATGTTACTGCATTCTGGCATCGCATCTAGCCTGAAGTTGCCAAGGACGAGGATGCAGATTGCAACGCAGAGCATAATTAGAGACGTATATGGCGTCATTTATGGCACATATGGCATATATATATATATATATATATATATATATATATATATATATATATATATATGGCATACATAGGCGTCATGTATGGCACAAGCCATTCGTTGTCCACGATGATCGTCCTAATCTTTATCGGCATCTGCGTCATTATACGGTCGTCAAGGAGGCTTTACGCAATTCCCCCACCTCCCCGAAGGGAATTGTGAGAAAATGCGAATGCATTTCTTGCGTCGAGAGAGGATACCGTTGCCGTTGGACATAGCTGGACATAGCCATCCAGTTTTAGAGCTGTTTGAAAGTTTCTGTGCGTTTTTCGAAAGTCGAAAGCAAGCGCCGCTTTGAAATGTGCAACCTCTACCACTTTCACGCGTGCGCTTAATTTTGGCCACTCAACGCACACGGCAGTGCGCCTAGCGTGAACCACGCGCTGACGTGAATCACGAAGATGCATTCTAACATTCACTAGAGTCTGTTATTGTATTCCTATTTGTTTACTTTCTTATATTTGTTTATGTGAGCTGCTCATGTACAGAAAGAGGGGCGTTCGCTAGCTAAACTTACTGAGCCTGAAGTTTTTGTATTCTATTATAATCCGCCGATATAATTACGCACTATCAGTCAGTGATTGAAAAGAGTGAGCAAATATTTCGGAGCACATATGCGGCACTCATCATAGATATGCAATCAGTTACCGAGTTGCACCACGTGACATCTTACTTTGAAAACAGCTTTTCTATTGGGCAACTAAGCCGCGGAATGCAGATTACAGGTATGCGTTTGTCAAGCAGTGGAACAAGCGGCACCGCGACGACCAGCTCAACGGTCACCTCCTCAGCATCTACGGGTGACCCGTCGGGCGCAGAAACGTCCACTACCGTTAGGTCCTCCCACCGTATTCAGGAGCAAGGGGAGGTGCCACAAGACGGTGCGTTGGCTGTTGCCGCTACGGTGTAAGTTGAACATTTGCTGCTCCGCGATGCCAGCTGTGTCCAAATTCGAGGGCATACTGCTCAGCAAAGGACAAAGGTAGACACACCTCAGGGTCATTCAAATTTACGCCTTTGTCAGCCAGACTGTCCACTACACATACTCAAAACGTGTGAAAAGTAAACTAACGACCTGCACGGCTTGTGTGCAAGCACGGCGAAGCTGGCCAAACTTCGGCAAGCTGTTCACTGATATTTTCTGCTGCGCTATGTAAAGCTTTACGCATAGTTTTAATTCATGCTGAGAAGTTTCAAGAACTATTTTGCTAGTAGCCTATGCGAATCACTAAAAATGATTTCAAGCAATGAAATCGAGAATAAGCTTTAATGGGGGCTGTCCTTGCAGGCTTCTGAACGAATGTCTCTTCCTTTACATCTACTTTGAAAATGAACGCTCCTTCACAACGCTTGCTTACAGTGTAATTGTGAAACAATTTAAAAACAGATTTTGCGATGTGCGTCACTTTTTTGCCGGCGTTATTCTGACAGTGGATAGGCTAAGGATGTTAAGGGGTAACGAGAGGTACGATATTCCCATATCCAATTAGGTGACGAGCTGCCGGCGCACCACAAATTCCAAGGAACCATCCCGCCTCTTTTCCGGGCCTTTGGGCCTCCTCATGACATGCCGTGCCACAATTCTGACGTGCTGAGCCAAATATGCCAAATATGCTGTGACTGGTCGAGCAAGAGCCTACGACTTCCGGTCAGTCGCAAGCAGCTGCCCGCGCTGGTTGTTGTTGTTCGTAGTGTTGCCCGCGTGCGTCTAAAACGTGCGGGGCACGGCATGTCCCCATACGGGTCCATCGCGTTGGCAATCCTTTGAAAGCGTCCGCGGAACGCAGGTTCTATACCGGCACAATTACGGCAGCCACAGTTCGCCAACAAACACGCTACTGATGGAGTCAACGGCCATACTCGTGGCAACCCTAAGTAGACGGTGTCTCAAGCAGCACGTCAGCAATGACGTATGCCACTCGAGATAGGGAGGAGCATGGTAGGGGCACTAGGGGAGAGGGCAAAGTGGTGTGGGAAAGGATACCAGTGGAGGAGAGCGCAGTAGAGAAGAAAAAGTGTGGTCGTCACGGTTTTGGTAATCAAAGGCGTCTAACTCCGCTATTACCGCAACGTTTCAAAAATTATCACGGCTCCATGTTCGTCGTACACCCGTGCACAATTTCCCCACCACAACTAAATTTCTACCTCTGGGTGGTTTACGGGCCCTTTAAGGAAAAGCATTCGCCGTAAACAGGCAAGTGGCTTGCACCTCTGTAGGCTTGCACCTCTTTAGTTAGTCATCTTAGTGGCTGATTTTTTCGTTAAGCATAATACACTTCTTTTTATAAGCTGCACGTCAGGTAACGAGGGGTCGTATCTTTCTTTAGTGGCACGGATATTTTGAACGTTTCTTGTAAAGATATTAGGTGCAAAACCGATGGTACTGGTTCAGGAATAAGCGTTATAATATTCCTATTTCGACGAAGCTTAACCTGTGAAAAAACAAAAGTGTAACCTACTGACTACGACAGTCCACAAAACGCCGAAAGGCGAGCGCCGGCATTAGTAGCTTGGTGGCCCTGGAAGTTTGCTACGGATTGCAACATCTTCCCCAGCATACAGCTTACAAATCTTTAAAGTCGGACATCTTCCTGCTCCTGAGAGGCGGCATTTGCCTATTAGTGATATTACCACATTTATTGACAGGCCTATATCTTCACTTACACTGCTCTTGCACGGAAACTTGGCGCAGTGTCCCCGCTCAGGCCAACGCCTCTGCGTTCGTTTTGTTGCTGGCCACTTCTTTCCTGGTCATCGTGCTGTTGGTCGGAGGCTTTGTTCTGTACAACCTAATCGGCAGTAAGTACCTGCGTGATGGAGATGACGACTGCTACGCACAGTTGTGCTCCTATTTTTCAAATGCGAAGCATTTCTTAGCGAACTTCACTGACTTTGAGCGTATCTATCTATCTATCTATCTATCTATCTATCTATCTATCTATCTATCTATCTATCTATCTATCTATCTATCTATCTATCTATCTATCTATCTATCTATCTATCTATCTATCTATCTATCTATCTATCTATCTATCTATCTATCTATCTATCTATCTATCTATCTATCTATCTATCTATCTAACCACCTACGGCGTTCAGCTCTCCTGGCCATTTTGATAGTTATCGGTACAAAACTTGGTATGGCATAACATGACTGTATGGAGAACATAAACATGAAAATCATGAGACAAATGTCATGGATGTCATGATTTACGTTTCATGGTCCTGCAGCTCTTGCGGTGGTTTCGATCACATGGCATGTTGCAAAACTGGTATGGTATGACATGATTGCATGGCGAACACAAGCTACAGACCCTAACATGAAAATCATGACATGCGTGTCATGTACCAACATGACTACATGCCAAGCTCACGATGCGCTCGCGGCTGTTTCGCTTGCGTCACATATACCAGAGTTAATATTACGGTGCGTCAATGAATGACGAAGGTAGGTGAGTGGTGCAAACATGCTAATCATGAGATGCGTGTCATGCAACAAAATGACTACGTGCCACACTAGTGATGCACTCGCGGCCGTTTCGCTAGCTTCACATGTACCAAACTCTGTATTTTGCGACGCGAACGGACGACATGGGTAAATGACACATACAAACGTGATCACGACAAGCGTGTCATGTCTACATGCCATAATTATGATGCATTCACGGCCGTTTCGCTAGCTTCACACATGCCAAATTTGGTATTACATGACGTTAATGGATGATGAAGGTATGTGACTGGTGCAAACATAATAAACACGAGATGTGTGTAATGTGAGAACATGACTACATGCCAAAGTCAAGGCGCCAATACATTTCGACGTGACGTGGTGCGCGTGCTCGCCGGCGTTCATTTCGACGCGTCATGCCGGCGTTGCGACGACAGGCGCCGGTCCTGCCATATACTCGCAGGCGCACGCCGCACTGAGTTGCTTTAGCGCATGTGCACTTAAGCGCGTCCGGCGTCCCTCCGTCACGAAAAGAGGGACACGAATTGTTGTCTAGGTAAAGCATCGGCGCGAAATGCAGCATGTCGCATTGAGCACCGGTTGCCATCAGGGCGTGCCGGACGCCTTTGGCGTCAGACTTTAGAGTGCTCACGTTTCGCTAATGTAGCGTAGCTATGCCTAGCGTGCACGCGCGTCAACGCTACATTGGAGTATATTGGGCCCTTCATGATGCACTCGAGGCCGTCTCGCTAGCTACACTTATACCAAATTTGGTGTTCAGTGACGCCAATGGATGACGGAAGTATATGACTGGTGCAAACATGATAATCATGAGACGCGTCTGATGTAAGAACATGACAACATTCCACGCTTATAGCGTGCTCGTGGTCACTTCGCTAGCTCCACATATACTAAATTTGTTATCACGGGATGTGAATAGATGACGCATGTAAACGACACTTCCAAACATGATAATCATGACACAGAAGTCATGTGCGGCATAATTTACCTTCACCTCGTTACGTTGAGCTGATTTTAAAAGGACATATCAACCTTTCTCATTCGTGCTTCGCATACCATCGATTCCCTCTGTACCTGGGATCGGCAATGTTTTTTCTTTTAATGGCGTGCATGAAAAAGATTTCAAAAAGTATGGTAAGAATAGTATACTTACATGGAAATATTTGTTCATGTAGAAGTGCTCCGCATGTCATGAGCGATTCCGCATCTTCCACATAGTTTTTTCGAAAGCTCTACTCTTTCAGCTTCACCGACAAGACGGGCATGCCTCGAAAGGAAAGTAAACGTTGGGCTGAAAGACTCGTTGACACGCGCGTTTACGAGTGTGACAGCTTCAGGCTATTTCCACAGAAGTTTGTTGCATGACGATTCACACGCTACCCTCTGTGGGTCGGCGGTGCAACGGCGGTGCCTTCGTTGGTGTCAGTGTGGTTAGTTTTACGCATTATACGCAAATGGAATAAATAATGAAAATGCCCGGGTCTTAGTGAGGATCAAACTCAGGCTGTTCGTGTATCAAGCAGTGGTTCTTAAAAAAGCAGTGAAAACAGGCGTCTGCTTAGAAAAGCAGTCAAAATAAGCTCATCTGCTCCAAAAAGCAGCCAAAATAGCCTTATTATTTATACACACATGCATCTTGGCTATAGGCTTCGATGAATAATCACACTAAAATTGCGTGGTACAGGTGCACATGGCCAATGGGCACCAGATAATGTAAAATCAGAACAAGTTCGAAGTTTCAAGCTGGTTCCTATAGCTTGCGATTAGCTTCATCTTAATTAGTATAATGTTGATTTGTCCGGCCCTAAGATGGCATGTCTTATTACCTGTGGTCGTAACTAGCTTGTTTCTAATCAACATTTTGGCAAGTGTGGCTGAATTAGCTTGGTATAGGCATGACAATTTTGAAGGCCTACCCCTCTCATAATTAGGCAATCGACCGGGCCCATGTGTGCGGAGAGCGAGCAGAAGATGAAGATGAAGAGAGCACGCGTCGGCAAAGCAACGCACTAGATGTTGAGGCCAATGATGACAATGTACTTTAATAGGAATACCGCATGGCATAACAAAAAGCTCAACAGCGCCGCTTTAAAAATGGCTCAGAAAACCATCTAAAAACGTTGCACCATGCTTGCACGTCACTAAAAATAGAATAAAAAAATATGCGAATCCCACGTACAGCGGGAATCGATGATATGTGAAGCAAGAAGGAGGAAGGTTGCTATGTCACTTTAAAATCAGCAACATAATAAGAGGTATAAGTAAGTTATGCCGCTCATGACTTCCATGTCTTGGTTATCATGTTTAGGCGTGCCATTTACCTTCGTCATGTATTCATGTCACCAGATACCATATGCAGTATGTGGAGCTAGTAAAACGGCCACGAGCGTGCTATAAGCGTAGTACGTAATGTTTTACATGACACGCATATCAAGACTATCATGTTTCGACCTGTCGTTTACATTCATCGTCCATTAACGCCACGTAATACTGAATTTTGTATATGCGGAGCTAGGGAAACGGCCATGAGCATGCTATAAGCGTAGCTTTACATCATACACATATCATCATTATCATGTTTGGACGCCTCATACACCTTTGCGCTCTATTCAAGTCACGTGATACCAAATTTGGTGTATGTGGAGCTAGCGAAATGGCCGTGAGCGCATTCTCAGCGTTGTATATCATGTTCTCACACGACATGTGTGTCATGATTATCATGTTCGCAGCAGCCTTACACCTTCGTCATCCATTGACCTCTCGTAACACCAAAATTGGTGTATGTGGAGCTACCGAAACGGCCTCGAGCCTGCTATGAGCGTGGCATGTAGTCACGTTGTTACACGACACGCATCTCAGAATTATCATATTTGGACCAGTCACATACCTTCATCGTCCGCTCACGTCCCGTAATACCAAATTTGGTATATGCAAAGCTAGCGGAACGGCAGCGAGCTCATCATGAGGGGACCAATATACTCTGATGTAATTGACGCACGCGCACGCTGGGCGCATAGACGCTACGCTAGCAAAACGCGAACACTCTATAGCATGACTAGCGTGCGTCGGCGCTTCGATGTGACATGCTGCATTCTGAGCCGACGACGTTACCCAGAGTGCACCGCGTCGGCCTCTCTTCGTGACAGAGGGACGCCGTGTGCGCTCAAACGTACATGCGTCAAAGCAACGCTGCGCGAGTATACGACAGGCAGATCGACACCTGGCCGGCGAGACGCGACAAAATGAACGCCAGCACGCACGCGAGCCGGGTCACATCGAAGTGTATTGGCGCTTTGAGAGTGGCGTGTAGTCATGTTCTTACACGACACGCATCTCATTATTATCATGCTTTAACCAGCCATATAGCTTCGTCTTCCTTTCACCTGATGTAATACCGAATTTGGCGTAAGTGAAGTTACAGAAATGGCCGCGAGCGCATACGAATGTTCCGACGCCTGAAGCGATTCCACGCTTCTGCCATGCAATACTTGATGCGTTAACGAGACTTATTCCAAGTCATTACAATTGGATTGTGTGATTTTGTGGTAGTCAGTTTCAAGGTATACCACGACTTGATGGTAGAACACCTGCTTGTCACGCAGATGATGGATCTAAGTGAATTTTATTTGCAACTTTCTTGATTTGTCATCCCGGACAGTGTGGTGAATTTTTGCTCACAACCAAAGACGACGACTGCAGAATGTTCACGTAACGATCGCTTTAAATATCTCACATTAAATTAGTCACGTGGGCACAAAGGGACTCTTTGTTCAAATGAGCGTGACCCATGCGCTTCGAGCAGCAGCGGTGCACAGCACGTGAGCGCGGCGTTTGCTTGCTTGTTTGAAAAACTGTTAATGGGTCTGCAGTGGTAGTAAGTTTGAGGAGGCCCAAAGGGGACTGCCCTTCGCAACCTGCAATCGAGGCCCTGTTGACCAGGGCCTTCTGGCTTGTGAACCACAGAGTTAGTGCATATGTTTGTTTTAGGTAGTAGTGTTCGCGTCTGTCTTCCGAACGCCGCTAGAAACTATGCGTTTCGAAGGGCGCGATGCGCGGGTCCATGTTCGGTATTTTTCTAAATTTTAACGTTGCCCCAGTTGGGGACTGCGTGTCACTAGTCATCGACAGTTGAGTTTATCACTGGTCTTCGAAATGCCAGACACTTTAGTCAGGTGTCGCTGTAAACAAATAAATGTATCCTGCGAAAACTAGGTGCGACTTTGCCCCATTGCTGTGTTTGTTTGCCACACCTATGCGGAACTCTAATACCTAAAAAAATAATACAGAGTTGCCTTATGCAACCATGGCGCACGAAGTCCCCATGGTTTCATCAATAAACCATTAACCACACCTTGAAGAACTCTCGATATGATGCAATCCTCATGCATGACGAACACTCTAGACCTCAGCATACCCGATGTACCTGCGTACTTGTGGTGACATGACAGCCACCTATCACGCGCTCTGAGTATTGTGTTTCATTTGCTAAGCGTTGAGATCAGCTGTCTATTAAGAAAATAGCATGCCACTGAAACATACAGGTATCATTTCTTTGTGAGGATTATGCATGTCAAAGGAAGGTCGTGTGAAGTACCATCAGAATCTTGGCTTAGGGAAATAATTATCAAAAATGGTTTAAGTATATGCAGATCCGGGAACTATTTCAGTGAACGAACGTTCGGGCTAGTAGGTTTGTTACTTTGAAAGAAACTTGTAGGTAGCGCACATCCTGAGCCCTTCATGTGGTCTCTCCTTTCAGCCCCATGGCTTCGATGAATCGCGAAGTATTGTTCGCAAGGTGCATCATTCTCAGTTTTTGACGCTTGTAAACGACAAAATAGTGGCACGAGATGGATATCATGGTGAGCTATAACGAAGCCTATAAGAAAATTGATGTTGATGAACACGTAAGTGAACAGCGCGGCATTAGGCTATAACCAACAGGAAACAACGTGAGCGTAATCAGCTAGCAAAGACGTCACTAAAATAAAGGGAGACTAGAAGAAAACGTGCTGCTCGAAGACGATTCAAAACTCTCAAACGATCGAGGTACTATTGCCTATATAAATGAACTTTTATTATCAGTTCGCGTTTTGTTACGTTTACTTGGTCCTACAGTTCCATGCGTCGGGCACGTAAAATTTGTTCGTAAGTTTTTTTATCTCAATTTTAAGCACACCCACGTAACCACACCAACCAGAGGCGACGCGTGGCAGACGTCTTGTCGAGAAAATGTCAGCGTTGGTCACCCATTCTTAAAGCAACCGAATAAACAGTACATGGGCACTCCGATATAGGGCCAAGCTATATCAGGCGCTTATCTTACCAGTAGGAATAAACGTCAAGTATGAATAAGTGTTAGAGCGCGACTTCATGAATGCACACAGTTCATGAGATTTAGCGCCTAATATCCCCAAACAAGAAATTGCGTGAATCAGTTGGGGAATAGGTTGCGACAGGAATGCGTGAAAAAGAGGTAAGGTAGAAAATAATCACAAAATCAAATCGCCGATGTTTTTTTTTCTTGTCTCGTTGCATCCGTGTTTTAACGCGTTGCGTTTTCACAGAGCAGCAATGAGGGCTTACGCGTAACGTGAACAAAAATTACACTGCATATGGTAGCTAAAATCGCTAATATGGCAACATGGAGTAATTATTTGGTCAATCGCCACTCACGTAGGTGCAAGTGTTACCCCGGCTTCAAGGCCGACAACACCAGCCGTGAGTACCACGACGGGCCCCAGTTTGCCAACTACGCCGAACCTGATGACAACTGCGCTGATCTCAAGCCTGTCAGAAGGCCGAAGCCCTAGTCCAGCAGCTACGCCGAGCTCTAGCGCAACTACACCAATACCTAGCCCACCAACTACACCGAGCCAGAGCCTACTCACTACGCCAAGCCGGAGTCCACCAGATACGCCGAGCCCGACTCCAGCATCTACGCAAACTACCGCTACTGCGAAGCCTAGACCCACGAGTTCCATGAAACCACGTAAGCTATTCTGTTAAACAATAATGATCGATAGTATTACTTTTGTCCCAGATAGAATCGTATTCTACGCTTCATCATTTAACCATCTTTTTGCATAGCGAAGGGCTCTAAAGTCCGTCGAGGTGGTGTAGCGGTTAGAATGCTCGGCTGCTGAAAGGAAGTTCGCTAGTTCGATCCTAGTTCGCTAGTTCGACATTTCGCTAGTTCGCTAGTTCGACATTTCATGTCGAACTCGCTAGTTCGCTAGTTCGCTAGTTCGACATTTTCATGAGGGCAAAACTTTAAGGTTTGTGCATTTTGTGGTGTGAATAATGTACAAACGTTTTTCCTACAACCACACCATGGTCTTGGGGAGTGAAACCTCCTCAGCAACTCTTTTAGAAAGATCTAGAACACGTAGCCCACAGGCGGCATATCATGTAGCCTTCCCGCACTTGACTGTTTATGACCCATTCGCTCCTGCAAAGGAAAATTAAAATGCTTACATTCCGAAATTGGCAGTTGTTCATACCAGAAACATCGCGCGATTGGTCAATGAATCGGCTTTTCTTCAAAAATTTCTAGTTGTAATAATATCGAAGTGCCGGATGATGAATACTCGTTCATACAGGTGAAGAATTTCGTCTATGTGCTCACGAAATCCGATCCAGTGGCCCCACAAACATCAAGTTTCTCTGTTATCATCCGGATGCACCGCCAGCTTTTTTCAACCAGATTACTGTTATTTACTGCATTCTACAATGTAGAGTGGTCTAAGATGACAGAGTGTCGCTCTAGGAAAAGCACAAGCGTCTTTTTAAGCTGGAAATGAGCCACATTTGAGCCTGCGTTGTGGAAATGATGTGCCTTCCTTTGTACTTTTGCACAGTTCCCGTCCGCACTGATATCCGCAGCTATAAAGTGTGGTCAAAGTACATATATATACATACATAAATTTGTGACGTATGAAGCGATGGTTGGTAGAGGCAGAGGAAGAAGTGCTTTTCAATAAACATGGCGTTTAGGGAGTTTTCTATGGCGATGGCGCAGATGTTCAGACCGAAGGCGCAATCTTGAACGCGGGTGTAGAAAAGTTACTTGGCTTTTCTTTCTGCGAACATGGCTCAAATGCGGAAATAGTCTTTTCTTTGGTGGTCATTCTTGTGGTTGGGGTGATGGCGGTGGTTATTGTTCACGACATTCTTTAGGTCGCAAGTATGCTTGCATTGTGGCTTTAATTCTACGTTGTCTTTGTTGGTGTGGCTGTTTTAGCTGTTTGGTCTCTCCTTGTTGCTCTTGTTGGAATCGCTGATGTTGCACTATCTTACGAGGTGAATTTCCTTTAGAAACATGAGCCCGCTTTTCTTTGTAGGTTGATGTGACCATCAAATAGTTGATACTTTGTAGGGTGCCGCGATTCGTGTCAGACAATGAAGATATTGTGTCACAATTGACAAAAAAATCTGCTGAGGCTCTTGCAACGACATTCTTAATGGACGTTCCTTCCAAGCCTCCTGTGTTGGTTGGGCTCTCGGGTGGCTGGGAACTCGACGGGGACAGTGCTAAAGGATTGGTTTGGTCAGATTTTACTTGGGGCTGTTTCTCTGTGTCCGCAACTTTGCAGATAAGCTGTTCTGAATCATGAATGTGGACGGTTGGCCCTGGACTTGGCTAAGTATATTCGGAGTTCCGCAGCTCTATCCCGACCGTAGTGGGCGTGTGAGCGACGAAAGAGCCAAGCGATGGAAAACAAGAAGGTGGGCCAATTGTGCGAGATGGTTCTTGCGCCTGGTAGCGTGCGACGTTCGATGCGTCTGAGCCTTCTGTTTCGTTTGGACTGTCGAGGGTTCGAGGGTGTGTGCACTGCATGGTGATGCATGAAACCGTACGGAAGGAGAATGACTTGACAGGGTATTTTTCCGATGCGCCAGGTCATCTACCATGAACACGGCGTCCTTTTAAGGCAAGTGGTGAGCGTTAGGATCGCTTGAATAACCGCCTGATGAAAACCGAGGTGGTGGACCACGCATGCGAGACGAAGAGTGAAAGACATCAGGTGGTTGAGCAACGTCTCGTGTGATATGCTGAAGCGATGACTTCGGAAATGCCGACTATCGTGCAGAAGGGAGGCGCGCTTGACGGTTGGGTTTTTCCCAAAACACGCATGGCCTTCTGTGTGTAAACTCATATGCCACATCGTCTTGAGGCAGTTGTCGATTCGCGCTGGGCTTTTGAATGCTTGAGGACTGCTTAGGAAATTGACGATAGTGTGCGGTTGTCTCTAGATGGTTGGCAATAAGTAGGTCTTGGTCGTTAAGTAGGTCTTGGTCGTAGGTCTTAGTCGTTAAAACGAGTGATCATCTCTTTATTGATCTTTTGCCATGAGGCGTCATTTTCAAAGATGTGCGTAAGGTAAAACTTAAATGCCTCACCGGTGACGTAGTCGCTGAAGTTCGTAACCATCTCCCGTTCCGACCATGATGCAGCGGTAGCGTGGTGCTCTAACAGGTTGAACCAGTCCTGTACAGGTCCATCGATTGTCCGCTGTTCCGGTGTATTTGGGGATGGGTATATATATATATATATATATATATATATATATATATATATATATCTTAAGAGAGGCGCATAGCCCACGTCGCGCATGCTATCATGTCGTTCGTGCAATTCCGACTGCGGCGCTGCGTCGTTTTTGACGCAAGGGTTTTGATGACTGTTCATGGTCTCTGATTGAAGGTTGAAAGAGACAGTTAGTTAGGAACATTTCGTTATTAGTGCACGCCGAGGACCTCATGTCATCAATCAATCAACTAACCAATCAATCAAGAAATTGGCTTTTTATTTCAGACAAGTGTATGTCTCGAACACAAGGGCATGTCCTCTGCCTGATGGGACACCAGCACCCGAAAGTACCACTCAGAGCATGGTCAAAGAAATACAATATAACACACCAATAATTCATGCGTAACGTTGTTTTTACACAGAGTGAACGAAATTCATACTTGTACAGTAATGAATCAAGAGTCGAAACACTACAAATAACGAAACCAGAGAAACATATGACTGCTATAAACACAACTTATCAATCTTAAGGACAGGATAGAAGGTAAGCTTTGATATATTTTTTGAAAAATCTCAGGCATACAGATTTATGCACAATTTCTATAACCTGCGTATGTCTGTTAGCGCTAGCGTTTCATAGGTGGTTCGGACAAGCGAAATTCTGTAATAATCGTGTCTTACTTCATAAGGCACATTGCTACTAGATTGTAGTTCAATATATCTAGAAAGACTGAGCTTAATTTTGTTAAAAACATAAGAGAGCAAATGCAACACATGTAAATGATTTACCTTTAGAACAGAGTGTGTTCTAAAAAGTGTGAACCTGTGCAGTCGTTGTGACCACACATGTTCATACATCGTGATCATGCATCGTAACCTACTGGCATTTTCTCCTAGTAAGTTGTTTCATTTACGGTTACACAGTGGTAGTGTTGAACGTATGAAAGTTAATTCTTTCTTAATAGAGTATAATAAATAATTTGTTAACACTGAATGTTCCGGACCTCACGTTCACTGGGAGTGAATACTAAAACACCTAACACTAAGTGGTCACTGCTTCGATTCGCAATATCAGGTTGCTAAACACTGAAATCTTTAAGCAGCGCTTGGGACAGATGATAATTCTTTTGAGAATTCACGAAAGGAAAAAAAAGTTTTTAACGATTTGAACGCAGCGAGGGTATTCCATGGCGCACTCTACTGCTCGGCTTCTGTTGGAGTGGTCGCTATGGTACTTCCCCCTGACGGCGTTTGCGATTACATGTTCTTCGACTCACTCTACACGGACAACAACTCCACCCTAATCGACCAAGCACCGAGCGGTCAACTAGCGGAGTACCTCACGGCTGCCTCCTCCTCGCAGAAAACCGAGCATGGCGTTGGCATCAATGTTAGGTGAGAGCATTCTACGTACTTCTCTAAGCTGGCATACACTGACCTTATTCAGGTAAAAGAACGAAGAAATAGTCCTTCCCCTATAAGAACAAGTGTGTGAAGTCGGGCGTGTCGGTGAGAACGAGCTAATGACGTAGCGCATAGAATATGTGTGACACAGGATAAACGCTCACTTTTGTCCTGCCCTTTGTCCCGTGTTTCACATATTCTACGTGGTTTATCATTAGCCCTTTAACAAAAAATGGAGCAAGCCAAGCTTGATTTGCTTGTGCGTGGCGTACTACTTTTTCATCTTTGCATTGCTTACTTTATTTTCCTGTCGGACAGAGCAATCCCCCCTCCTCAATTTTTAGGGGCGAAGCTCCTTAGGGCGTGGGCTGTGCGTCCCCTGTAGCCTGTATGTAGCCACCTCTAGTTTAGTTCCTGCAGTGTTCACTAGATGGCGGTACCGTCCCCTGTATCTAGCCACCTCTAGTTTAGTTCTTGCAGTGTTCACTAGATGGCGGTACCGTCTCCTGTATGTAGCCACCTCTCGTTTAGTTCTTGTAGTGTTTACTAGATGGTGGTACTTGTAGCTGATGATGAAAAGATGCAAGATGTTATAAACTAGAAAGCGGTACTTGTAGTTGATGAAAGACGCGAGATCTTATAAAATAGGAATGATGTCACAGTATGGCGCGTGTCATTGGTTGAAGGCAATCGTTCGATTTAGTGCGGCGACGTACGCTAGGGGGAGCGTTGTAATAAAATCTGTTCGCTGTTGACGCGCGCTCGGAGTCGCCGGATGGATAAGGCTGCACAGCGGAGAGAGCGCAAGGCGGCAGCAGCGCGTGCTCGCAGACAGAATCCCGATGTGCGAGCGCGCGAGGCAGAAGCACTCCGTGAAGCTGCGCGACGCCGCCGCCAAGATCCTGCCGTACGTGAAAAAGTTGATTTGTGTATATACACACACAGCGTTTCTCACGTCTTTACATGATGATCGACTGGGCGAATTACACGGAAGATTCACAGTTTACCGATGAATCCCTCCGGAGCTTCGCCCATTCATCTTCATTCACCCCGTGAATATGCCGTAATTTTTTTTCTTTCGGGCTGTGAACTACTGCCTCGATACCTCAGTGGCTAGGTTTTTTGACTCCTAACCCGAAGCTAGCGGTTTCAATTCATGCCACGGCATTCAAATATTGGTGGGGGCAAAATGGCACATTCCCGGTTGCTGCGCAATGTCAGTACTCGTTAAAGAATACCAGAGCGGGCGCTATGCAGGATGACCCAAGCTTTTCGAAGCTGGGGATTTTTGGGTGCTTTGGCGACACCTTCTTTTGAACGATCCAGCAGTATAAAAAGTTCAAATCATTATACCGTGGTTGAAGCCCACCCCTCAGCTTGCTCTGTTCCAATGACAGTGGAACGTGGCATCGCGTGAAGAATGGTCGACAACTTTAGGCGGTGTTTTCAATCCAAAGGCGTCTTCTTTCAAATCTTTGTTTTTCTATTGAGTGCAGGAGGGCACCCATGAAATAAAAGCACCAGAAAGATTTTCTGACGATATTTTTACAGGCACGCATTGTTTCAATTTATTTGGAAGATTTCAATGTCTGCACTAAGTCTCGTGTAGAATAATAAGCGTGGTGGTCTCTGACAAGTCTGCTTTAGAATAATCAGCATGCTGGCCTCTGACAATAGTTCCGGCAATGGCGACCGCAGCTGAGCCCGAGGCCACATGCATAATCATCTCGGTCCGCTTTTACATTCTAGCGCGCTACTTGGCCGGTGCGCGCCCTCTTCATCGTCTGCTAGCGCCCTGAGCAAGAGCGGCCGGCTGATAAGATGTATGGCTGGGTGGTATATTTGGCTAGCTCATTTAAGACATACTACGGCCAAGCTAATTAAGTTACGTCATGCTAAGAGAGAAGTAATTACGCCTCATCCTAACAGTATCATATCGTGGTGCAGGTGCTGGGGGATGAGCAGGTAGGCGGATGATGGATTATGTCGTCGACTAGTATGTCTTGTCGCTGTAGCTCTTCGTGCACTATTGCCCTGATAGTAGCGGCAAGGTCGGCAGGTAGGCTCATGTCGACGCTGGCAACCATTGTTACATTTGCCAGCCTACAAAATTCGGGGCAATACGACGGTTCTTCAGCTTCTCGAAAGTACGGAAGTGACGTTGGACGGCGGAGATAAAAGTGAGGTCTTCCCTGTCTACCAAAAACTTATAGACGTCCTCTGGTATACCCTTCAGAAGGTGTGACCATGTCTTTTTCAGACATATACGGGTCTATGAACTTGCAGAGCATCAGAACGTCCTCTATGTAGGTGGTACACGTTTCTCCAGGAGTCTGAGCTCTTTGAGCCAACGTGCGCTCCGCGCTTTTCTTTTTTTTTAATCAGAGTCACCGAAGCATTTCGTGAGTTCGCCAGCGAAACGATCCCACGTTGTTAAGGAATCTTCGTGGTTTTCGCACATCAGGGCGGTTTTCGGGAGAAACAGCGTGACATTTCCCAGTTGGTCGGTGGGATCCCAGCAGTTGTACCAGCTCACCCTTTTGTAATGTGTCAGCCACGCATCACCGTCTTCTCCTGCTCTTCCCGTGAACGGGCGGGGTTCCACATAGTGATACCGAGGTGCAGCCGGCACTGACCTTTGCGTGGCTGAGAAGCCGTGACCTTCGCTCTCGGACATGACGGTTGTGTTGGTGGCAGGCCGGAAAGACGACAGCTCCGTCGAAGTTCAAACAGTAGTGGCTCCGTGCTTCGTCGACTTGCTGTACCCAGCACCTCCACCACTCTGTTACGTTTAGAAATGTGTTTATTCCACTGTGGCGTACCGGTACACTTGAAGGTGACGGGCACAGGAGGCCTATCTCGCAAGCCGAAAGTCCTCTTGTCTAATCTGCCTCTTTCGCGCTACCCATTGGCTCATACCCAAATCACACTTGCAGTAACTATAATAATGAAGCCACATAAGGGTACAACTGTGCTGACTAACGCAACATAACTAACGTGCTTTCTAAATAACGCAAATTGACGCTACGGTAATCAAAGACACGTTAGCTAAAATTATGCTAAGTACACTTTGCAAATATAAATTAGGTTCGTGGTAATCAGTAGTGTGTTAATAGCTCCAGAACGTTGCAAATTGCAGCTAAAGTAATTATTGCCACCTTAAGTAAAACTTTACAGATCAATGCAAAGCTGCTCAGTGTGATAATCAGTAAGCCCTAGCTAATTGGTATAATCAAAAGTAAAATCAACCTGATATGTGTATTCGAAGCATACCGAGAAGACTTGGTGTATCACCTACTTAAACAGTTGGACAAGGCTAGGTGATCACAATTTAGACTATAATTCCATTCTTGCACTGGTAGTGCAAGTTGGCCAAATAATCTTAAATCCCAAGAAGGTGCTGCTTGGTGTCCAGCGCATGAAACACTTGACAGTCCCACTGGCACCATGACAGCGAACATGGACCTTCTCAGAATCCAAGAGCTATCCGAATCCACGTGGCAATCAGGTTGATTGACAGACGCAAGCGGCAAATATTGGGTCCGCCCACCGCATTTGCTCAAGATAAGAAGCAGTGTTCACAAAAGTTATATCATCAAGGGGCTACATTATCTCACATTCCATTCACCGCGCTCACGACGTATCCACTGACAGCTGTGTTGCCACCATGGTGCCAGCACCCCTGGTGACAACATATCTCTATATTTATTCGCAATATTTGATAGAAGTGCAATTGGCTCAACGAGAGTGCCATGTGTGCACCCAGGCTGCCTTCGCGAGCGGTGATTTCAGTGCTGCGGCTGTATTCAAACAGCCTGCCTCGAGAGAAGAGAAACACCCATTAACACCCCCGTGTGAGGTGCGATGTTGGCTTGGCAAGAAGATAGCACGACAACAACGACGACTTCTCTGCTTTGTTAAAATATTGACTGAGTCACTGCGCAGACGTTCTCGCACCGCGAATGACCGCTGCGAATGCCCCACATGTGTTTACAGCGCCACGCGCGTTCTGGTAGCCGGTCATATCAGCGTTGCTATCACGCACTCCGTGCCATAACCACCGTAGGGTGAGCTCGGAGCAAACTTGTGTACCGGAGAAGCTCGAGCCGTTTCTCCACAACACCCATGATCAAAATTATGCGCTTCTCATACTCATATCGTGGTTTGGGGACGTAAAAATTCTACACAATCATATTTTTATTCATATCCATGCTGTGAATGGTTCCTTCGCCGACGTGCTGAGCGGCACACATGAGTTGCTGCGAAGAACGGGGCCCTTCATGGATCCATATCTAGGTAAAAGTGAGATGTGCAACATAAAAAAGCATGTCGTCTGGAAAAAAAAACATCGAGTAGTATCTTTGAAGTAGCGCAAAATACATTTCGCGAGTCAGCGACGATTCGCGTTTCTTCCCCTCTCGCGAAATGTACTTAGTGCCCCGGCTAAGCATACCTAAGCAATCAAATGACCTTAAAGATGGGACAGCACAACAAACAGCCAGATTTGCGCTGCCGACCATACTAGCGGTGAATGGTGGATTTCCTCGCAACCGCTTAAGCCTTCAAGATTATGAGTGCTGCCGAACAGTGGCGGTACCTTTGCCACCATCCTATTTTGAGTTTCGTAGGCTAGATGGCAGCATTAGGCTGAAATAAGACAAATGAAGTGTATGACACAGAACTCATTTCACAGAAGTATTTCATTTGCACAAAACTATGTTTAAGCTCTATTCCAGCATTACCAGTACGTGATGTCTTTGTTGTCACAACGACTGATATAATAATTTGACTTATTTATAATCATACCTTAATGATAATCATAATATTATAGTTATGAATAATAATATTCATGACTTGCGTGGCATATAAAACACGACTACATGCAACGCTCATAGTGCGCTGGCTGCCATTTCACTAGCTTCGCCTATATCATTTTGCTATTATGGGACGTGAATGGACAAAGACTGCAAATGACACGTCCAAACTTGATTGTCATGACATGCATGTCATGTAAAATGTGACAGCACGCTACGCTCATAGTGCGCTCGTTGCCGTTTCTCTAGCTTCGCATATACCAAATTTGGTGTTACGGGACGACAAAGGATGACGAAGGTACGTGATGGGTGCAAACACAATAATCATGGCATACGTGTTAAGTAAAAACAGGAAAATATACCACGCTCATGAAGCGTTCGCGGCCGTTTCGCTAGCTCCGCATACACCAAATTTGGTATCAGGTGACGTGAACTGATGAGGAAGGTGAATGACAGTTAAAACATGATATTCCTGTCGTGCGTGTCATGTCGAACGTGACTACGTGCTACGTTCATAGCATGGTCATAGCCACTTCGCTAACTCTACATATGCCAAATATGTTATCAGGTGGCGTGAATATACGAATAAGGTAAATGACATGTCCGAACATGATAATCATGAGATGGAAGTGATGTATGGCATAATTTACGTGTGCTTCGCAACGATGTGTTAATTTTAGCGCGACATATCAACCTTTCTGATTCGTGCTTTTAATATCGCTGATTCCCACTTTACGTGGGATCTGCCGATTTTTTCACTGCAATCTTGAGACCATGTTTTACTTCATGATGAAATATTAGATCAAAATGATTAGTAGACGTTGAGAAATAAAAAGCATTTTACTGGTAAGTGGTCATCCTAAGCTATGTGTAAATTGAACTTTAGAAAACACAAGCCGGTCAGTTTAACATGGCACACTGACATTATATTTCATCATTGAAAAGAAGACAGATCAGTGCTCAAGACAGCTAGAAATTTGCAATTTTTCAACGTAAAACAGATCTAGCTCGTTTCCGAGTTCCATTTTCCGAGCTTCTTGCCTCGATTTTCATGAGCTTCATTTTCTCTGCTATCATTTTGAGCAATTGCCGTTAGATATCCCAATGCGATATTGCAAAGAATGACAATATAGCCTTTTCGTTTGCTGCCCTGATAGCCTCACACATTGGTCAGTGTCTCAAAGTTCTTCATACTTGTGTGCACATCATGCAGAGTTTTATAATTTTTTTTTCTGAAAAGTGTTAGTAAGGCAATATGCCTAGGACACTTAAAAAAGTGCGCTTGCTTCACTAGTAAAAAAGGAACCAGTGGCATTAACGCACAGGATAAAAGCTTGTGAGTATCCTTGTAGAAACATTTTGACAAACCTATCTCTAAATAATTCATTCCTTTAGGAGTGGCGGGGAGAGTCTATCAAGCTTGTTCAGCGAACTGGGAGCGCGGGGGTAAACACAGACACAAAGCAAGGAGGAGGCACATAGCACGAGTGCTCGACACAAAGCAAAAAGGAGGCACATAGCACGAGCACTCGACAAAAAGCAAAAATACAAAGCAATGAGGAGGCTATGTGCCTCTTTTTTGCTTTGTGTCTGTGTTTACCCCCGCACTTCCAGTTCGCTGAACAATCATGAATTGCCAACTAGCCCACCTTTCCATTCTTTTCCAGTCTATCAAGTGTTGTAACTGAAAAACTACATTATATAGTACAACACCAACTTCAGTTATGATATCAGTACAATAAACGAGATCTTCGTGCGGATTTCATCATTTATTTTCACAAATACCGACAGTGGTTTTTATTTCCACGTCCCCACGAATCCAGTACCAGTGTATACCGCACCAAGTCCCCGAGTTAGCGCCGCAGGTGTGACGGATGGATAGATGAATGACAGCGTTATTGTTCTGCCAGATAAGAAAGTCCCTTACTCCCTTTCTCCGGCACACTGGCCTAAAGAGATGGGGGCCGACACCTCCTCGATTAGAAGCAGATGAAGAGGTCCCAACTCATCTAGGGTTCTCTTGCCAGGCGGATGTCTTGTTGCTGTGAAGCGGCGCCCTCGTTCCGCAGCAGGGCATTCCAGGCTTCTTTACAAGTTATATTTGATTTAGTGACTAGGCAGCCATCGCACTGTCATATTGCGGTCGATTATCAGCGTCTCCTTACAGTGCTTGCATCTAACGTTTTGCCTATAGTCTTTCTGAACACCATATGTCCATACGGGGTTTACAAAATCGTCAGCTTGCAGGCGCCACCATGCGAATACCTTCGTATTGTTAAGGTTTTCGTCCGGTGGTGGCACCACTCTCCGAAGTAGCCGATAATGTTCAATGATTTCAGTCTAAATTGGTTGACTGTCGTCTATTTTCTGGCAGTCGGGCGGCTTCATAGTCAAGCGGAAGTAGAAAGCTCGGGCTAATACATAGGCCACCTCGTTGCTAGGAACGAACGTGTGTGTTGGAATCAGAATTAGGATATTTTTTTCTGTTTAGCCATCTACCGGACAGAACTCTTTCTGCTCCGGGCGACATCTGACCTTTGCAAAATTCTAGATGGCCGTTTTGCGATCGCTGATTATAAAATGAGTTTCCGTTCTTACGCAAGCGAGCGCTATCAAATTCTCTAGCCATTTTTGTGTTGTGGCTTCCAATTGCGACTACTGGAATGGGGCCACCTTGGCTCTGGCTGCTCAATATCCGGCTTTGCATGAATTACTTGACCGAAATCGTTAAATACACAACAACACGATATATCCGGAAAATAAGAGGATTTGGTTTCGCTGCAAAATACTCTAAACATACTGTAATCAAGGGGACACTGTAGTAAGAGTTAGTGTACATGAATAAGTTGTCGGACATATTGCAGCGCGTTCTTCATGAGCAGACTGAAGCAGCGGGATAGCTTGGATACTATTCAGGACACTGCCTCTATAGTAAATGTTGTTTGTCCTTCGGTAATTGTGATTGTTTAGATGTGCTACTAAACGGCGTAAATTTAGTGGTTGCGAGGAGTAATGTAAGCTGATATACGACTTAGAAGCAATATTTCAGTTTTAATTGATTTAATTTGTGGGGTTGAACGTCCCGAAACCACCATATGATTATAAGAGACGCCGTAGTGGAGGGCTCCGGATATTTCGACCACCTGGGGTTCTTTAACGTGCACCCAAATCTGATCACACGGGCCTACAACATTTCTGCCTCCATCGGGATATTTCAGTTTTATAGAAGCTTTTTTTTAATAGCTTGCGCACGAACAGTAATGCGGCTCGTTTGGCACGGTTGACAATATATTCTCTGGCTTTAGAGTTTCACTCTGGGTTATAAACGAATTCGCAGGACATGCGCTAGAAGAAGTGGAAATGAATTCCACCACAGGCAGCACGAAACAGTGTGAACGGAATACTTGGGTGGACTAACAGCTTGGTCCGTCTTTATCTTTGTTCTTACTGTTTATACAATTCCATCAACATGTAACAAGTGGCCCATGCCTTCTTGAACCCACTGAAGGCATAGAATGTCTGATGCAATTGCGGTTTATTTTCTTCCAATAGGTTTGTGGACACGGCCAGCAACCACTTGAAGAACAGTGTTCCCCAATCCAAGAGCTTCATCGGTACACTTCTCTCCCGAAAGGTAGTAGGATTTGGCGTGTTGAGCATAAACAAGCTCCAGTTTTCCAGCGATGTCTATAAAAGGGCGGTCTCCCTTCTCCTGGTAAGTGTACTTCCGTTACTTTCGAGCTTTCATTATCAAGATTATTAACCTCAAAGAAAGGCAAGAAAAGGGTTGATGATTGATTGATATGTAGGGTTTATTGTCCCAAAACCACCATATGATTATGAGAGACGCCGTAGTGGAGGGCTCCGGGAATTTTGACCACCTGGGGTTCTTTAACGTGCGCCCAAATCTGAGCACTCGGGCCTACAACATTTCTGCCTCCATCGGAAGAGCAGCCGCCGCAGCCGGGATTCAAACCCACGACCTGCGGGTCAGCCACCGAGTACCTTAGCCACTACACCACCGTGGCGGCGCACCCGTGCAGGAAAAAGAAGGTGAAAGGTTGAAAGCTTACGATAATTATCCATGATGGTCAAGCTGTGATGTGGCTTTCTGCCTCAGTATACCATGTATTCATACAAAATAAAGCTGAAAGTTCTATATCTAATCAGTGGGTGGGTGCGGGAGCACACGTATTGCATGTAGGCTTGGTTTTCTTAGGACTGTAGCTCTGAAAAAAATAAATCCACTTGTCGAAACATTGGCTCAATCAACAAACCACATGCATGTTTGCCAATTTTCAGCCTAAGGGCGTTATTGCTACTTAACAGATCTAACAAAGAGTATGAAGGCCCCCCGAACGTAACATGAGAAATATATTGTTAATGTTTTCGTAAATAGAAACGTATCCCTTGATGGCCCGAATGCTGGTAAGATTCACGTTAAAGGTAATATCGAGGCTTGAAGCTGACGGACACAAGCGCAGACTATCAACTGAATATTTATTCTTCGTAGAACACATATACGCGACTGTGAGAAAATGTGACAGAGAACAAGGCAGCTTGGGGGTAAAAAAAACATGACATCAGAGATTCAATGCAAGTGGAAAATGGCTGGACTGACTGGTCATACACTGCATTTACCAGTAACAGTACCTTTTACGTAAGAAGCATTGATTGATTATCTTATGCTGGCAACCAGTGAAAAATATATGCACACAACAGAGTTGCGCTTATCTCTATCAGGCACCCACAATCGTATCTAAAAAAAGTAACACGTGGACATGCAGGCCGTTTTGTTGGCACCGACAAATTCCAACTTGCCAACATGTCATGTGCTAGCAACAAGCCTCGACAATTTTGCTTGATTAAGTGTAAAATCCAGTTGTTCAGATGTAATGAGAGCTTAGTGTACCGGATCTCACTAATATGTCGGGCTTATTAACGTGATAACGTTAGAGTGGTAGTGTGACAGAAATTTCGCCGTCGGTGTTGAAACCTTTGGTTGTGAGCGAAAAAGTGTCCTTGAGCGATAGGTCAAGAAAGAAGCAAATAAAATAAAGAATAAAACTTTCGGGCATAGTGAGGATCAAACCTGCGCCGTTCGCGTGGCAAGCGGGGGTCCTACCTCAAAGCCACGATGTTACTTGCAGCTGCGATGGGAAAAAACACTACATGAATACCATGTAGGGGAAGGAGTCTCCTTACCAAAATTCTTTCGACAGCTGTCACGACAAAAACGAGCCCATTCGGCGATTTGTAGGAGCATTCGGGAGGCCACCAAACTACGTCGAAAAAGACTGGGATAGAGCAACCATCACCGCTAAAAACACAGGAATTTTCAAAAAGCTCTTAAAACTGACAACTATGTCCATCTAGCGGAAAACATAATGCTACCTTTAAAAGAGACCGGTAGAGGTTGACAGGGGCTGTTTATTAGGTCGTGAAGGGCAGCTCAGAAGCGGCCGACTGGTTATAGATCTTCCTGATCCTCTTTTTCCTTTCTCACTCCGGGCGACAGGTGCGTTCACCGTATACGCTTCGTTGTCTTAGTGCATGTGCGCAACATTCCTCTCCGCGCAGACGAAGGCCGCCGGACGAGTCAGTCGAGTTGTCCTGGCGTGTCCAGTTTCAGGCGGGCCACATGAACCACTTGAGTTTTGGCAGCTCGTCGACCACTCGCCGTGAGACGAGCTATTACATAGTTGACCTCTGTAAGTCTGTCAACAATGACAAAAGGTCCATCGTAAGTGGCCAAAAACTTTTGGCATAACGCGCGCTTGCGCATCGTAGTCCATAACCACACCAGATCACCACGGCGATAAACCACTGGTCAATGGTGAATGTCATAGCAGTGCTTTTGCTTTGTCTTGCGATGTCAATGTGCGTAGTCAAGCTATGCGACGCGCCCTTTCGGCGAGGCAGAAAGTCTCGGCGCCAGTGACGTTGTGAGCACAGAAAGGTAAGATTGTGTCGATTGTGTGCCGCGGTGAACTTGCATAAAGCAAAAAGAAAGGGCTATAACCTCTAATTTCATGCTTCGCAGTATTGATCGCGCAAATAATGAATGGGAGTACGTCATCCCAGTTCATGTGGTCTTATGAGATATACATAGACAACATGTTGATAATGGTGCGGTTGGTACGCTTCATCAGCCCATTAGTTTGGGGGTAGTATGATGTCCAGTGACGCAGGCAGAATTCGCACAAACGAAGTAGCTCCTTGACGACATCCGCTGTGAATTGTCGTCCACAATCGCTAATAATCAGGCGAGGTGGGCCAACACCACCTAGATAAGTTCAGGCAGGCCTCTTCACTGCCGCCGTGACGTCACGCACCTGGCCCGTCGACGCGCGCGCGCGCGAGCCGCTGCGGCGCGGACGCTTCCCGCGCGGCGGCCACTACAGATGAGTAAAACATTAATTTCTGCATTGCCGCGATATAGGCATAGAATATAAAATTTCTGAACAAACGTTATTTCACATCAAGATGAAATAGTGCTGTTCCGCTCCATCTTGGCGGACGTAACTGCTTCAGATTGCACTTAAAAGAAACGTACACAAGTCCCAGGCACCTGGCAAAATATTTATTACAATGTAAGTACCATGTATCACAAGGAACATACGAACTTCCAGCTTTTAGCAGTCATATTGACATCTATGACTACATTGTGCAACACAAAAACCGAAACTGACAAGATTAAGCAAAAAAAAAACAAGGCGCTAGATTATTCGTTATAATGTTTCAAAATTTATCACAGTGAAAAACTTTTAGCATCTGGTACAGTCATATTCACAGCCATAATCACATCATGGGGCAAACAGAAAAACACAACTGCTCTTAGAACGAAAGAAACTAGCTACTGGAGTATTTATTACAATGTATAAAGTGTATCACAAGGAACAAACATTTAGCATTTGGAACAGTCATATTCAAAGCCATATTCGCATTGTGGGACAAAAAGAAAATACGAACCGGCCAGCTTAAAAAAAACTACCCATTAGTAAAGCTTGCTTCATATTTTAGCGAAGGGGCCACTAGCAAAGTTTACTGTAGCGTTAGCAACTTTCTTTGCTTTGTACAGGCTTTTTCTTTCATGACACTGTCATTCCTGCAAGCGACATAGTTTTTTAGAAGCGTGTTGACAGCTGGTTTTAGAATGTTCTTGAGTACGGTATCTGGATGGTGGCCACTTGCACACATGTCCAACTCCTCGCCGTCGCTTAGTAGGAACTGCATGATGCTCAAGAGGACCATGCTTTGGTTGGCTTCTGCATGAAACCGCTGCTCCTGTTCCTTACTGACAAGGTGCTCTAATACTATCTTAGTGCCAAGAACAACATTAACAACAAAAGGCTGCGGAAACTTCAAGCCGCCTCTGCTCATGCTGTCAATGAGTACGTGCTCACTTTGCTGCAGCTCTCGGTCAGTGATCATGAGCTGTGACTGACAATCCTCACATGGCTGACGTTTAATTGCAGCATGCGCACAATAGCCTGCAATGTATGTCAACGCAGGCACGTCAGTTTGTGATGCCTTCAGGTCACTTTGGGTGAGTTTGATGGCATACTTTGCTATTAGCATCTCGGCATCGAGCTCCTGTTCCTTAGGTGCCAATGACAGCGGCATGTCTTCCAGCTTTAAAGTGTCCTGCAAGCGAATCTTTGTCTCCGCTTCGAATACTTCTGTGATTGACACATTGTAGTGAGATCCACACATTTGGCGGTACTTCCCGAACCTGGCCTCAAGGCAATCTGTTTGAAACTTCCCCAAAAGGACGTACCTAAAGCCCAGCTCATCAAGGCAATACCGTGACAGCTCAATCAATGAATACGTGCTTAGCCGGAGAGCAAAGTGGGTCTCCTTTGTCAAACCTCCAGCCGTGGTTCCCCTCCGGCTCCACCTGTCAAGCCAGGTAATGAACTGATCAAGGTACTGAACTTGCAAACAAGACATATCCTTCACAGGCTGCTGATAAACATCACGTAGTCTGTGCCCCTTTTCTGGAGTCTTAACATTTACAATGCTCCACCACCTGACAATCAAATCAATAAAGGTGGCCGTTTCCTGCAGTGCAGCCAAATGCAATTTCTGCGCTTCAAGTGACAAAGCTGATGACACAAAGCTGTTAAAAACTTTCAACGCCAATTTCACATTTTGACGCTCTAGGTGGCTTGGATAAAGTGCTTTATAGCTCAGACCATAGGCAACCTTTGCAGGCTTGCTTTGTTCACTCTGGTACAGCTTCCTCAAAAAAGTAAACGAAGCTTTTTGGTCCTCACCACTTCCACAGCTTTCAAAATGAGGATACAAAAACGACTTGTCATCATTCTTCTGATTGAGCCAATTGTTGCGTATACACTTGAGCAAGTGAACAGTGTCCACAACATGAAACAATGGCTGCTGCGGGTTGGCAGGATGAGGAAAAACAATCCCTGGCTCATTTTGCTCGCTAAACAGAGACATCATTTTCCTGTTTATGGCATTGTTGTCTGTTACGACCGCAACAACATGCAGACCAGCACTTTCAAGCCTCATGATTAGTGTCTTTAGAACATCATGCAGCTCCGTTGCTGTGATACGAGTTACCGGAAGGATATGAGCAACATCTTTATAAGATGAAAGCAAAGACTGTACCATGAACACGTGCGCTGTCTTTGCTGGTTCCGCACAATGCGCAGCAAACCCTGTTAGGCAGCCACCTTTATATTCAAAAAACTGTTGCAGGTGTATTTCATCAAGCATGACAGTCACATTTTTTTCATGAGGCTTCAGAATGGTTGCTCTGCGCTTAATGTACCTCAGAAAACCTTCTTCGCACTGCTCTTTCGATGGGCTCACATCATGTGCAGCACAAACTCGCTTGATGGTAGTGTCATGCGGCAAGACAAGCTTGTTGCTGTGGCGAAAAAACTTGTAAGCATGTGGAGAAATTGTGTGCAATATACTGCTAAAAACTAAAAGCTCTGCAGAATACCGCACGCCATTACTCTTCTTTGTCAGCAGCTTGCACTGCTCCTTCAGGAAGATTAGTTCATCAGCCCTCTCATCATCATGCAGCTCATCATCACAAATGTCTTCCAGCAAGGATAAAACAAGCCTAAGCACTCCCCCCACCTTGTCCTCCTGGTGACGGGCCTTCTTTTCACAATATTGCTCCACGCTGTCTAGAAGGTTGTCCAGCACACGGACATCACGGACTTCGTCAGGAATGCACACATCATCCGACACCAACGGAGCGCACTTAAAATACACGGAAACGGACAGATCCTCGGTAACCACCACAGATACAAGCATCTCCGGAGCTTGCAACGCCGGCTCGATGTGGGCGACAATGAGGCACGTCTCGCAGGCTGTTGTACACCAAAACTTCTTATTTGGACGCTCGTTAACCCGAGAAATCAGTTCACCCAGATTACAAACTTTGTACTGTTTTTCTTCCTTTTCAAACGCTGCTTGGGACTCGTGTATGGCTTTCTGGAGTAGCTCATTTTCAGTCCGCTTCCTTTTCAGTTCAGGCTCTTCTCGCGACGTGCGCGAATCCGAGATATACGAAGGGCAGTCTGGAAAAATGGCTGGGAAGGCGTCTGGAGTCAGCCGTGTCAACTTCATAGGAGCTTCAATGGTTCGTCCATCGCAGTCCGTATACGTTGACGTTGTGCGCAGGTGTTCCGACTTGAAGTGACGCTCGCAAACCTGCGCGTGACCGGAACAAAAAAAAAACACCAATTAGAATCTCCTGAGATAATTACGAGAAATCTCGTTAATTCTGAAGGGGTACGCTCGATGCAGCTTACCTTGGGGTCCTTCAACAGCCTCACGTCGACGTCGCTCCGTCGCCCAGCCCGCTGCCATTCCGCTCTTCGCTTAGCGTCTCTCGGAAAAGAAAACAAGCGGACTTTCGGACCATTGTCATAGTTCCCTCGACAGTTGGGTACACAACACCGCCCCATGTCTCAGGATACATTCGTCAACAAAATAAATTCGGCGGAAGCGGTAACTGCAACACGGAACAGCGCGCACGGCGTGGCCGCGTGGTCTCGTTCAACGACAGAGTGAAATAATTGTCACGGCTGCCGCCACCTGTCGGAGACTCGGACAACTTACGGCTCTGCCGCAAAGCTACGGGCTACCACGGTGCTCGCTCTCTCGAGAGAGGTCGCCCTCCTCCTTGCCTGTCAACATGCCCGGACACGCCGAAACGCTGCTGGTACGGCGTGAGCTAGGTGGTGTTGGCGTGAGAGGCTCGGGCAAAGTTGAATGACGTCACACGAAGGCGCGCCGGAGTGAAGAGGCCTGAACTCATTTAGGTGGTGTTGGGTGGGCCATGTCGGAGGATGACGTACTGTAGCAAAAACGACGTGACTTCACTGGCAGTTGTGGAGGGGACGGCCGCCGTGTCGCAGTAGAGTGCGTGGTAGTCGACACGACCAATTATCCATCTATTGCTCTTAGCCGATTTTGGAAAGGGGCCCAGAAAGTCAATCCTCACTTGGGCGAAAGGTCCGCTTGGAGTTGGCCTCGGCTGTAGAAGACCAGTTGGACCAGTTGATGGACGTTTTTGACGCTGGCATTGCATGCCGCTTGCCACATAACTCTCAATGGACTTCTGCATACCAGGCCTATAAAAGCGCTATCTAGTCTGGTGAAGCGTCTGCGCCAAACTTAAATGTCCAGATGTAGGGTCGTCATGCATGACACTCATAATAACTGTTCGCAGGCTTTCCGCGACCACTAGAAGGAAGCGCGCGTCGCTGCTGGAGAGGTTCTTTTTGAACAACAGTTCTTCACGAATACAAAAACGGCGTGCAATAGTGAAAGCGGATGCAGCGGCAAATAGTGGTGCTAGTTTAGCGTCCTTCCGCTGTTCTGCTTTGAAACTGGGGTAGTCCGGGAATGTAGGTGACACAGACGCTGCAAGCTGGTGAAGGGCATCTGATTCACAGTCTGTTGTGCTCAGTGGCATAAGTTAAAGACAGTCCGCGTCAGCATGTCGACGACCACTCTTGTAAGTGACGGCGAAACTGTATTCTTGTAGCCGGAGTGCCCAGCGCGCAAAGCGGCCGCAAGGGTCACAAAGGTTGACAAGCCAACACAACGAGTGGTGGTCGGTTACGACTGTGAATGGCCGTCCATACAGGGAAGAACTAAACCGCTGAATTGCAAATATTAGCGCCTGGCATTCTTGTTCCGTGACAGTGTAATTTCGCTCCGGCCTGGTTACGGAGCGACTTGCGTATGCGATGACATGTTCGCGGTCACCGTAACGTTGTACTAGGACGGCTACAATACTTATGCCGCTAGCATCCGTATGAAGCTCAGTCGGAGCAGAAGGACTGAAGGGCTGAAGGACGGGACGTGACGTCAGCAAAAACTTCAATTGACGGAATGAAGAATCGCACTCCGGTGTCCCCTCAAAGGAATTGTCCTTTCATAAGAGGCATGTGAGAGGATACGCAAGATCGGCAAACTTCGGAATAAAGCGGCGGAAGTACGAACAAAGCCCCAGGAATCTGCGAAGCTCCTTTACGGAACACGGAGCTTTGAACGCTTCAACTGCTGCTGTCCACTGGTGGTCAGGGCGAATGCCATCTTTGCCAACGAGATGCCCCAGCACAAGTGCCTGGCGGTCTCCGAAGTGGCATTTCTTCGAGTTTAAAACTATGCCAGCGTTTCGGATGCAGGTAAAAACAGTATCTAGACGAGAGTTGTGTTCACTGAACCTGCGGCCAAAGATGACGACGTCTTCGAGGTAGCACATGCAGATGTTTCATTTCAAGCCACGCAGAATGGTGTCCATAAACCTCTAGAACGTTGCCGGTACATTGCATTGTCCAAATGGCATCACGTTGAATTCAAAGAGCCCATCCGGGGTTACAAAGGCAGTCTTTTCTTAGTCCTCTGGGGGTACTGGAATTCGCCAATAACCGGATCGTAAGTCTACGGAGGAAAAATAAGAGGCTGAATGTAAGCAGTCTATTGCGTCCTCCATACAGGGCAGCGGGTATACGTCTTTTTTAGTCACGGCATTCAGTCGGCGATAGTTGACGCGAAATATGCAAGATCCTTCTTACTTCTTAGCAAGGATTACCGGGGCTGCCCACGGACTGGCTGACTTTTGCACCACTCCCTTTTGTATCATTTTCTGCAGTTGGTCGCTGATAATTTGTCTTTCTGACGGGGGAACGCGATATGGTTTTTGGCGAATCAGACTTGTCGCGCCAGTGTTGATGATATGGCGCGTTCGAGACAGGGGGATAGGGATTACTTTTTCCTTCAGCGCAAAGTCAAATAGCAAAACGTGCTTCAACACCACATTCATTGAAGTTGGGCGCTCGCTTGAGCTAAGCGACTTACTTTTTATTGCCATAAGCGCCCCGTCCAAATTGTGACAACCAGTTCCGGCACGTTCTTTCGGCACGTCTGTGAGCTCGACCACTGATAAGGTCGTGTGTTCTTTTCTGACCGAAGCTAATTTCAAGCAATTGGGTAGTGTCACGGGCTCAGAGGGACAGTTTACAGTCCATAAAGCAGTTCGTCCGCCATCGATCGACACCACACAATAGGGAACCAACACATTCGTTTTCACGCAGTTTACGTGCATTGGTTGTATACGCTCCCATCGAAGCCGTCAGAATCCACGCCGCGACACCTAACAGGAACACGTATGGTAGACAACGCCGGTATGAACGTATCGCCACAGACACACAACGTAGTTTCGTCGTGGTCTGGAGTTTCCAGAAGTTCTGACGGCATCTGGCCACTCACCAAGACTTTCTCCGTGCGACAGTCTAGAGTGGCACCACATTCTCTAGAAGTCTATGCCGAAAATGACGTCATGAGTTGACCGAGGAAAACTCTGTCGTATGATGAGGTCTCCCGAAAATACATGAGCACCACATACACCACTAGGGCGCAACGGCTCTCCACTCACTCTACAGAACGTCGAAGTTTCATCCCTGGTAAGAACAACTTTCCGCCCTAACACGTCTTTAAAGGAAGCAGTCATCACGGAAATTGTTGCACCTGTGTTCACCAAGGCCACCACAGGCACATCATTCACAAAAACATGCACTTTGTGTTTAAACCTACACACAGGAGGCATTTCTGTCTGTAGCACGTTTCCGGCGACCTCACCCCCATTGGCCGCGCTGGCTAGTGTTCCGGTGGCGAAGAGGGCGCTTTGCGACGCAGCGGTGAATGAGAACGATGAGCCCGAGGTCGCGGTGGGGGCGTTAAACTCTAGTCAGATGCCGGGGAGTGGTTGCGGAAGTTGCTGGGCCAATAGTTGTAATCAGGTGGTATTTGAGCCGGTCACCAGACACCATGAGACTGTTCGAATGGTCTTGAAAAGTCGGATGGTTGGTGATACCGAGGAGTCACCAGATGATTGCGAAACTGCGATATATGGCCTGGCACACCGCAGGGATAGCACACCGGCCGAGGTCGAACCGTTGTTCGCTCGTCGATGAATCGAGCGTCATCATTTGTTCTTGTGTAACAAATGTTACTGGTCGGGTACGTCGTAACGAGACGTCGGGTGTAGAGAAGGCATGCGCTGAGGGCACCGGTAATACCGCGACACGGGAAATCGAGTTGTCATCCTTGACTGTGGGGTGGGCTGACTCCGCAGTTGCCACGCTCATCGTCGGTTGCCATAGGGTAAAAGGAGGCACATATCCATAGCCTCACGTGGTAGACACAACTCGTGATGGTCAGCTGTCGAACATGACATTTCTCGGTGGGAGAGTTCTTCGCAAGCAATGTGTCGAATTGTAGGAAAGAGGTCGAGGCCGGAATTCGTGTCCACACTGGCAAAAGTTGTAACGTTAGCCAGCAGACCATACTTGGGCGCAACTCGACACATCTTGAGCGTTTCAAACGTTCGGCAATGCTGAATGACGTCGGACACACAACTGAGGCTTTCTTTTCCAAATGGAAAACTGTACACGTCCTCAGCAATCCCTTTGAGTTGATGACCAACTTTGTCCACCTCCGACATGATAGCACAGACCAACTTGCACAGCCTTAACAATTATTCTATGTAAGTGGTGCATGTCTCACCTGGTAGCTGTGCCCGTTGCGACAGTGTTTGCTCAGCCCGCTTCTTCTAGCAACCGAGTCGCCGAAACACGCCATGAGCTCTTCAACAAAAAGGTCGCACGTCATGACTGCGTCCTAGTGGTTGTCGTACTATACCAGTGCGGTGTCGGTCAGGGAGAACACTACGTTGGCTAGCATCGCGTCTGCATCCCAACAGTTGGACTTGCCCACACGTTTGTACTTGGTGAGCCAGGCGTCGACATCTTCTCCGGCTTTTCCTCCGAAGGACGGTGAAACTCGGTAGTATGGAAGCGGACCAGACGGTGCTTTCCTGGGAACGCCTGCTTCTTCGGGCATGTCGAAGTAACTCACAACAGATGGTAAGAGACCGGCAAATCGACGGCTTCATAGAAGCTGTGGCAGTGATCGTTCCGTAGTTGAGCGCTTACCCAGGTCCTCCACCATTCTGTTACCTTTCAAAGAGACCGGTAGAGGTTAAAAGAGGCCATTTATTAGGTCGTGAGGGGCAGCTAAGAAGCGGCCGACTGGTTGGAGATCCTCCTGATCCTCTTCTTCCTTTCTCACTCCGGGCGAGAGGTGCGTTCCATACGCTTCGTTGTCTCTGTACATGTGCGCAAGTTTCCTCTTCGCGCAGACGAAGGCTGCCAGACCAGTCAGTTGAGTTGTCGTGGCGTGTACAGTTTCAGGCGAGCATCATGAACCACTTGAGTTTTGGCAGCTCGTCGACCACTCGCCGTGAAAAGAGCTGTTACATAGTGGACCTCTGTAAGTCTGTGGACAATGACAAAAGGTCTACCGCAAGTGGCCATCTGGAAGCATTGTGAGACCCTTTATGGCATTCCTATATGGCAAACGCACGGCATGTATCCATAGGCTATGTGACTTTTGCTTTATATGAAGAGTCTGTATATACCATTTGTGCGCGCGTTCTGGTACATTGTACTGTGTGTGTGTGTGTGTGTGTGTGTGTGTGTGTGCGTGTGCGTGTGTGTGTGTGTGTGTGTGTGTGTGTGTGTGTGTGTGTGTGTGTGTGTGTTAAACCACTCCCTTTTGCATCATTTCCTGCACTTGGTCGTTCATAATTGGTCTTTCTGACGGGGAAAGGCGATATGGTGTCAGGCGAATCGGACGTGCCGCGCCAGTGTTGATGGTATGACGCGTTCGAGACATGGAGATAGGGATTACTTTTTCCTTCTGCGCAAAGTGTGTGTGTGTGACACCCAATTTTCGGCCTCAATCTGTGTTGTGTGGGTTCATTCTTGTACGTTCTCAGACAAGCTGCCGAAAGTTTAGCGCATTTGGTCATGCAATTAATTCCTAATCGGAAACTTTTATAAATGGGTGATAGGCCTGACAGTCGGAGAACACTGCCGTGCTTCCTAGCCGTGACGTCACGAGCCGCTTGCTGGGCGAGCTGCTGCACGGTCTGCGTTGTGAAGTAAGATCGTGTTACGAGGTCAGCTACGCGTGCAACCGAGCTTTTTCGGTGTTGTTCAACTTACAACTGGAATTAAATGACCCACAACGGTTGAAACAACGCCCCCGTGTGAGCCGTGTAGCTCTGGTACTTGCAGAAATCAACCTTGGTAAACTTGTACGAAGTGAAAAAGTGTTCTGTGAATGTGCGACGCCTATGCAGTTTGCCACTGGTGGTAAATGTTTATAGAATCTGCTCGCAGGCAGTGCCATGGTTAGGAATCACATTTTTTATTTTTTTACCGGAACTGAATGCGATCTACAGAGTTCAAGCAATGATTCGGCCCAAATGTATATAATGAACAATCCTAGCGCTGCACTTCCATATCTTTTGCTTAGGCGAGCGTTTGAACATGTCGTGCGGAACAACCGATGGAAAAACAACGGTTCCAACGCGCAGCATTGTTACTGCTTATGTGTGATGTAAAGCACCTAATGTCGTGCATCGACGTATCCTAGCGAAGGAAAATCTGCATGCCTTACCAATTCCACAGCACGAAATACCACTTGCTGCGAGTTTTGGACCTCGCCGACTACCGTATCCAAAGCTCGCAGTTCGACCTGCCAATCTTAAATTAAAGCTACCTATCCTTGCCGAAGGCCGTCTGGAACGTCTGCCACAACGCTGAGGTCGTTGGCAGTTTGTTTTGCCCCGTATTCGACGCTTTTTTGCCGCTTGAGCTGGTGTGGCCATGAGGTCAAAGTCTAAATACATAGCGTACATGTCATTGTTGCCACTTAGGCTGCTTAATGAACCACTGCGCCCGAATTGTGAAGTGATTATACGGCCGACGACGTCATGGTGGTACCGGTCACACGCCGAAATACTTGCAGCGAACTGACATCTGCGGAGACCACGCTGTAAGCAACACTCGCAATACAATAACACTGACCGCGTGCGGAAGATGCTGTTTGGTAGCAGGCGACAGCACTGCTCTCTATGACTTGTGACGGCACGCAGCCATGGCAAAATGGCAGTCGCTGGTGGTGGGTGGAGTTTATAACCGACAGTCAAGTTTTCATGCGAGTACAAGCATATTTGAGCCTCTAGCTTTGTTTTTCGCCGAAAACCGTCAAGTGGTGGGTGACCATGTCATGACCCCTTCAATAAGCACCTACGTGAACACGCGCGTGATGTGCGCAATGACAGTGAATTTTTCATGGCCCAGTATCTCACCAGGCCTGGTTGTTGCGCGCCGTTTCAGATCAGTGATGTTATGTATAACCACAAAGATGATCGTACCCGTCTAAAAATTGAGAGAGAGATATGTAGACTATTTATTTCCGGCAGATTGCTGGGATGGGCTCCCACCTAGGGGCCAACGGAGAGACCGTGTCTCCCGGCAGCTTCCTTGGCCTGCTGCATCGCCCAAAGTTCTTTGTCCAGGTTCGACCTGAGCTGCGCAGTCCGCCAACGCACCCGAAGGTCTTCATTTGAGGCCGCAACCCCAGAATTTCTGACTAGTGCTGGACATTCCCATAGGATATGATCAAGAGTGGCTCTCGTGGTACAGTACAGCATAGATTGAGGCGACTTAACTTGGCGTGAGAGTCAGACGCTGGCCCAACCGAACTGTGAATTGCTAGTCCAGATAAAGAGATTCAGGTCTCCGGAAAAGGCGCACATGGCTAATTAATCTCCTCAATTGCCTTTCGGATCGAGTAGACGCAAAGGAAGTTCTTTATTTGCTATTTTGTATTTCGCTGTGTCACTTTGTGGTTTAGTCATGTTTACATAGTCTCCGAAGTATGAACAATTGTTTTTCATAGTATCTTGTTATCGCCTGATTGTCTCTCGCTTTCTTGTGAGCAGTATGCCGAAATTACTAGCGGTACACTGAACTAAAATTCATAGGTATCTGTTTACAACCACCCATAATGCTGACAATATGTCAGTGCTTGGCGGCCGCCCCGCCACGGTGGTCTCGTGGCTAAGGCACTGGGCTGCTGAACCGCAGGTCGCGGGATCAAATCTCGGCTGTGGCGGCTGCATTTCCGATGGAGGCGGAAATGTTGTAGGCCCGTGTACTCAGATTTGGGTGCCGGTAAAGAACCCCAGGTGGTTAAAATTTGCGTAGCCCTCCACTACGGCGTCTCTCATAATCCTATGGCGGTTTTGGGACGTAAAACCCCACAATTCAATCAGTGCTTGGCGGCAAAGAAAGCCACAATGTGTTTTAAATCTGAGACTTGTTTTAGGCTCTAATACGGCCCAGATATGAGAGTACAGATGAAATGGGCTCTGCTCTTTCATCTGCTTAGTAATTTCGAACAAGCACCTCGAGACCCGAACGTGACTAATCAATAATATCTGCATTTTTCTTGAACCGCCGAAGTGCATCGGCATGGTTATGTGGCTATGCTGCTGTAAAGTAGGAAAGAGGTTTGATGCCTAACCATAAAATTTTATGAAACTTGATTTCCATGCAGACCAATGGCCATACTGGGGATAAAATACAAATATTTTTGAACAGTAAAAACTGACCATTACGCCTTCTTTAAAGCTTTTCTCACCGGTAGAGTTTGCTCTGACACTTAAGCACCAGTGTGAGCACCCTCATGCGCAGTATATAAAAATGTACTATTAGTAGCGCCACCTACGACGCCCATACGTCAGCTCATCAACAGGCGCAAGGGTGGGCCGGGAATTTAGTCGCTCTCTCTCCCACCTGCGGTTTGGACGCATGTTTTTAATTGTAAATAAACGCCTTCGCTTGGTACTGCCATGCCTCAGCCTTTATGCCTGGCCCACCTACATTCCCATGCAGTTTGCCACTGGTGGTAAATCTTTATAGAATCTGCTCGCAGGCAGTGCCATGGTTAGGAGCCGCATTTGTTATTTTTTACTGGAACTGAATGCGATCGACCCAGTTCAAGCAATGCTTCGGCCCAAATGTATATAGTGAACAATCCTAGCGCTGCCCTTCCATACCTTTTGCTTCGGCTAGCGTTTGAACAAGTCGCGCGCAACAACCGATGGAAAAACAACGGTTCCAACGCGCAGCATTGTTACTGCTTATGTGTGATGTAAAGCACCCAAAGTCATTCATCGACGTATCCTAGCAAACGAAAATCTGCATGCCTTACCAATTCCACAGCACGAAATACCACTTGCTGCGAGTTTTGGACCTCGCCGACTACCGTATACAAAGCTCGTAGTTCAACCTGCCAATCTTGAAATAAAGCTACCTATCCATGCCGAAGGCCGTCTGGAACGTCTGCCACAACGCTGAGGTCGTTGGCAGTTTTTTTTGCCCAGTCTTCGACGCTTTCCTCGTCGCTTGAGCTGGTGTGGCCATGAGGTCAAAGTCTAAATGCGCTGCGTACATGACATTGTTGCCACTTAGGCTGCTTAATGAACCACTGCGCCCGAATCGTGAAGTAATTATAGGGCCGACGACGTCGTGTTGGTACCGGTCACACGCCGAAATACTTGCTGCGATCTGACATGTGCGCAGACCACGCGGTAAGCAACACTCGCAATACAATGACACTGACCGCGTGCGGAAGGTGCTGTTTGGTAGCAGGCGACAGCACTGCTCTCTATGACTTGTGACGGCACGCAGCCATGGCAAAATGGCGGTCGCTGGTGGTGGGTGGAGTTTATAACCGACAGTCAAGTTTTCATGCGAGTACAAGCATATTTGAGCCTCTAGCTTTGTTTTTCGCCGAAAACCGTCAAGTGAAGGGTGACCATGTCATGACCCCTTCAATGAGCACCTACGTGAACACGCGCGTGATGTGCGCAATGGCAGTCAAGGTTTCATGGCCCAGTATCTCACCAGGCCTGGTTGTTGCGCGCCGTTTCAGATCAGTGATGTTATGTATAACCACAAAGATGGTCGTACCAGTCTAAAAATTGAGAGAGAGATATGTAGACTATTAATTATCGGCAGATTGCTGGGATGGGCTCCCACCTAGGGGCCAACGGAGAGACCGTGTCTCCCGGCAGCTTCCTTGGCCTGCTGGATCGCCCAAAGTTCTTTGTCCAGGTTCGACCTGAGCTGCGCAGTCCGCCAACGCACCCGAAGGTCTTCATTGGAGGCCGCAACCCCAGGATTTCTGACTAGTGCTGGACATTTCCATAGGATATGATCAAGAGTGGCTCTGGTGGTACAGTACAGCATAGATTGAAGCCGCTTAACTTGGCGTGAGAGGCAGACGCTGGCCCAACCGAACTGTGAATTGCTAGTCCAGATAAAGAGATTCAGGTCTCCGGAAAAGGCGCACATGGCTAATTAACCTCCTCAATTGCCTTTCGGATCGAATAGAAGCAAAGAAAATTCTTTGTTTGCTATTTTGTATTTCGCTCTGTCACTTTGTGGTTTAGTCATGTTCACATAGTCTCCGAAGAATAAACAATTTTTTCATAGTATCTACTTGTCATCGTCTGATTGTCTCTCGCTTTCTTTGGAGCAGTATACCCAAATTATGAGCGGTACAGTGAACTAAAATCCATAGGTATCTTCGTACAACCACCCATAATGCTTAAAATATGTCAGTGCTTGGCGGCAAAGAAAGCCACAATGTGTTTTAAATCTGAGACTTGTTTTAGGCTCTAATCCGGCCCAGATATGAAAGTAGAGATGAAATGGGCTCTGCTCTTTCGTCTGCTTAGTGAGAGTGAACAAGCACCTCGATACCTGAACGTGACTAATCAACAATATCTGCGTTTCTCTTGAACCGCCGAAGTGCATCGGCATGGTTATGTGACTATACTGTTGTAAAGTAGGTAAGAGGTTTGATGCCTAACAATAAAATTTTATGAAACTTGATTTTCATGTAGACCATTGGTCATACTGGGGATAAAATACAAATATTTTGGGGCAGTAAAAACTGACTGTTACGCCTTTTTTAAAGCTTCTCTCACCGGTAGAGTTTGCTCTGACACTTAAGCTCCAGTGTGAGCACCCTCATGCGCAGTATATAAAAATGTACGATTTGTAGTCCCACCTACGACGCTTATACGTCAGCTCATCGACAGTCACAAGGGTGGGCCGGGACTTTAGTCGCTCTTTCTCCCACCTACGGTTTGGGCGCATGTGTTAATTGTAAATAAACGCCTTCGCTTGGTACTTTCATGCCTCAGCCTTTATGCCTGGCCCACCCAGCCCCGACACCAGGATACTATGTTTAAATACTTTCTGCACAGCGGAAAAATGCTGGAAATGTTTCGAGAGGTACTACGCGGGCTTGATTGTTGCCGGAACAGCTGCTGCTGCTACGGTGTTTTATTGTCCGCTAACTTTGTTCAGAGGGAGCAATCGACCGTCCATGGCAAGCCAACTGAATGCAACTGAACGTTCCCTACATCGAAAGTCACTCAGTCATTAACCCATGTTGTTTGCTTTTCACTTTTAGGCGGTGAAAGCGTTCGCTTCGAAAGAGCTGGGACGCAATGATATATTTACTGTTATTGGAATATATATTAACCGTGATGAAACAAGAGACGTGCTGAAAAATACCTTTTGGTAAGCACATATTATTATCATGTGTAGCCTACCCCTATTCTAATGTCACGCTTTCCACGTAAAATGCCGATGAGCGCTGTATTTAAATGGATGCTATCAATATGAAATTCTTTGCTATCAATATGAAATATTTAAATGGATGCGTACTTCTCACATATATGCGACGTTGTTGAAACGTGCACGAACGGAATACAATGTTGAAAATCACAACAACATTTTCGCTATTTCAGGAGACCCTGGAGTCGGGCCCATGATATCTTGGTCCAGAGGCAATAGTTACAGATCGCATAACCAACTATGGCACTGGTGTTTTTTTTATTACTGCGCCATTGGCGCGTGTGGGAAGGCACCTTTTCGCTGTACTCGGGAAGCGTTCTTCTTTTTTTAAAGACGATAATCTTTCTTGGAGACCTTCGACAAAAAAATTTTGATCTGTCTATCTGTACAATTGTCTGTTTGCCCTCCCTTACGATACCTCAAACGGCACTATGCGGCCAATCCCATTTGCGGCGCCCACCAATATTGCTAAAGGTTTTGCGTTGATTGTTGTGCGATTGTCAATTAAAAAGCAAATATTGCGCATATCTGAAGCGCCATGACAACACTTCGAAGTTTTGTATGTCTGTCTTTATACTAGAAGTGGCACACACAAGTAACTCTAAGCAATGTAGCGTTTATCGCACTGCGCTGACAGTGCAACGCGATGCTCAAAAACGTGCATCCAACGCTTTGCTACGACGTCACGGTGGTGGCACCTTCCCGTCGCTTTGCGTTCTACACCTTATCACCTCCGAGACTGGCGCCCATCTTTCTCCGCGGGCTGCACGCCGTTTTTGAAGATAACTGCCAGATGGCGCTTGTGTCTAACGTGCCTCGAAGCACTCGTTCGCCTCCGCTACATGCTCGAGGCACTCTAACGCAGCGCCTCCAGAATACCATTCGCCATTTTTTTTGCGCAGAACATCAAATAAACGTTTTGTTCACTCTTTCCAGACGCAAGACTACCGTCTTTCAACTACATTTCCGGTTTACCATCCAGGTTTGGAACCAATTTTTTTGTGTGTGTACCAGCGTTAATCGTTTGTTGGGGTGGTGTCCCCACCTACTTGCTGAGTAGAGAATGGCTGCGTAGAGAAGTACTAACAAGCACCGACAGAGAACGGCGGTGGTCTCAGAATTACGGAACCATGCCTCGATGCCAGCGTTCAAACAGACGCTTGCACCATGGTGCGCTATTGACTGGGTTACGTTGGGCGTGCTCTGCACAGTTGAGCGGTGATTATGAATTCAGCTCCCACAACGTTTCAGGAGTCCGAATACAACCTCGAAGGCTTCGAGTGATTTAGCTTAGGGACGACGCTGTTACGTGGTTTGTCGGTGACGTTGTGATAGCTCATGCAGCTTGCACCCGCACCAACAGTGTTTGTGCACCGTCTATTGATATGAGTGCCAGGACATCGACAGCGACAATCACTGCATTGGCGCTGCCCAATGACAACGGCGTCGACGTGCAAACGTGCAAGTGAGTTTGGATCAGCGAGGAAAACAGAAGGAAGGAGCTTGAAGCCTTCGCGCATTCCTGGATCAACCTCAAAAATCTGCCTCTCGCGTTTCCGAATTTGACGGCATTGCGACTGAAGTGGCTGTTATACAAACAACAAAGCCGGTGTCACCTCGGATCGACAGAAACATGTTCGTTGATATCTCATACCGGCGCACCGTGTCGCACCGTTGGAAGAAGGTGACCAGTCATTGTGACATAAGCGTTGTCTTTCGTGATGGCAGAAAAATGGCAGCATATCCACGGAGTGAATGATGGAGAGTGGGGCGAAGCATCTGCCCGTCCATTCGTTCTTGCTTCCGTCCGTCCATGCGTGCGTCTGTGTGGCCGTCCGTGCGTCCATTCACCCGTCTGTTCGTGTGTCTGTTCGTGCGTCCACATGTCCATCAGTGCATCCGTCGTTGCGTTCGCCTATGCACCCACCCCTGCGTTCGTTCATGCATCCATCCGTTGGTGCAGCCATCCATGAGTCCGTCCATGCATCTGTCTTGTGTCCGTTCTTCTATCCAATACTTCAAGTACCACCATCTCCCATCTTTTCATCATATATTCCGCATATGCACCGCCATCCAGCGAACATTCCAAGGAATAAACGAGAGATGGCACACGCACAATCTCTTACTGCTTGCGCTTCGTATCTACTCCCCACCTTTCACCACCTCGAGTTCATGGTATATACTAGTTCACTGCATTCATGGCACTGCGGCTCAACGCTCGCCAAACCTTTCTAAAACCAAGGAGGTTGTGCCCAGCGAGTATAACGCGGCAACCCTGTCTTGTCAGATGGTGCTCAATGTACATGCCAATGGCTGCTAAGGGGAGATGAGAGACAGGAGAATTCGGCTTTTAGTTTAGTAAAAAATCGCGCACGCTGCGATTTTTTTATTGTTCAACTACGCACAGAAGAAATCTCTCACCTGCACCACCTTGGAGGTCTAAATATAAGACTGGTTACACACTACGACTACTACCACGACTACGAGGGACAAACAGGTGCCGCTATAAGGAGCTTCGCCCCAAAAAGCTTAGAAGCGTGTGTGCGAGTGTTGACAAAAGAGTGCAGAAGGGGTAGGCCACTTCCAGCCGTGAAGGTTGCTCTATAAAGCACTCTAAGCGTTTTTCTGACTGAGCAAGCGGAGTGGTGTACTCCATCGCTTTGTCATGTGGGCACACGTACACTGGGCAGAAGGGACGTTGCCTCAACGTCCGTCAGACGGAGCTTGCCCGCTCTCAGAAAGGTACCCCTTCTACGCATCTTCCTCTCCATTGCTGGCAGTGCGGGTGCACGACTGAGTTTAACAAAACTGCTGTGTTGATGAGACATAAAATCTAGCGCACGCGTGAAATTGTTGAAGCGCTTGAATTCATATATGCAAGACACAGGTGCGTCAACCAGCCTTCAATCGATCTCGCAGAGGCTGAGATTTACTATCTACAGAGTGCTCGATTATTTGTTTGGGGGGAGGGGGCCAAAGGTTTTTCTTTATACCTCATTTTTTGAATATATAAGACACGCTCCATTCATTAAAAGTTGAGTGGTTAGACAGCGCTTGTGTCGGGCATTTTCGTGCGGTTTTTGAGTCTTTTTCCGTGCTGATCATGATGAGAAAAATTCTTAGCGCAAGCGCGCGCCTAATATGCTCCACACGGAGCACTACGCGAAGCGATAACAACAGCAAACGGCCGTAACTTTCTAAATTTTTCTCTTCTATTCCCTGTAATATCGACCCTGAGAGTGCACCCAAAGGTGTGTACACTGCTTATAATAACACTAGTTCGGTAACGCTTAACAACTTCGTCACCTGGACGATAACTGTAGTTGCTAAGACATTGATGTTCGTCTTTTTCGCCTTCGAGACACACTACGTAAAGTAATATCCTTGTGTCTGATATATATATATATATATATATATATATATATATATATATATATATATATATATATATATATATATTACACCGCCTGATTGCATTGTAACCTTATCACACGCATAGAAAAATGGCAGAACCCACGGACAGTGCGAATTGATGATATGTGGAGCACGTACGAGGAAGGATGATATCTCACTGCAAATTCAGCACAACGTTACGAGGTTGACGTCAATTACGCTGTACATGGCTTTCATATATTGACTGTCATGTTTGGACGTGTAATTTACCTTCATTGTCCATTCGCGTGACGTAATACCAAATTTGGCAAATATGAAGCTAGCAAAATGACAGTGAGCGCACCAGGAGAGTAGCATGTAGGCATGTTTTACATGACACGCATCTTATGATTATCATGTTTGTACCAGTCACATATCTTTGCCATTCATTCACATTCTGTTCTACCATAATTTGCATATGTGAAACTAGCAAAACGACCGCGAGCGCACAATGACCGTGCTGTGTAGTCATGACTTACATGACATGCACGTGATTAATTACATGTTTGGCTCTGTCACTTGTGTTTGCTACGAATTGATGTCATAGCATACCAGTTTTACAATATGTCGCGTGAGCGAAACCACCACAAGAGCAGCAAGGCCATAAAATGTCAATCATAGCATTCATGACATCCATGTCATGATTTTCATGTCATTACTAGTCATTTGTGCTCGTAATACAATCATGTTATGCCATAGCGATTTGGTATCGATAGCAATATTTAAACGGCCAGGGGAGCTAAAAGTCGTAGGTGGCTGGATAGATAGATAGATAGATAGATAGATAGAAAGATAGATAGATAGAGGTATAAATAGCTGTAGATAGATAGATAGATAAATGATACATAGATAGATAAATAATAGATAGATAGAGAAATATATAGATAGCTATAGATAGATAGATAGATGGATAGATAGATAGATAGATAGATACGCACTAAGTTGCCTATGTTGTGAATAATGAATGATTCGCGTACAAAAATGGTTATGGCACTGCACCAAGTTCCAATAATTTATTGGATGTAGTAGGAGTCATGACATTCGTGTTATGACTAGCCATTTATGCTCGTCACACAGTTATCTCTCCATCAGTCTGCGGAGGGTATCCCTTCGTCGGTCATAAACACAGTCGCGGAGTCACTACTGCAGAAGATGAAACGTGGGACACAAAGGAATGGAGCTGCTTCGGATCCATCGGGTTACAAGCTCCAAGTGATGCCGTACTTGCACAAGCTCTCCCATAACCTTAAAAAGGTCGCTGCTAGGCATGGTTGTGGCTGTGGTCTTTTCGGCGCCAGATAAGATAGCCATGTTGTGTCCGCGCATTCGCAATGACAAGAGACGGGGTGCCTGAAAAAAAAAAAAACACATGAGAACGCCTTTGGTAAGTGTTTCATGGGAGTTGTATACTTCATTCCTTTATCCTATGGTAACATGTACATTGACATTACTGACAGATGCCTCAGTGACCGGCTTAAGGAGCATGCGCTATACGCTAAGAAAAAGAGAAGCACACACACCTTGTGGCGCATATCGCTGCATGCGGGTGCGAACCACGATTCACAGATACGAAGGTTCGTGGAAGAAGCTTGCATTTATGGGCAAGTCTGCTGTTGGAAGCACAATTTATTGAAAAAAAAAATAGGGATATCTGTGTCAGCGAGTCGTCTTTGGTGTTCCATCAGCAGGAAATGTATTTTCTCGAGGCAAAGATTTAGGGATTCTAGCTGGTTTATCTGCGTTTCATAATTACCTTTTTTACCTGTTTATTTTTGTGTGGGGATATACATCACGCATTGTATGCTTTCCACATGCGCAGCTCTGTTCATTATTGCTTTTGTGCACTGATTTGTACGTATATAAGGAGGTAATTTAGGAGCGATAAACAGTTTGGTAAGAGCGCTGAGTGTCGTCTGTGTTAGCTGAGTCTTTGTTTCAGTGTTTGCGAGAGGGAAGGTTGTGCCACATATTTTACAAGATGTCGTGTTATGAATTAACCTAAAGTCACTGCTCCAGACAGCAGAGCTGGGCAATAGCTTAAGTTCTCTTTTTGTTTTGCCCAATCAGTTTTTTACTCGCAGTATTAGATAAAACTGAGAAGGAATTGTTTTTCTTTCAGGTCACTTGGAGCTCCCGATGTGTTACTTGGCCTGGGCCACATTGCCTTTGCAAACAACAACAGGTCCGACTGCCAGATGATACCCTTCAGCATGTTCCAAAATACCGCCAAGGCAAATGAGATGCACGCGAAGTATGGGAGTCTCTACCCATTCGTAAGTCTTCAAGACGACAAACCACAGGTCTGTCGCCGTGATGTAGTTTAGACATTAATTCCAAAAGAAATTCATAGTAGCTTAGCAGATGGTGTCTTGCATCGCTACGCTAGGCGACACTGACGGGATTATTAGCAATGGTGGCAACTGTTTAGAACAGAGAGCTTCACTGGCCTATTGAGGTCAGTATCGCAGTATATCTTTCCCCGTGGCATTGACGAGAGAATGCGTATCAGCTGACAATCCCAGCATCCAGGGTATTCCCACTCGCTTCTCCCGATCAGGACGACCTTGACTTGAATCCAGTGTATTTCTTAAGCGAAGTCCTGCAGTGTTAACAAACCGATAATAGCGTTCATCAACGCTCATACAAAGGTCCAAATAAAGTGGAGGAGAGTCTTTTACTCGGGATGTTCACGAGCACAATATGCTGTGCCCGGCAGCGTTCAAACACGCTGATTACTTTTCCCGGCAGCTGCTGACATTGTGGGGAGTTCTCTTTGGAAATGTGCCACGTGGTATGGGCTGGCCCCTGCTACCCTGCTATACTCCCTATCCCCAAGCTCACCCGGCAGCAGTGGGAGGTTACCCTGCTTGACTGTTCTGACCTTCAGTCCCGAAAGACCCTAATACGACGAGCCCAGGCAGCAGCCAGTGCTAATTGGGTCCCATATTATAGAGATCCCCACCTGGTAATTGTGGGCGCCACCCTCTAGTGAAGCATTCATTGCATGCCCCCTTTTTAGGGGAGAAGCTCCTTATGCCGTGTGTCATGCGTCTGCGATGTATGTATAGTAGTAGTTGTGGTAGCAGTCGTATTAGTAGTAGTAGCAGTAGTAGGTAGCCACCAACTAATTTTCCTTGAAATGTCCGCTGGATGGCGTAACTTGGAGTGCGCTAGATGGAACGGATGGATGTACGGTTAAAATTGGTATTGGAATTTCAGTGCTCACACTTGTTCCAGAAAGTTTGCATACACTGTGCGGACCCAAAGTCATTAGCTAGTTTGGGTAAAAAAGATGAATTTTATAAGGGCACTTTGGAAAAGCAAGGACGATATGACCGTTGCATTGCATGAGGTTTTTTCAGAGTCTTTAGATCACGGAACACTGCCTCCATCGTTTAATCCGGCGCACTCTGTGCTCATTCCTAAAGAAAAATAGCAGCATGTTTTACGCAAAGTGACTGGATACAGGCCAATCACGCTAACTAATGTAGATTATAAGGTATTTATGGAAGTTCTAGCTAGGAGGTTGCAATGAGTTGTACAAACGTTGGTCGGGCCACATCCGACTTGCGGCATCAAGCGTGGAAGCATATTCACGAATATTCATGTCGCCAGGAGCATTTTGGAGTACTGTGACGCTGCGATTCTGAAAGTAGCCATGTTACCAATTGAACTAGCCAAGAATTTCGACATAGTTCCACACAATATACTCTTCACGCTAGCTGAGTACGTTGGTCTTGGTGCGATTATATGCAAAGGTATTAGATTGGCCTACAAAAGTTCAACCACAAATTTAATTGTAAATGGAGAACTCTCACAGCGCATACAAGTACTTTCCTCCGTGAGCAATGGTGTCCTTTAAGTCCTTTGCTTTTCGCTCTATTTTTGGAACCACTGTGTCAAAAAGTGATTCACCATGAAGGGATTAATGGTTTCAGGATGCAGTTATGTGAAGTGCGTGTTTTGGCATACGCCGACGATATTGCCTTTTTTGCTGTTGACAGAGAGAGTGCCACTTCGTTATTAGAAATCACTCAAAGGTTTTGTGACACGAGGGGAACTTTAATTAAAAAAGAGAAAAGCATTGGTTTGTGGCAAGGTAATTGGGACCTCACGCCCAGTTACTTTGGAAATATTCAGTGTCTCACGACACCTAGTCGTTACCTAGGGGTACCTTTGGACAGGTATCAAGACAGTGAAGCGTTTTGGCTTGAAAAGGCTGAAGAACTGCGCGCGAAAGCCGAAGGATGGGGTGGTCGTGACTTATCAATTTTCTCTCGGTCAACTGTATGTAACATGTTTCTGGCAGCTAAAATTATGTACCTTTTGCAAGGACTTAGTTGTACGCGTAAAAGCATTCATAAAATCCACAGGATATTCGTTACGTTGATCTGGAGCTCTACGTGGAAGCGAACATCTAGAACGAACTTGTTTCGGCGAGTTAAGCAAGGAGGGCTGTGTCTGGGCCATCTGTTTCTTAATCAAGTAAGGTCACGTTTCCTGCTAATAAGAGATTAGAGAGACTCTTTTTGTGTTCTTTATTTCAAACAACGCTGTTACACCAAATGTCTGACTTCTTTGTATCTGCAGACAGGGGAGAAGGACGCACCTTGTCACCGTTCTTGCGCGAAATTGTGTTCTCATATCGTTTCTCAAGGGCAAGGTTTTCGATAGATTACCTAACTATTGTGAGAAGAAAGCGCCCTACGTAAGACTTATTACAGAATGTTTTTCCTGTGCCCCTTTACCGTTCAAAGTATGAAAAATCATTTGGACATGACATACTAAAGCGAGTGAAAACATGTTTACACCACCCAATGTTAAAACCTTCTTTTTTAAACTTCATACGTGAACCTTGCCAGTTAAAACGTGGCTTGAAGAGAGAGAGGAATGTATGTACCATGGGAAGCAGCTGTCTCCTGTGTAAGAAACCTGAGATCATTGAACATGTGTTTATTGATTGTAAGAATGCTATTTTCTTTTGGGACATTTTTCAGAGGACCTTAAAAAAGGATTTACCTCTTACTCCATATGAAATTCGTTTTTTGCTTTGTGATATTGTGATAGTTCTGTGCAAAATTTGGATGTTATATTTTTACTTGGTCATCATTGGGTTCGGCGTAGTATGCTATCGAACAGACTCTGTGATGTAAGAGTTCTACCCGTTAATGAGTGTTTCGTAGAAGCTGTTATAAAAGTGCGAGATGTGTATAAGATTACCGACAGTGTTGAAGACGTAACATCTTTGTTTGATGCGTTATCACACTTGAAACTTGTGTGATGGTGTTTGTCACATTAGCTTGACCTGTAGTCAAGAAGGCAATAAAGAAAAAAATCTGGTGCGGCGCAGTAGGTAGCGTGCTGAGTTCAGAATCGAAAGTAGTAGGTTTGAATCCCGCCAAAAGATTGTTTTATTTTTTTCATTTTTTAAATTTAATGTGAATGCGCTCTATTTTACTTACATATTCATTTATTGATGGCGAATAGGCTCCCTGGTTTTAACCCTGTTAAGCCATTTTGCGCGGAGTACTGGGACGCTGCCGCTCCAGCGTTCCAGTACCAGCACTGGTACCAGCGCCGTACCGGGCCCATAATCAGGCATGGCGCTAAACGCTGGTACTCAGTGGCGCTGGTTTTTGCAATAGGGTCTGTCTGTCTGTCTGTTCATTCGTCCATCTATTCATCGGTCCGTGTGCTTATCCCCCTCATATTACACTAAAGCACGGGTCTGCTTCACATCGAAGTGGAGCGAGTGCCGCAGCGCCATCTAGTGAACAATACGAGTACTAGGGGTGGCTACGACGGTCAACGAGTGACTAACCTACACCATAAAGGGCTTCGCCTCTAAAAGGGCGTGGTCAGGATCTCTGGGCACGTGTGCTATTTCGGAAGGCATCAACAGACGGTTATCGCCATGAAGCTGCGAAATGTTTTAAAGACGTTAGTCTTTTTGGGGACATCCAACGCAAAGAAATTGGTCTGTCTCCCTATCTGTTGGTGTTTATTCAACTGTTCAGCCACATAGCGGAAGTTTTAACCCCTTGCTGGACGCCCACCTATTCTGGTCTGGTGTCTTCGTCTATAATTCTGAAAATTGTGAATAAAAAAGCAATTATTACGCATATTGGAGCTCCGACATCAATACATAGGTGTTAAGAAATGTGTCTTTGCATATAGAGTATGCATAGATGCGTAATTTTAAAGACAGAAGTGTTTGTTATGCTGCACTGATGATGCGACGCTATGAAGAAAAAAGCGGGTGTTGTCTGCGCTTCACTGAAAAAAAAATTAGGGGCTTTAACTAAAACAGGCTGGTGCTGCCACCTACCAGTAGCTCTGCGTTCAAAAAGTTTTGGTTCCTTTACGTTACTGCCAGAAGGTGCCACATCTCACGCAGATCCTACAGTCGAACAGCCATCGTCTTTGGACAGTCTTTGCGGCGAAGCACTCAGATAGAGAGTCATTTTTTTACCTGTAGTGACCGTTTGTCTCACACCAGCGTTATGTAGGGTTACACGCGTTTCTAACAAAAGGTGTTAGCAACCAGCCTTGCTTCGTATGACATTACGGTTTGCTGGGATCGTATACATTGCTTGTTTTTTGCCGTGAAGTTTGGGTGCGTTTTTTTGGGTGGCGGAAAACTTCAGTGAATATTAGCAGAGCGAATGATTGGGCCAGTCGGTAGTTATGTATGGTTCGTTGTTGCGCTGCGGAAACAAAATAAGCACGATGCAGGAACTACTGGACTGGCTCGTGCACCACCTTTCCTGTAGTCGTTGCATCGCATTGATCTCGTCTTCTGAAGCAGAATAAAAAAACATCATTAAGGGACGATGTTGGTGGCCCTGTCTGCGAGAATTGCAAGAGACATTGGGAGGCTGTCAGGTTCTTGCAAGGTTCTCAGAATTTTTACAAGACACAGCCCAAAAGTCCACGTGACCTTCCCCTAGCAAGTGATTACGTAACTTTATGACGCTACTTGACGACGGGATTCTTAGACGTCATTGATAGTGCAGAGATAACTGACAGTGAAATTTTCTGAAAATAACAAAGTAATTTATTGCATGTGTATGACGTGGCGGTTTTGTATGCCTCGGAAGAAATTGGTTTCTCGATTTCACAGCTTGGTGCGTTACCACGAAGGCAGTAGTCTTTCACGATTTCATATTAGGGAGCGTGTAACAGCCTGCCAATTATTTGATTTTCTTCTTTCTTTTTCACCAAAAGCATTTAAAAACTTATCACATGTCAAGCAATATGGAATACCTGCCTGGGAAGCCTTGGGTTATTGCTTCGACGCTATCAGCGAGAGTATATAAACCTTCAAGCAAGTACGAATTATACGAACCCTGCGAACGAATGCCTGCGGAAGAGCAATATGGACACACCTGTTACGGTGAGTGAGCCAAAGCACTTGTACAGCAGTGTCCCTTACCGTACAGCTCGTGAAGGTGATTGATGAATATAGCTTTATTTTCGTCCAGCAAACGTGCTGGGAAGACCATGCACCACCCTGCTAATCCCACATAGGGACCATCATGCCGCTCTTGGTGGCCCTTTCACGAACACTCTGGAAGGCCAGGGTTTGATCGTTAGGCTCGGGGCTGCGTAAGAGCGCTGCCCACGCGTACGCGTTAATTTATGTTTTCTTTCGTTCTGTAAGGAAAAGGCTCAGTTCCACCTGGGGCAAGCTTGAAGAAAAAGCTTCAGTGCCGTACTTTATTAAACGCTCCGTAGAGGGGATGGCGAGATCGTTCACCTCGATCATAGTATAGAAGCTCATCTTACCTAGCAGGCCACAGTAACGAATTTGTTCCACAAGAGACGGGACAGTAAAGTACGATAAAACCGTAGGGGGGGGGGTGAAAGTTTGAAAGAAATTTCACCTAACGTTGGCCTTTGAAAATACTCCTTACTCATGACCCACATATGGGTCATTTCTGTAGAAAATTTGACGTGAGGTTTTCAAAAACATATTTACGTCCCTTTCCACACTCACAAAATCCTCAACGTTGATTATGATATATAGAGTTGTCATTCCACGGTCACGTTTGAACTCTGCAATGACATTAGATGCGCCACAAAGAAAATAAAAAGTGCCGCCATATCCACGAAGTGAATGATGATGAGTGGGCGAAGCTCCGGAGGTAAACCTGGTAAACCATGAATTCTCTGTACAGTTTGCCCACTCGATTTTATTACATCGCTCCCCCTAGCGTACGTCGCCGCACTAAATCGAACGATTGCCTTCAACCAATGACACACGCCATATGTGACATCATTCCTATTTTATAAGATCTCGCGTCTTTCATCAACTACAAGTACCGCTCTCTAGTTTATAACATCTTGCATCTTTTCATCATCAGCTACAAGTACCACCATCTAGTAAACACTACAAGAACTAAACGAGAGGTGGCTACATACAGGAGGCGGTACCGCCATCTAGTGAACACTGCAAGAACTAAACTAGAGGTGGCTACATACAGGGGACGGTACCGCCATCTAGTGACACTGCAAGAACTAGAGGTGGCTACATACAGGGGACGGTACCGCCATCTAGTGAACACTGCAAGAACTAAACTAGAGGTGGGTACATACAGCCTACAGGGGACGCACAGCCCACGCCCTAAGGAGCTTCGCCCCTAAAAAGGAAGAGCCTGGTATGATGCCCAACTAGCATACCCGAGCAAAGTGTTATTATTTACAATAAGTGAAAAAATAATTTGCGTACTGTTTTACAACTCTCAAAGTTTATTCCTCGTGAAACCACGCGCCGAAAGTGAGAGGTCCGTAGGCTGCATGTTTAGACTCCTTACAATAATGCTTCAAATGTTCACTGGCAGATAAGAGGTGAATTTCAGATAGTGGTGGACCAAAGAAGTGGCCCCACGGAAGCGTCGGTGGCATCCGAAGTATTGTGTGATGGGTTGCCACACCAATGCCGAGGACAGCAAGGGATGCTCTCCACGTGTAAAGCTGCATCGATTCCCCCGCGAGTCATGCCGCGGAACTGAACACAGCCGTGTTCGCGAAAAATGGAGCCCGAAAAAAAAATCACAGCATATCCATGGAGTGAATGATGCTGAGTGGGGCGAAGCGCTAGAGGGTTTCATCGCTCAAGCGTGAACAATCTGCGAAGGTCGCCCACAACATCACCAAAAACGTGACAAACACAGTATACATTTATACAAGAAATTTTATTAATCGCAAGAGGTAGCTATACGTCGCTTCCAAACCCGCTTCATTAAAACAGCTCTATGATCGGTGACGTGGTGGATCGGTGATTGAGCGTAGTGGGATTTATGCAATGAAGAGGTAGTGGGCAGTTTGTGAAGGTGTTACTATAGGCGGTCGCGTACAGACAAAAAATGGATACAGTGGGACAATCTATGGGTTTTCAACGCGCAGCTAGGTGCAAGTATACGACCATTTTGCATTTTATATTGGCTGCCTCTCAACGGTATTTCTTTATGATTGGTGAAGTGGTTGATTGGTGATCGGGCATAGGGGATGTGTGAAAAAACAAAGTGGTGGGCAGTTGACAAAGTTCAACTATAGAAAGTCATGTTCATGCATACAAAAGATGCACGGATCCACGTGTTTAGGAGCTTCACCCCTAAAATTCGAGGTCAGCACTTCAGCTTGACTCACGGTGTTTGAAGGCCGGCTTGCTGCTTCGCGGAGAAGTCAGTGGGTCTTGCCCTAACGGCACGGAAGACATGACTCCAATGCTTATCGGACATTTCAATACATTGACTCTATAAGTGTAGTTTACAATCATTTTTTTAGCATGACGCCCCGCCGCGGTGGTCTAGTGGCTAAGGTACTCGGCTGCTGACCCGCAGGTCGCGGGTTCGAATCCCGGCTGCGGCGGCTGCATTTCTGATGGAGGCGGAAATGTTGTAGGCCCGTGTGCTCAGATTTGGGTGCACGTTAAAGAACCCCAGGTGGTCAAAATTTCCGGAGCCCTCCACTACGGCGTCTCTCATAATCATATGGTGGTTTTGGGACGTTAAACCCCACATAACATCATCATTTTTAGCATGACGCGAACGTTTTCACATGAGAGTACACGGCTGTTATTGCTAGATACCACATAAAAGCAACAATCATGATTTTCATAAAAGTCAACGCAAAACATCGATAGAGTAGGCGGCTTCATGTCGACAGAATGAGACTGTCCTCTAGACATACGTCTTCACGGTAGGTAACCCTATGCACGGTACTGTAACTGACCTGAGAAATGCATTTTTCACTGACTCGGGCAACCTCGTATTCTACCGTGTGCTTCAAATCGTAAACGTGACTAACGAACTTTACTCGTTTTCTTAGATTTGCTTCTCACGAGTGCTTGTCCAGCGCCGAAATCTTTATGAAGCCGCACTGCAGGCGGTGAGGTGATACAAACGTACCACATGTGACCTGCACGAGCACGCAAGCAAGAGACCGTGCGTTGGCAGGAAGAGAAAACGCGCAATAAACATCCCCGATTTTTACTTTTCTGCCATGAATGATACTGCTTGTCTAGAGCGGCCGCGCCACCACGCCTTTCTTTGGCTTCCTATTAAAGCGAGAAATTTAGGTGTCTCATCAAAGTTGAAAAATGTCCCTCAACGCTAGCGACAACAGGAGTAATGCAGAAGAGACATCGTGACGCTGTGATGGTGCATATGGTGTCATCAAGACGTCATATATTATCAGACTTTGTAAGGTCACATAGCGTGTCCTTTTCTGATGAAGTCAATGCGTGATATTCACGGGCTTGTGCAAACCTGACTCAATCATGGGAAAAATTTAAACCAAGTGAGGTGAAGACAGCGAGCAATACTTCTCACCATGAAGGCAGTCCACAACCAGGTTTAAGGCTCCAAACTTTAGTACGATTGGGGTGCAGGACCAATTCATACTGAGCAGAAAAATACAATTCAGACCTTCTAGTCAGCCAGGCAAATGCATAGGACACCCTGTAAACTCATTTGGATATTAGTATTAGCACACGTACTCGTAGAACAATTTCAATTTTTGTGTCACAAGAGAACAGCAGTGATCGAAAGTTAGCTTCGTCCTTCTTTATCTTGTCATTCGTCTTTTGAATACGTTGAGGAACTTTCATATTTATCTTGTTTGATATATTTAGTGCACAACGTGACCCTCAAATTAGTATTGGAAGCAATTGATACTCAGTGTCAGTATTCTCCAGCAGCCGTCCTTTTTTAGGGGTGAAGATTGTTATGGTCAAGCCACCTCTACCGTCTTCCCACCATTACGATGAAGATGACGCTTCGGCCATCATGGCACAGCACATGCAAGGTACCCACTATACGCCATGACGATGACGATAAAGAACAAGTGTGGTCTGGAACACACTTTATATTTCTGTCATCATGACAGAGCACAAGGAAGGTACGCCCTCTATGCCATGGCGTTGATGATGACACCGATGAAGATGAACTACAGGTCACACATTTACTTTGTGACATGGAGAAAAACTATCGTCAAAGCGCTCGGACCCACAAGAGGCCCTCGCGGAAATGACCTTTATGTCAACCAATAAAAGACAATTGCGTATGCTGTACACACAGGTTGTCATTTATGTGCATGTTCAAGTGGGGTAATGTACAGGAGATTCACCGTTACCTGAATTATTTCCAGGAGCTTCTCCCACTCATCGTCATTCACTTAGTTAACATGAAGTGATATTTTTTCATTTTGCAGGCTTGCGATGGTGTCAACTTGCTCACAATGAATCAAAATGACCCACTTCCTTATGAACAAGCCACTGACTCAACAAGTGCCCTGATTGCTAATAGCGTCACCTCACGGTACTACATTTACGATAATGATAACACCCTGGCTCACAAGGTAAGCCGGAGCGTGAACAAGCGTGCTGACGTCACGGTGCAGTGTGCAGAGTTCGCATTTGCCTTTAAATGAATACACGTTACACTTTTCAGTGGCGGAACCCTGGAATTTGTGGTTGAGTGCCTCAAGATGTAAATCGGATATATTTAGAAGCTGCTTTGACACGTCCATACATTTTCGCTGGTGTGCATTAAACCTGCCACTAGAAAGGAACTGCATGTACTAAAAGAGCAGTTACACCAAATTTTATGAGTTTTTGTAGCGAAGTATGAATCGTGTCCTTTAAGTAAAGTTGTTCTGTTTAGAGCGCAAAGAGCCTCGAAGGCTCATCGACGCATTTCGGGGCATGAGGAATCGATAGTATTTGGACGTAGTCAGTAAGCTTCTAATCTGCACCTCAGCCACCAAATAACGGTCAGTGTGGAGCGATGACGTCGACATTTTTAGTGTTGTCATCGAGGTGACTACTTGTGGTACCGTCTGATGGCGACACCTGGCTGCATAGCTTCACTTGCATTGTTTCGCTTGCTTCGTGCACTGCGTTTGTTTGAACCCTGCGCTTTTGTTGTAGTGGCGATAGAAATCATATTATTATAGTAAAGGTACAAGAGAGATGTGGCATATTTCATGAATGAATGGCAAACCTGATTCTGATATGCCAATGGAGTTGGCCGCCACCCAAGCGCGCCTCACCAAGGAGCGTTAAGCATCCAAGGTGAAGCAGACGAGTCGACACTCCTCTCAAGCCTGTCTAGTTGGAATAGGGAAAGGAGATGAAAAAGGGAGGAGCTTGGTTGGGAACGAAGGGTCGACGTGGTTGGTGTCAGCCAGGACCTGGCAGGTCGAGCAGGCGCCACTGATTTCCGGCAAAAAATGTCCGGTGACTGACGAACTGATATAGGTGATCTTGTGCAGGCGACGCCGTATTCGCTCGTCCGCTTTCGCCAGACCACGTGCGCGGTCAGGGTAGAGGTGATGCGAAGCCAGGTAATAGGCTAGAATTTCGCGGGAGCAAGTCAGGTTCGTATTGCCAGATTCCAATAGGATATGTAAGGCAACGGCCGGGATTGAAAACGCGCGGCCAGCATTGTTTGCACCTCATTGCCGGGCAGGCCCGCATCTCGACTGGCCTGGGGTCCAACCTATAAGAATAGTGTGAGGGTTAAAGAATCTAGAGGCTGCCCAATGGAGGTGAGCTGCCAGTGGGATAATGGAACCCTGAAGGTACTGGGAACAGGCGAAGCACGAGTTCGTCAGGATAGTGCGTGAGATGAGATGCGAAGTGGCCAAAGCAATGGCCACTTCCTGAGCTTGCGTCGCAGTGTTGACTAAAAAGAGTCTATGGACGTGTTTTCCCGCTGGGATCACGGTGGCCGTGAAGTAATAAAGACAAGTGCGGTTTAGAACACACTTTCTATTTCTGTCATCATAACAGAGCACAAGCATTGTACCCCTTGTATTTGATTGATATGTGGGGTTTAACGTCCCAAAACCACTATATGATTATGAGAGACGCCGTAGTGGAGGGCTCCGGAAATTTAGACCACCTGGGGTTCTTTAACGTGCACCCAAATCTGAGTACACGGGCCTACAACATTTCCGCCTCCATCGGAAATGCAGCCGCCGCAGCCGGGATTCGAACCCGCGCCCTGCGGGTCAGCAGCCGAGTACCTTAGCCACTAGACCACCGCGGCGGGGCTGTACCCCTTGTATGCCGTGCCGTGTTTTCCCTCTGGAATCATGGTGGCCGTGAAGTGACCCGAGGAGGAAGGGCCCGAGACATCCGCGTAAGAAACGCCAGGATGATCGTAGTGTCGCGCCTCAAGGGCCGAGGGACGGGCCAGTCTATGGCCGGGAAGTGGCTCGAGAATCATGTTGCGGGGTAGTGGTTTCCTCTATAGTTTTGACGCCAGAGTTTCAGTATGGGCTTCAGAGTGTCTTGGTCAGAGATTGCATTGATGCCAAAGCTGCGTAGCAGACGTCACCTTGAGGGTGTCTGACAAAGACGAATGGTTTGCGTCGGCCACCATTGCGGCCACGCCCCTTGGCGGTGGTCTAGTGGTTAAGGTACTCGGCTGCTGAACCGCAGGTCACGGATTTGCATCCCGGCTGCAGCGGCTGCATTTCCCATGGAGGCGGAAATGTTGTTGGCCCGTGTGCTCAGATTTGGGTGCACGTTAAAGAACCCCAGGCGGTGGAAATTTCCAGAGCCCTCCACTACGGCGTCTCTCATATAATGGTTTTGAGACGTTAAACCCCGCATATCAATCAAATCAATCAACCATTGAGCGCTCACCGCGCCACCTTTCGTTGTGCCGCTTCCCGTGATTTTTTTTAAAATTGTGAGTGCGATTGTGATTGTTTCAACTTTCGGTCATCGCGAACAAAAAACACGCACGGAGCGTTCGTATGTCTTACAGCCAGCGTGGCCTAGGCGTGCGTCTTCAGGTGCCTCGCCACTGCTCGGTCCTGCGTCAAATTCAGAATTGCTGCTCAGAAGAGGATCGAACCAAAAATGATTCGCCACGCCACCAATCACAGCAATTTTATGGCCCCCGTGGCTTTCATCATCGCTTGTAGTTATGTTTTAAGCAAGTGAAGGTTAGCCAGCTGGTAGACGGTGCCTGAAGAAAAGGGAGCATAATTAAACGTGGCTTCGCAGACGTACTAAGCCGTGTGGCTCTGCGCGCACTTTTTCTTGCCAAACTTTGTGAGCTTTTGTTGACTGCGCCTGGGTTGGTGAGTCACCCGCATGGTGGAAGCGTTCTAATGGGGAAGCGTTCTAATGGGGAAAGCGTTCTAATGGAATGAAAAACAAGTGGTCCCTGTCGCGACACCACTTCCGAGATGAATAAAGTGGTGGCGTGCTGCTACAGTAAGTGTAAACAGGTGGCAGAATAGTTTGTACTAACTCCAGACAACCGACTGGTGGTCTAGGCAGGCTCGTTGTTGCGCGAAAATATTTTAAGCTGTACGTTGGTGAAATGACGAAGTGTTTCTTTAGGCGAATTCTTGGAGTATAAGGATGGCAAAGTGAGGGAACGCAGAGGTTTAGACACGTCTCTGCGGAAAGAAGAGTTGTTTGCGTCATTGGTGGAGAATCAAGAAGGGGTTCGTCCCACGGGGCGGGCTCAGATGGTATGAGAGGTAATGAATGAAGAAAATGAAGAGGAGGGGAGCTTGTTGCTCGAGACTGAGATCGGAAAGCGGGGACAGAGGTCGTGCCTGGCGCCTACACTGATCCAGGGTTGATACTACATCGAGAAGTTTGCGTCAACGTGTGGAGTATACGAAGAGCTCGGCAAGTAAAGCCGACGTTAATACAGCCCAGTGCTTACGGTGCGGTTGTCTTAGTGGCCGCTCTGGCTTTTTTTTAAAATAAGTGTCAGTGTGTTAATAAAATGAAATTTGTTAGAAAGTCAGCAACCGGACTGGTCTAGTCCTTCAACGTGTCTTATTGGCCATCTGAACCATGGGGATTATATCCATCATCCCGATCTTGACTCTTGTCTACACTGATGTTACAAATGAAAAAACACTTCTAATAGACTAATGCAGATAGGGCGAACATGTTCCCGAGAATGATAACACAGCTTGAACGAAATCTCCTAGCAGTCCCGAGAACTCACTTCTGCTTCTTAACTGCACGTTTTTTTTTCCTGCATGAGTCGCGCGCAGCTGGGCTCCGCAGGCTCGTGTGCCACAAACCATCCGGAGTGCATACGTATCGGCTATTGCGCGTAACTTGAAGTCACTTTGTGTCCCTGCCCCCCATTCCTGAGCGCATAGTCTCGATGCCTGTGTCAAACTGGTTCCATGGCGGTCATTCATAACACCTGTGGATGCAGTTAACGTTGAACGTTGTGCCCTCGACGTTTCATTGCCTGTCTTGGTACGGTTTTATTTGAAGACATCCACAGTTTCCATGCGATGCCGGCACTATGCCGAAATATCCTGTACCTCTGGCATAACCTTGCAGTTGAGCGAGCCGACGCGGCGGAGCATTCTGCTTGGACCAAAATAGCGGCGAGGTAGTTTTTCCGATAGGCCACGTATTTGTACAGGAATCCACACACATACTCTGTCTCCTGGTGAGTACTCGACGTCCCTACGTCACAGATTGTATCTGGGCGTGTCGGTTTTCTTGTGTTGAAAAATGCGATACTGTGCCATGGCAGCTGTTTAGCTTCTTTTGCTCTTTGTATGTAGTATTTCATAGGGAGATATTTCCATAGGGCACTTAGCGTAATAATTTATCCCAAGTACGATGTTCTATATCCACGTACATTGACAACATGTTAGCGAGCGTTCTGTTCAGTCATTCGGTGAGACGATTCGATTGGGAATGATATGCCGTTGTTTTGCTATGACTGGTATGGGTCAATTTCATAATACATTTCACCAGGTCGACCGTAAGTGCAGTTGCTTGGTCGTGATCGACGCTCTTGGAGCTGCAAGCCGCAGTACGACCTTGGAGATGAAGAGTGAGGCTACTTCAATAACTGATCCTCTAACAGGAGTGGCTGTCTCAGCATATCGGATTAGATAGTCTCTAGAAAGCAGACTGGCAAAGGCCAGCCAGTCCGTGCATAATTCAACTCCAGAGACCCAGCCGCCAGCCGCAGCCGCCAAACAAAAAGCAATGACTTCCCCGAAAACGCTGCAATCCGAAGAGGAGACGACGGCGAGAATTATTCAAACGGTCAACGCATCCGTTGCCAAAGCCCTCCACACGACAGTATAAACCATGGCCGCTGACGCCGTTCGCGCCACCATAACATAAGCCTTCGCAACCGTAGACTGACGCCTAACGAACATAGAGACAGGATTCTCAAACATGAAAGCCACCGTAGACAACACCATAGCTGGATTAGAAGCACTCAGAACTGCCACAGACAACAGTTTTGCAGTATTTAAATTAGGCATGGCCAGAGCACCAGCTATTATTCATACGCAACAGAGTGTCCATTCCATTCAACACAGCGAACCCACGACGCCCTCAAGTAATACTCCAGCTGATGCATCAAGACCAGCCGCCACTTGACTATGTGGCAGTGGAACTGCAGGGTCTTCCATAGGCGGAAAGCCCACCTGTAACTACTCGTACAAAAAACACAACTGCCAAATTGCCAAACGCCTCCAGAGGTCATCGCAGTACAGGAAGCAACAGCTGCTATCTCACTCCCGGGTTACATCGCTTTCCAACGATTCACCGACCTGCGTAACCAAGCAGCCCCAAGTACAGGTACGCTCGTGCACAAGAGCCTCATGGCAAAACAACACGACTTAGAATTCCCGGACATTCCACACATGGTCGTGAAAATTCTTCCGCAAAAACGCTTGCATCGGTCAGTCTTTATCCTCAACGTATATTGCGCATCCGAGACACGTGTTGACGACTTCAGCCTGCTCTTTTAGAAAACTACATCACTATATCGATGCGCACAACTACTTATAATGCGAGATTTCAAGGCCAGGCACCCTCACTGGGGCTACCTGTAGGCAAAAAAACGAGGCAAGAAGCTATCGTAACTGAATCAAGACCTACGTATCACTCTACTAAATGACCTGCAGTAGTCGCCGACCCGCATAGGAAACAGCGGGTGTAGGGGCACGTCACGTGATCTCACATACTGCAAGAATATTGCGCAGGCCAGATGGGAGAGCACCTGTCAACTCGCTAATAGTGACCACTACATCATTTCCATCCATGTACATACATCCACTGCCAAGAGAGTACACAAAGCACTTGCTCGAATCACGAAGCGGCCCAAATTTAAAGACGTCCACGAAAGTGAAGCACCGGAACGCGAACACACCTCAAGGAATGGACAGCCTCACTAAATGACCACGTGCGACGCACAACGGGCAAAAGTAGAGCAGCCGAGGAAACACCTGCCACAGAGATTGGCCGCTAGGGGTCTTGGAGTGCAGCAGCACTTCGCTTCGGCTCCGTACCGCGACAGCGAAAATTGCCAATCGCTGGTATCTCGAGTGCTCTCAACAACACGAACGCCTTCATACAGGTGAGCGCTCTCCACTAACCCTTCTTGAGGTTTCGGCAAGCCCCAGGAGGGCCACCAGGCCCAAAAAACCAGGCCCCGTCGCGCCACCGCCGTGCTAGGCCTTGCGACGCGTAGCGCCACAGCCTCCTCACCTTAGGCCAGCATCCCTACTGAAACGTTCCGTATGAAATCTTACGGAAAATATATGGACTCCGTAACATTTCCTTATGCTACATACGGAAAACATAAGGAGTTTTATGGAAATATACGGAAGTTGTATGGCATTTACGGAAAACTTCTTATGGAGTATACGGAAGGATAAGGAAATTGTATGGCGTATACGGAAAGCTTTTTATGGAGTATACGGAAAGGTAAGGAAACTTATGGAGCATACGGAGAGTTCATTATGGAAGATATGGAAGGATAAGGAAAGTGTATGGAGTGTACAGAAGCTTTCATAAGGAAAATGCAGAATGTAAGGTCTTACGGAAATATACAGATTTTGTAAGGTGCTTACGAAAATGTGCAATAGTGTATGAGAGGCATGTGGATTGTTGCAAAAATGTGGAAACTCTACAGTTGTTGTCACATTTTCAGCAGGAAATCCGAGCTCTATAAAGTTTTAAATGAGTTCACAGTGACATATATAGTACAAAATAATAACGCAGGCTAGTCTGTGTTGTCAGTCACCGCTGTTCGCCCTTTTCCAGAATGAATACAGCTTCTGCAGATGACCGTGTGCTAAAGTCTGTCAAACGGAAAATGTGTCATTCACAAGGAATGACAATAACTGTCAATTTACTTGCATGCTGTCACACGAAAACAAGTCAAGCAAAAAAGCATAACTTCAAGGGCTTGTTTTTTGGTAGAAACAATAATAATGAGAACTAAATTGAATGTGAAAGAACTTGTCAATATTAATGAACCTGTTCGCATTAACATTGGCAAAGAGAAATGTCATTTTAAAATATCGACCATGAGCTTAGCTCTCCTGAGCACCGACAAAAGAAATGAAAATCTATGAAAACTAATTGTATGTAGCCTAAAAATAATTTTTATTGATAGTATGTGCTCCTACACTATAAATACAGCTATACAGAACTTGCCACAGCTTCACGACAGAAACGAGGTAGGGGCAGAGGGAGTGGTCAGAAAAATAATTAAGTATGAGAACACAACTGATATGTACGGACATATAATGGTGCTTATCATTGATGCTCGGATGGTCGTGTATAGAGCTGGGTTGTTTTGAGATTTTCAAAAGCATTGTTTCAGACCACCATGCAGATTACGCTTTAATTGTAGTGCTACATAAGACACAACTTATGGGCCAGCTTTAATGAATAAGAAGATTATAGGTTAAACAAATGCTTTAAAATATATCATATCATGGCTGCATGGACGCATACAAGCTATGTAAAGCGCAATAAAGTGAGGACGCATGAGCTTCTCTTGATGCTTCAGTTCTACATAGATGCTTCAACTGTGCTGCAAAGAAATTTAACCAATATCTGTGTGTGCAACATTGTTCATTTTAAACTATCTATATGTATATATATAATTCCTACTGCGAGTTAAGCTACGTAGCACTCCATAATTATTCCTTTTATTAAAGGCAATTTTTCAAACAATCAACGTTATTCATTTTCTGTCTCATGACTTCGTGCCCGCAATTCTTGGTTTGGCTCGATCACAATTGTGCAGCCCTTATTTTGGAGGAAGCAAAAAACATCAACTAAAATATATTTTGGAACTTCTTCTCGGTGATATTGCCTTCCCTCAACTGCCACAGCTTGAGATGAGTCATATAGCAAGTCTCGCGCATACCTAGGGCCTACCCTTGAAGAAACTGGTCTGGCTGTGAAATGCTCAGTTTTATCTCAAATAAATTTTTTGGTTTGAGTTATCTCACTTCTCGAGTCCCTTCACAATCAAGCAGACCGAATGTTCCCCTTAGTCCTTACTTTTGTTATATTATAAAATAAATTAAAAAATTAATAATGAAAATAAAAATACTAATGACTGTTGCGCAAAAAACACAGTCCCACATACGTACTTGAACGCAATATTGCTTTTATTTTGTTTTAGAACCTAAGGCATTAGAAAAGATAGCAGTACAATAAAAACGTTGAAAAAAAAAAACAAAAAAAAATTTGACTTGGCGGGATTTGAACCTGCGCCACTTAGTTGAGCTCGTGCACGTGAACTGAGGACGTTAGCTTGCTAAGCTAATCGCGATGGAAGGTGGCGTGCGTTTAAGTTATGTATATAAATTTGTTTTTTACACGCTATGTGTTGGCATATTTATGCACGATATGCGATCGTATTTATTGTTGTGTGCATATGTTTTGTGATTGTATATACGTCACATGCTTTTCGCATGTCTTTCAACTATAGATTGCTGCCCCGCCGCGGATGAAAACAAGTATTTTTACACCCACACACAAGCTTGAGCAGTTGAAGGTTGTTTCCCGGGGCTCTCTTGCGATTGAGTCGGCCACCACAGGGAATTAGAATGATACGCCATTAATCCCTGCATCTAGCTGTATTCCACTTAGTAGCTCTATCGCTTGGTGACAAATCGAGCGCGGGGCGCGACGCTATTGCGCACGACCATGCCTCGCGTAGCGGCGATGTCGGCTGATTGCGCCGGCCGGCTTGCTTCGATTTGCTTCAGAGCAAAGAAATGTCATACCTTGAAAGATTGCGTACTGCACTATGTCAAAATGTTACTGCTTTGTAGCCATCCTATGATTCATTGAGAGCTGATAACTCTGATATCACTACTGTAGAGCTTTGCGTCGGTGACACGCACCGAACTTGAAACCGCACTACGTCTGTCGTAGAAGCAGTAGGAGGCTGTCGTCTGCTAGAACAAAAACAAAACAGACCTTTGAAAATATTCATAAGTTGTAACTTGTTTTTTGAATAACCGTTTATCACATTTGAAGTTATTTTGCCAGATAACGAACTTTTTTTTTCAGTTTATAGCAGCGACAGATGTTTTTTTTTTATTTTCCTCACACAGATATCCAAGTTAAATCCATTCACAGCTAAAGCCACATGTTGTTTGTCTTCTTTGTTAACGTAGGCATACCGTTTCGTTGCATCTCTCATGTGTTCGCGCTGCTACACACGAGAGCACGAAATGTTAAATTTACGCAAGGAAGGGCCGTTCCTCGTTCGTGAGATGTGCTAAGATTGCGCCCTATTCCCGCGTTTGTTCGAGTGCGGATCAAGTGCGAGTCGTCCAAGGAATCGGCGGGTTGGGCGGGTGCTCGAAGGACTCCGAGGTGACGGCTGACGCCTGTGGTTGCTTCCCTCAGGACAGTGTGAAAGAAACTAAAGGTAAGGAGGACACTACTTTTTTTATGTAGACCAAGTATGCCACTCAGTGCAAGTGTGTGTTACTGCACTCGAACGAGGCGTCGTGAAACGGCAACCTTACTCGCCTTTGCGAGTGCGGTTACCGATTCGCTTCGACAACGCTAACGCCAGCAGAGCCATGGCGCATCGGCGCGGCCTTACTGGAGCTAATTCGAGACAACTGCGGCAACATACATGTGTATGGTGATGGATTTTTTCATATGTGCAATGTAGTGAGGAAGACGCACATGGCGCTTGCTACGTTGTTGATTAAACGAAGCCTGCAGTGCCATTTGATGCAAAGCAGCATTTTGTTTACGTTCGCGGGCGATACAATTTGTAACTTGGCTAGATTCACCTAGCCAACCGCCTAAGTGGGTTGATTAGCATACGTTCACGGTAGAGCGTTATTATGCCCCGAAACAGTGGCGTGTGCTTGTTGAAAGATATAATGTGTGTGCCTAGTGTAGAGAGAGAGAGAGGTGTTCGTGCATTCTGCATGTGTACCTGCAAGACGCTTTTGCTTGTAACTAATAATGTACCGGCCAGCACCTACATTGTACGCCTGACTTTGAAGAAAACTTGCATGCACAATGTGAGATTTTGTAATCTGCCAGAGTTGCTTTTTATAAAATAATACACTGCCAGCATGCTCAAAATATATTTCGCTGCTGTGTGGCAGGGGTGCGGTTATCACGCTGTTGTGTAGTTGCTGATGCAAACACTTATAGTTTTGATGCGTTAATATTTCTCATCTAACTCATCAGCTGTTTGGCTGTTTCAGCACAAACAAGGTATCTTCCAGCCCGGTGACCATGCAATTTTTTTCTGCACACAGCGCAAACACCGAGATGTACCCACTCGCAGATGGTCGCGTCAAGTGCATATTTAGCTTGACTAAAATGTCGAATCAAGTTTTCTCATCGACCGGTCCCTGCCCTGAGTGCTAACGTCTTGGCAAACAAGACACATTGTTATGGACACTGCACACAGCACACACAATATTCTCAGTTGAACCGATATTCTCAATACCTTTCAATGCACACTACATGCCGCAATCAACAGTGCACATTTCTGAAGACTATGCCGCTGTTCCTCGCACAGGCCATTACGTGTGTTCACTTCTTCAAGATAAACAGACAGCGTGGCAAATATTTTACCACACAGTTTACCACACAGCTAGACGTTTGCTGACACATACTACAGCTAATGTCGACATTGTAACGTGAATTGTAAGCTTTGAAAAATTAAAACTTGCCCCAAACACCGCACGACTGTACCGGGCTGAGCCACCAGCGGGAGTGTTTTTCCAGCCACACCTTTTACATGTGCCAGTGACATCATGCTGTGACGTACCTTGGTACGGGCCTATCGCTGCATACTTTATGTGAATGAGGGTCCTGTTAGTGAAAGCAGGCATTGTTGATTTCGTAACTTGTTCATTCCCAACTGGACCTTCATTTGCACGAGTTGTCGGACTGATAATCAGGCGAACTTTTGTGCAATAAATTGTACAGTTGGGAGTCTGTGCTTGCCCCATACTGTTGTTACTGGTGTTTCTTGTTGTTACTTTGCATTGCTCATTACTGCTCACCTACAGAAACTAGCCTATCTTGCCACTGTTTTGGACAAGATGCAGCTGGCAAGTGCGATAGTGTTCATAACTCTAAATTCTCAAGCAAAAATTATCAATTCATATTCAGTTAGTTGCATTCATATCAGTACATTATAAGAAATCATTGATTAAACATGAATCCATGTTCCTTCACATAATGCTCACAACTTTTATATCAAATTGAATGGTGTTTATAAAAAACATGGGTTTTAGCTAAACTTCATGCTCTTTTCTCGAACAGCTGACAAATCGCTATTGCATGCTTACTTGCCATGAATTGGACCGTGTTTGAAATACATTGCAATTCTTCACCGGACTGCCAGTACACTTCACATTGGGGGAACATTTATTAACAATGGATTGATTAATTAAGAACGGAAAGAAAGAAGCGGCAGGCCTGGATAATTGATAATGGCATCCGTTTTGCTACCCAGCGCATTATCATGCAAACTTCCTATAGAGTGGTTATGCGTCTTGCATGTGTGTCTGTAAACCAAGAGCTTTGGGTAGAACTATATTTATCTCACAAATGGTTGCAGGACTGTGGAAGCTGTAGGGCTGCTTAGGAATGGTGGAATCCCTGGACATGTGTTCAACCTTGCTGCATCAGCTCCTTGGTGTTTTCACGGCATCTTCACAGATGTGTTGGGTGAGTAAAACAAGCAGGTTTCAACACAAGGAAAAGTATAATATGGCAGCACCTCTTGTGCGTGCCTTACATCCCAAGTGTGTCAAATATTTATCTTGCACCTTGTGGCCTGTAATTTTTAAAGAGACACTTCTTTTTGTTTTATATTTGAGTCTTGATGCTTCGACAGCAATGTATATTTGTGCTTGACAGCAAGTGTTCTTGAACAAATAACTGATCTCAATAATGACAAAACATTCTTCATATTTGGTGCTTAGCATAAACTAGCACATATCTGTAGCAGAATCAATCATTCATTTTTTGCTGGGATGATAATGGGCAAGTAGCAAAGGCAAGTTCAGATTGGAGTGGTCAGTGACGTCTGTTTAGGCTCTGCCATATTGCTTTGCAGCCAGAGTTACTTGTGGCCACATATACAATGAAGCCACATGACATGCATTCTAAATGAGATTACCATATCGCATTTCACTGCATCTTAATATGTGCCAAACAAATGCAGATATTATTAGCTTGCCACTATAAAGGGATTCTAACCCAACACAAGGTTGAAATTTAGTCGTGGTGTTGCAGCTGTGTACGACTCTACAATGGATGCATAGCCGTGATAATTTGTCTATATGTCGTCTCAATAGTAATGTTACACACATTGTACGATACAAAAGAGGTCCTCGCTTATTTCGCTTTTTTTCGCTATGCTTCTTTCTTTTCTCTTCTTGCCATGTGCTCCTCCTCACTGTACAAGGAGCAAGAGCAGTGGGCACACAAACACGTATTTAAAAAAATGTTGTAAGGTGAGCACTGAGAAGCTGAACACTTTCAAAAGGCTCAAAGAGGTAAAGGTATTGTTTCTAGCTACTTTTTGGGCACCCATAGCTAGTTGTGCTGCTGCAGTTAAAAAAAAAGGTAAATGTTAAAAATTATTTGGAGGTGGTTTGGCACCTATAATTGCAGTTACATACAGAACTAGGTTTCAATGCGTAAGCAAAATCTGTTCACTCTAAATCAATCCTAATGATATCTGAAATTCAGGAAATATTCACAGAAAAGCTCAGGAAAAGGCTAAGTGGTTGCCCCTTGAACGTGAAGGAGATACCCTTCTTCTAAAAGGTCAATAGACGGTCTAGTAGTCTCGATATTACATGCACTATAAAATATTCTGGTGTGGTGCTTTTCATGCATGTTATAATGAGAGAGGTTTTTAATAGAACTGTTGTCACTTTGCCCTGCGTTGCTGAAATTGCTCACATAGTTATAATACATGAATGACTTTATGCCTTTTGATTTTATGCAAATGGTTGGCTTACCCAGTCGGTTTAACTTGATTTGGATAAAATCATAAATGCTCTAAAAATTTTTTTACTATACAGCAGGTTTATTTTTAAAATACGCGACCATTGATGTGAACGCAGTTGGTGGCGTGCTTGATTAATCCTTCACTATCACCACTCTAACTACACCTGCTACAGTGCATAGTGTGACAAAAGTAATGGTACTTAACATTACTGGCAGCATACACTTTTATGTCTCAAAATAGGTTAAAAAGCCTGGTAAAAATGTGTGTATGTTTTTTTTTTCGCTCCAACTAAATATTCTGGTCTACTCAAAGTAGCTTCTACTCTTTTAAGTTCCTCAAACTTTTAGGTGTTCAAAAGAAGTATCAATGCCATATACTTTCTTTGTCAGCCTACTCACCACTCTAATAATGAGAATTACCAGACAACATTACCCAGTAAAATAAAGGGATGTTATAAAAAGTAATGTCAATTCAATTGTCAAAAAAGGTTGCCAAGTTACGTTTTTGTTCACTTTTCTTTTGACAATTTTGTTAAAGTTACTTTTGATAACATCCCCTATAGTTTGCTTGGCATCATTTTCTGCTAGTTCTCATTATAATGTGTTCAACAAAGACAACAAACCCTTAAATTTATAGTTCTTTTCCTTTACTCAAGAATCTGAAACAGTGAATCTCAGTAATCTTAGCGGTGTGTGACTTGTTTTTTTTTTTTTTGATCAGTTGTGCATGTGTTCAAGTACATGCATTTAGGTGGGAGGGCGAACTATTGCCTCCTCCTGTGACTAGCAGATTTTCTGAGAACGGACAGATGCATAATGCTGCCAAAGAAGTATAGGGATATTGGAAGTAATCGTTACGTAATTGCAATCGTAATGGAGTTGCCAGTAGGCAAAAAAAAGGTTGTCCCACACTCGCCATAATGGTAACAGGCAGCGCTGACTGACTCTTCCATGTATAAATGCACATATATACCGTACAAAATGGAAGAGGGATAGCCGCCATGGTAGCTCAGTGATAGAGCATCGGACATGTTATTCGAAGTTCGCAGGCTCGGTCCTTGTACAGGGCAGGTTATCTTTTTTTTTTCCTGCCCCTCCACGGTGGTGTAGTGGCTAAGGTACTTGGCTGCTGACCCGCATATCGCGGGTTCCAATCCCGGCTGTGGCGGCTGCATTTCCGATGGAGGCGGAAATGTTGTAGGCCCGTGTACTCAGATTTGGGTGCACGTTAAAGAACCCCAGGTGGTCAAAACTTCCGGAGCCCTCCACTACGGCGTCTCTCATAATCATATGGTGGTTTGGGGACGTTAAACCCCACAAATCAATCAATATCCTTTTTCCTTCTACTTTTATTTCTTCACAATTACAACACTTCTATTCTTCTTGAAGATTTTCTGATGTAAAAAAGGTACCTTATAATCTGAAGAGGCAAACAGAATGTGCCAGTGTACGAGTTAGCTCTTGTAGTGGTTACAAGTAAGATATGTTTTGAAGAATAAATCATTCTGCCACTTGCCTAAAGGATGGCTACAGGACATGGCGCTGGATTGCGCTTTGTTGTTTTTGAATCAAAGCTATCTTGTATTCTATTTTTATAAATTACATAGGATACACATGACGGTATCACACACTTTAACGCCACAAAGATTATGCAGCGAACAATGTCATAAATGCGAAATTTCATAAGGATAAGGTGAAAACTGCACCCTCAACGAGAACGTACAGAAAGCACAGGGTGCAGGCGTCATTCCTTCTGCCTGTGCTTTTCAAGTGCGAGCTGTTTTCACACTCGTTCTGACCAACTAACTAGATTGAGATGTGTTGTTATAGTGCAAGAAGATGCTCCACGGGAAACTAGGTTTGTCTCAAAGTCTGTGTGTGTCTTTCAACCTATATGGTGCCCGGTTCAAGAGTTCATGCAGACCAGATCGTGGTAAAACAGGACCGTGTTAAAATGGACCGTGTAAATAAAATGGACCATGTAAATAAACAGGATCGTGGTAAAATGTCGTTTTCCGTGTGCAACTGTAGTTGTGGTTGTGCTGAATGACCTTTCTTTATATACACTACATAACAAACTTGCTTCTTTTAGAGTCGAGTGCATCTTCGGATCGATTGTAAATGTTTGCATATACGAGGCCTTAAGTTTTATAAGAAATTCCTCAGTGTGCCACGAGGAAATGTGTGTTTCAGCGAAAATTTGTATATCATTATATACAACTCTTAAAGCCTCGTCTACAACTTTATGCAGGTTGACCTTGAGCAGAAAACGAGGAGCGGCAGCAGCCCCCCAAAAAAGCAAGCACCCTCCAAGCTCCCGAAGCTCTCTTCGACAGGAACAGCAAGGTCACTGTGTGGCATTGAAAACCATTGCAAGGAGTGCCTTATCAGTACACTGTGCTGCTCTTTCATCGCAGAAGACGAAGTTGACCACTCCAGAGGAACTTCACGCTGTGTATTGTGAGTGACTTCAGTGGTTTTGTTTTTGTCCAGCCAGCAGTTAAAAATCATGTGTCAGATTCAGCCAGGATGGCTAGAGGGAGTCGGGCAGGCATGTTTGGACATTTGTCTAGCCAAGTAGTGCCAATTTTCGCACTGGTCCTGTG